>CM042175.1:5026960-5087258 GCA_023376005.1 Doryteuthis pealeii
AGAGAGATATCTAAATAAATTTATGGCTTACGCTGATGATTTTCGTTTAGATAAATTTATACCTCCAATATAAAAATTATTATTATTATATTATTATTATTATTTTACTTTTACTTTTAACAAACCACCATAATTAATAATTAGGGTAGTTTTAATTAATTAGTAATTAATAAATAGTCGCCAATCAACCCATAACACAATAGTGTTACATAGGCATTCCCGCCTAATTAATTAATTATTAATTATTCAAATTTCAAAATTAGGTACGACTTCAATTAAATCACATATTCTCCCAAAAATTGTCGGCAAAAAAAGCCATATCCAAACACATCGTGTTTACATACTTATCATAAACACAATATAAACAATAAGGACGCACTCAACATACACTACTAACTACAGACACCTGTCATCTGTCACTTCGTTGAAAGAACAAAAGTATACCACTTGTATTTATATATATAAAATTGTTTATTGTATCAATTTTGTCTTCTTCTTTTGTTTTGTGCGGAAACTTCATTTCCGTAGTAATATACATTTAAATTGTGGGGATCAAAACTCGGATCTTATTTAACCACACAAATACCAAACTGTTGTATACCTCTTTCTTTATAAACCAATTTTTAGGAGAGGGGAAGCTCTAGAACTCATTTTACAGACAAAAATATATTACAAAAAGTGTTGGTTTTTTTAAGCCCCAATAATAAAAATAATTTAGAGAGCCAAGATTCAACATAACTCTCCCAATTATGGGAATTAGAAGCTAAAATTTGGGGCATGTCTAACTTTAACATAGTACACACCTGGACAAAATTTCAGAAAAATTTAAGGGTATGGGTGACATGACTTGGATGATTTGACATGGAATTACCCATCACTGTTGTATTTTTCTATTCTTCTTTTGGCGTCTTTACGACATTTTACATCTTTCCACCATAGAAGTAGTTAAAATACAAAATATACGACAAAGGCAGAAGAAATAACGTTAGATTCAAAGACAAGTTGCAAGGTAATTAAGGAATACTACAACTATTCTTTCTTTTTCTCTGAATGTTTGAGATGAGGCTTGAAGATTAGTGTTGCATACCTCTTTCTGTACTTACTTCAATTCTTCTTCTGGCGTCTTTGATATCTTAAGTTCTTCTAGCGTCTCTTCTAACATCTCTTCTAGCGTCTGGACTTCGTCTTGGTGGTCGGTCGCACTTAACTCATTTCTTCTTCTAGATCAGTCTTGTTACCAAGACATTCATTAATCACAAAACCGTGTTATTTTATTAAGCTTTTATTTACTTAACTAAACATTGTTATATACTGGTCTTTTCACAGTACCACATCATATAACGTTATATACCTTTCTTACTTCTTACTCTGGTCGTCTTTTCTTCTGGCCGGCTTTGCTTCTGATCGTCTACCATCTATCTTGGTCTGGTATATCTTCTAAGGTCTGGTCTTCTGTGGGATTCCGGGTCTAGTTTCTGTTGGGGATCACTTCTTATCAGAAGCCCTGTGTCATTGTTAGTTTTTAGTAATAAACACAAGACTTCGATTTATGTTGATGTTACTTTATTCCAAATCCCCACCCAGACAATCTGCGCAGATGAGGCTTACATGTTGCTAGCTCGGCTTCTAAGTTCTAACTGACTCTAACTTACTTAGTATCCTTAAACCGGAAGAGGGCCTTCTATCGGGGTTCCGGTTCTCACGATTCATCCCCAGAACGCAAGGTCAGAGTGAGGTCAAACGCTGTCACTCACTCTCAAGGCCATCAGTTATACTAATCGCCATTATGATTTCTACAATACCTTATAAAAGCATTAGGGATCCAATAATTATGTAACAACATTTCATGTAACTAAACATCTGACTAACATAGCGCGCGTATGCAGTGAGTTCCAGTTAAGGCAGGACATCTTCTCTGCCCGACGTCTAAACTGAAACTGAGGACCCAACCAGGTCCCACGTGACTTCACGTATTTCGCGGGCTTTCTGAACTATTCCATGGAAAATCCCGCCCGTGATATGAAAAGGGGCCATCCCTTTAGAAATACAGGGGATTGACAATAATCTTATGCAACTGCATAGATTATGTAACACAAACAGATCGGTCCCTACACCTGTTGTCTTAATCCATCCTCTTCATGAGACAAGACAAAGTTTATAATTTTTTTTAAATCCATTCATTTTTCCGATTTTTGTTGAATTTATAGCGGATGGTGTTTTAGAGGTAACTAATTTATAGTGGTTCAAAGACTTGTAGGTTATTAAACAAAGTACACATCACACTATAAGAATATATTTATATAAGCACATGGCATAAAAGACAAGAACTCATAATTAAAACAAACAACATTGTATTAACATGAAGTTTACAAAAGGTAATACAGAATACTTGGCAAAGTTCTGTAAAAAGGTGCTTTTTGAAAAGTTCAACGTAAAATATAAGCAGAGATGTTATAAATCTCTAAGTGAGAAAGAAAAGGTGAAAGTATAAAGTCAACTCAACAGTCAGGCATAAGTTGAATGCATCTAATGTTTATCTCTGATAGCGTAGGTTATGTAAAGAGAGATAGTTCATACCTTCAGCATGTGTGCGAAATGTTCTTAAAAAGGGTGACGTGAATTCCCTTAGACAAGTGAGATCTTTCTGATTGGGATCCGAAAAGTTGGCTTTTTTATAGTCCAGGATAGGCTCCAAAAAGGGGTCTGTTTGATAAATTTCCTTTTAGGCGCGAACGTCTCCCATTGGTTGAAATTGTACAAATTTTTATTTTAATTTTTCTCTTTTACTAGGGTGCGCAATCCCCATGCGCAAACTATTCATTTTGGTGATTTGATTCTCATCTGCTGAAGTAAGAACTTCCGGTCGCCACAAATTCAAATGAATTTGTTGTTTTTCTTAATTCTTTTATTTAAAACAACCCAGCCCATATTCGACCGTGCAGTGAGTACGGCTCTGAGAGACGTCCATTCTCGTCGAATGTCTAGTCGCATCTTAACTAAAACCTAAACTAATTCTTGCACGCCTCTAATGGTGCGTTTTTCAAGGGGTCAAGTGAAATGGTTATTACCCGTCAGTAACCATCGAGGTAACTTTCCACTGGATCCTCGTTATTCACACGGACCCTGATTTAAAGTATTCTTACTGGAGTACGTATATAATTCATTGACTATCCAAGAATTATGTAACAACAGATAGACAGATTGTGGATCTCTATTATAAGATTTTGTCGTTAAATTTTGTTTCTTATTTGAGAAAAAATAAACATAATGCTCTCTACCCAAAAACTGAAGTGTGAAAATCAGTAAGATTATCTCAGGAAATCTATTTATATTCGGACTTTATTTTCAAATAAATGAGGGAAGGTTACCAAACCCGTGATTTTTACTATAAAAATGTATTAGAAATGATTTTTACTATAAAAATGCATTAGAAATGATTTTTACTATAAAAATGCATTGGAAATGATTTTTACTATAAAAATGCATTAGAAATGATTTTTTCTATAAAAATACATTAGAAATGATTTTTACTATAAAAATTCATTGGAAATGATTTTTTACTATGAAAATGCATTAGAAATGATTTTTACTATAAAGATGAATTGAACAATGATTTTTACTATAAAAATGCATTGGAAATGATTTTTACTATAAAAATGCATTGGAAATGATTTTTTCTATAAAAATGCATTAGAAATGATTTTTACTATAAAAATGCATTAGAAATTATTTTTTCTATAAAAATGCATTGGAAATGATTTTTACTATAAAAATGCATTGGAAATGATTTTTAGTATAAAAATGCATTGGAAATGATTTTTTACTATGAAAATGCATTAGAAATGATTTTTACTATAAAGATGAATTGAACAATGATTTTTAGTATAAAAATGCATTGGAAATGATTTTTACTATAAAAATGCATTAGAAATGATTTTTTCTATAAAAATGCATTGGAAATGATTTTTACTATAAAAATGCATTGGAAATGATTTTTTACTATAAAAATGCATTGGACATGATTTTTTCTATAAAAATGCACTTGAAGTGATTTTTACTATATAAACCCGTGAAATTTTGGCCATATCTACAAATTGTTTGATTAACCTATGACTATTCTCTTTATCTTCAGATTTCCCCTGTAATTACCTCCCCTGTTTGCAAATGGACGATGGCTACATGATGCCCGAGACCATGGCCATCTGCAGGTATTTGGCCAGGGAATACAGTAAGTATCACACTGTACTATAATATTATTCTTTATCTATTTAATGTCTATGAGTTAAAAGAGTTTTGTTTATTTTATTTACAATTTTTGAAGCAAAAGATACAAATTACTGGCGTGAAAAGTTTGAACTAACGAGGATTCTGAGGTACATTGTACACTTTGAAAACTTTATTTTACGCTTTAAAATTCATTAGAAATGATTTTTACTCTAAGAATGCATTAACATTATTTTAAATATAAAAATGCATTGGATAATGATTTTTACTATAAAAATGCATTAGAAATGATTTTTACTATAAAAATTCATTAGACATGATTTTTACTATAAAAATGCATTGGAAATGATTTTTACTATAAAAATGCATTGGAAATGATTTTTACTATAAAAATGCATTGGAAATGATTTTTACTATAAAAATTCATTAGACATGATTTTTACTATAAAAATGCATTAGAAATGATTTTTACAATAAAAATGCATAGGAAATGATTATTACTATAAAAAATCATTGGAAATTATTTTTATTTTAAAAATGCATTGCAAATGATTTTTACTATAAAAATGCATTAAAATTATTTAAAGTATAAAAATGCATTAGAAATGGTTTTTACTATAAAAATGCATTAGGAATGATTTTTACTATGAAAATGCATTGGAAATGATTTTTACTATGAAAATGCATTGGAAATGATTTTTACTATAAAAATGCATTAAAAATTATTTAAAGTATAAAAATGCATTAGAAATGGTTTTTACTATAAAAATGCATTAGAAATGATTTTTAGTATAAAAATGCATTAGAAATGATTTTTACTATAAAAATGCATTAGTGATTATTTTTACCATAAAAATGCATTAGAAATGATTTTTTACTACAAAAATACATTAAAAATGATTTTTACTCCAAAAATACATTAAAAATGATTTTTGCTATAAAAATGCATTAGAAATGATTTTTACTATAAAAATGCACTTGAAGTGATTTTTACTATATTAAAATATTGTTCTTCATTTATTCATTGACTGCGTGTTTATAAATTATCATTGGCAATCATTTATAACTTTGAAGCAAACAATAAAAATACTCGTGTAAAATGTTTGAATTAACAAGGAAATTTTGATACATTGTAAATTAAAAGTGTTCAGTTAAATCTAAAATATCGATTAATTCTTTCAGATTTCTACCCCAAGAGTCCCATGGACATGTTCAGGTGTGACTACATCTGTGATTGCTTCTATGAAATCATGCACGATTACATGAGGTACTACCACTGGAAGAACGGAAACTTCAGGGTGAGTAGCTTATTTTGACTCTGCTCATTCTTTAATTATCTATTATCTATTAATAATGCTTCAGGGTGAGTCAGTTATTTTAAATCTGCCTAATATTTCATATCTTCATCTTTTAACAAACTCTCTATAGAAGTGGATGAGCAAAGAGGCTATAGTAAACTTATTATTAATTTAAAAAGATATTAGCTAACATGAGTGGGGAAAGCTTTGTAAATGATAATTGCTTTTAAATAAAAACATTCACGTTTATACATATGAGTTACAACTGCTGGAACGATGGAAACTTCAGAGTGTGTAAATTATTTGGAATCTGACCATTGGGTAATGCGACTTTTGAATGGTTTTTTTCAAATAAAACAATGTGGACATGATGAGGTGTGGTTATAATTTCTCTTATTTAAGAGAAATTATAACCACACAAATAAAAAAAAACATAAGCACATCATTTCTGAAATAAATCTCTGATGATAAAGCTTCGCTTTGAAATCGATTAGACATATAAACATCTTTTTGTATTTATTTTTTACGCATTGTATTGCCTTCGAATTTTATTATTTATATATATATATATATATATATATATATATATATATATATATATATATATATATATATATATAAAATTCGTCATTGATATAATTCAATAAGAAATTCTCAAACATCATAGCTTCTATATAAATAAAAGATTCATATATATATATATATATATATATATATATATATATATATATATATATATATATAAACCAAGACATCAAAACTATTCCATCGTTTTCCCACCTGAGGATGGCAAAGTGTATTGCCGAAAGCGCTAGTGACGAAACATGCGGTGGACTGGTATACCAGTTCCACCCTGACACCAGAAGGATGGCCCGAAGATTAGAAAGGATCAACGAAAGACTTGTCAGACAGGAATTGTCTGTTCAATTCAACGAAACCTGTATAAAAGAAAAAATGCTGCCTAAATATACTAAATATATATATATATATATATATATATTTAGACGGATAATTGAATGTATTTCAGTTTCATATATATATATATATATATATATATATATATATATATGGGAGAAATGTGAGGAGGTTAATCCGACAATATGTGGAGAAAGTAGACAAACACGGGATGTTATGGGAACTGGATGTTTATTGTCGACGATGCAACGTTTCGGTCATTTAGACCATCATCAGGACCAAAAGCCCAGTTCTAGCTTCAATGAAGGACATTTTCAGAATGGTGAAAAGCAGTGGGTTGTCAGTAGGGGCAGGGGTAGCTGGGGGGATGGGTAGTGCATTTTCTTCCCTCTAAATGGGGAGTGTTATATCTAACATTCTGAGTGTCATCCAACATTCTGACCAAACCCCTGCATCTCCACATAAACACTCCCCATTTAGAGGGAAGAAAATCCACTACCCATCCCCCCAGCTACCCCTGCCCCTACTGACAACCTACTGTTTTTCACCATTCTGAAAATGTCCTTCATTGAAGCTAGAACTGGGCTTTTGGTCCTGATGATGGTCTAAATGACCGAAACGTTGCATCGTCGACAATAAACATCCAGTTTCCATAACATCCCGTGTCTACTTTGTCCATAAAAACAAAAAAAAAAAAAAAAAAAAAAAATATCCTAATCATAACGGTCTATCTTAGTTATTTCTCAGCGTTCCAAATTTTAAAAAAAATTTAAAAAATTCGATTTTCGAATATTTCCAAAAATCTCTGTTGTTTTTTGTTTTTTTTTTTTTCCCCAACGAATTTTTTCATAAAAATAAATATTCACTCTGATGAAGGTCGATTCTTGTATGTGTGCGAAATATTTTCACACACATAAACTGACCGAAACACATGTGTAAGTGATCGATTAAATTCATTTTATCCATTTACTTTTCTTTCTTTACTCATTTTTCCTCATATTGTCGGATTCAATTCCTTTTCCATTTTTACATATATATATATATATATATATATATATATATATAAACTATAGTGTGGGATTGGCACTGTATCAACCTTTACTGGAACAGTATGCCAAAGTGCAGTAACATTGGGAGAGTGCTTAATAAATGTTTGCGGTTAAGCATGCATGAAACCCAATGGTCGGGACTGTTCCTTTGCCATCAAATAAATAAATATATAAAACCTTTATATCTTATAAATAGTAAATAACTATACCCGGTAATCCATAGGCAACTCATGTGGTGTAATGGTTAGCAAGCTAGATTCACAGACCATTGTTAGTGAGTTCGATTCTCATTGGGTTCCCCATACTTCTGGCCTTGTGCCACACGTAATCGAAGCTTAATTAATAACTATTTTTCTCTTTCTTCTTTTTCACAGTACAACATGAACGATTGGGGATTCGGAGGAGACAGCTGTTGCGGTAACTACGACGTAAGTAACCATCTTTTTATTTTCATGGATTTATCTAAATTCAATAATAATAATAATAATATATTTTCAGTTAGTATATTAGGTCTGAGACCTGTCAGCTGTTCCTTATAAACATTCATTTTAATTCCACAGAATATTTATAATAATATCACACATTATCCAACTGTGTCTTGAAGGAGTTTAGAGATGGGGCATTCACTATTGATGATGGTAGTTTATTCCATGTATTCACCACTCTGTTACTAAAATAATTTGGTAATAAAGGACTATTTGCTCGTAAATTCATACCATAAAATAAACTGAACCCCCATTTTATGTCCGTGTTTTTGCAATAAATGTTTTATTTTTCTTGCACCCGTTATTTTACAATACAAAATATATTTTCTTTATTTATTTTAATATTCATTTCAATGTGCATATTCTAAAAGTTTTTATTTTGTGAGGATGTTTAGTTTTAAAGTGGGGACTCGTTTTACAATTTAGGCATAAATTGGATCCTCCTTTTATGACCGTAATTTTGTTTTTTCGTCGACGATGATTAAAATCTGACGTTTTTATTTTAGAGTAGCAAAGCCAAAAAGAAAAGAAATAACAACAACAAGAGGTGATATTCAACTTTTTACTCGTAAATTCCTGCCATAAAATTAGGCTTGGGCATTTTATGGAAGGAATTTACGAGTAAAAAGTTGAAGTGTAAAAACGAACCCCCACTTTAAAACTAAACATTCTCACAAAATAAAAGCTCTTAGAATATACACATTGAAGTGAATATTAAAATAAATAAAGGAAATATATTTAGTATTGTAAAATACGGGTGCAAGAAAAATAAAACATTTATTGCAAAAACACGGACATAAAATGGGGGTTCAGTTTATTATATGGTAGAAATTTACGAGCAAATAGTTCTTTATTACCAATAATTTTGTCTTGCGTTTGCTTTACACATTTTTTTAAAGAGTTTTAATTTATGACCCCTGGTTTTGATATTTTGAGCAATATTTAGTAGGTCAAAGTTTGTTGAAAAAAAAACCATGTGTATATTTGTAGACTTCGATCATATCCCCTCTTATACGTCGATAAACCTTGAAAAGTAGGAAGCGCGTGGTGTAATGGTTAAAGTCACGGGAAATGGACTCGTCGCCCCGAGTTCAAATCCTGGACGTGGTAGTTGCATTTCATTTAGCGCTAATATTCTTGGGAAAGGTACGAATTCTACTCTCCCTCCAGCTATGGATAAATAGTAGGGTAGACTGGGCTCTTTAACCTTGGTTAGGCTACCTGTCTAGGAGAAGGAAAACTCGGAATTCAAATCTGCTGAACTCCGCTTAAGAAATTGACCTTGTGTCGCATCCTGCTCGTGCGGAGGGGTTGGTAAATATATATACGTCGATAAACCAAACTTGGTAAGTCAATGTTCCTATGTCTTTCTTCAAACGAATGGGGTTTTAAATCATTCAATTTATTTTCAATATTTTCTTAAAATTATCTGCACCTAAAGCCTTCAAGACTTCTATGTCGCTAAAGAAATGACATTTTGCGTTTTATCCTTCAAACTTAATTAATAAGCACAATCATTTTTAATGATTATTAACAATATAAGTAAGTCGACGGGGCGGTCTAAAGTCGGTATCAGCCAGTCAGCGAGGGAGTCTATCCCCTTTTCAATAGCGCTAGACCAAGGAGAATGTTTTTTAGCATCTGAGGTGGAGCGCCACACCTACCATCAGCTCTTTACTTTACCGCACAGATCCCTGTGCTACTCATACATTGAGTTGGCGAGGACCGGTATCGAACTAGGAACCTTGTAGTTTCTAGCCGAACGCTCTACCGACTGAGCTAACTCGGCCCCCATTTCTTAATTTTAGTTTTTTATTCGTTTTTTGTCTATTTTTTTATAAATTGTGTTGCCTTTTTGGCTGAACTTGCACAAAGGTGTCAAAATTAGAGTGTACCGGAAAAAACAGAACCCACAAATTTTGTAATAAAACTGTTAATTTTAACTATGGGGGTTTGGGTTAGGGCTTAGGGTTAGAGTTAGGGTTAGGGTTAGGATTAGGGTTAGGGTTGGGTTTTAGGGTTAGTTTGATGGGAAAATGAATTAATAATTTGGGGTCTGTTTTTTTCTGGGTCACTCTGTATACCGGTGACCCAGAAAAAACAGAACCCACAAATTTTGTGATAAAACTGTTAATTTTAACTAGGGGGGTTTAGGGTTAGAGTTAGGGTCAGGGTTGGGGTTTACGGTTAGTTTAATGGGAAAATAAATAAATATCTTCGAAAACATAATTTAATGCGTTGTGATTTCTTTCTTTTATTTCAGAACTACATGTACTGGAGATACATGAACACCTTCAACAGAGTGATGCCCTTCATGGAGAGGACCCTGTGCATGCGCAATGATGGAAACCAATACTTCATGGGAGACAACATGATGTGGTGCGACATGATGTTCTACTGTTGTATGGAGAATATGTATATGCAGAACCAGTCCATGTTCAGCAACTACCCCAGAATGATGGGTCTGTACAACCGTATGGGTTCCCACCCCAAAATGGCTTCTTACCTCAAGGGACGTTGCAACAGCTGCTGGTAAAATGTACGGCGCAGAGATTTATCATCATAAGAATATATATTTATACTGAATAAATAATATATTTCATTCCTCAATTATATGTGTTCAGGCTTTTTTTGTATTGTGATTTTAAATTTTCATTCACACACAGACAAAACCATTGGAATTAACCGGGCATATCAAGCCCCGATATTAAGTATTATCTATTATTGCATCCTTTCCCTCTACTAAGGACGATGGCGTAGTGTTCAAGAAATATTTATCTGCGTCTGCGCAAGTGACTACGCAGGCCAATTCTTGAGTGACAGTCTTTGGTGCACTGTGATGCTTTCTGGGACTGCTGGCTTTTCTGTCTCTTTCTGGCTCTCTTTTCTGTCGATGCTACTCTCCTCTCTGCTTCACCCCTCTCCGTGCCTTGCTTAACGTTAAGGCGCCAGGCCGCTCTAATCTTTGCATCTACCTCCCATGTGTTTGTGTCAATATGGCATATCCTCATAGCTCTCCTGCAGACATCTTTAAATCGTAGGCGTGGTCTACCAACCGATCGGGAGCCTTTTACTAATTCGATATACAAAAGATTTTTTGGGATGCGGCCATTTTCCATTCTCCTGACATGTTCAAGCCAACGAAGGCGCCTCTCCCAAGATGGCTGCCTACCTCAAGGGACGTTGCAACATCTGCTGGTAAAAATATACGGGGCTGAGATTTATCACAAAATATATATTTATACTGAATAAATAATATATTTCATTCCTCAATTATATGTGTTCAGGGTTTTTTTTATATTGTGATCTTAAATTTTCATTCACACACAGACAAAAAGGTTGAAATTAACCGGGCATATCAAGCCCCGATATTAAGTATTATCTATTATTGCATCCTTTCCCTCCACTAAGAACGATGGCGTAGTGTTCCAAAAATATTTATCTGCATCTGCGCAAGTGACTATGCAGGCCAATTCTTGAATGACAGTCTTTGGTGCACTGAATGCATACAAACTGTGATGCTTTCTGGGGCTGCTGGCTTTTCTCTCTCTTTCTGGCTCTCTTTTCTGTCGATGCTACTCTCCTCTCTGCCTCAACCCTCTCCGTGCCTTGCTTAACGTTGAGGCGCCAGGCAGCTCTATTTTTTGCATCCACCTCCCACGTGTTTGTGTCAATATGGCATATCCTCATATCAAGGGACCTTGCAACAGCTGCTGGTAAAATGTACGGAGAGTTATCATCGTAACAAGAATATATTTCCTGAATAAATAATTTATTTCATTCCCTAAAATATGTGTTATTTTTCTTAACATCGTGATGCTAAATGTTCCCCCCCCCTGCACGGATCTAGAAACAATATAATACTCACTGTCGCAGTGGGGTTCTAACTACCGTCGAGTTAGCAGACGAGAACAACAGGCAAGCTGTAACTTAAATACAGTCCTTGAATGCTGATGGCATAATGCAAAGTGTTGGCTGAAAAGTGGGTACTTATCCATGTTCTTACTCATCCTGATATCCAACAACCAATCAGAACTCAGGAAATGAACTTGCCTGAGTTCATAATGGAACAATCCAAAGCTCCATATAAGCCACCTACCAAACTCTAGTTTTAGTTTTGCATTCATCTTGTAACAGAGTTGAATACTTTACACGAAATTCAACAGTCACCACTATTCTCTTTTTGCCAATGATGAACAAAAACCGCATTCGACCACTGTTCCAAAAGTAATGCCTGTTGTTAATTTATTTAAAAACAGTTAGTGGCAGCACAATATTAATATTAGCCCTTCTCATCAATCGGCTGGTCACGTCAAGTCCTAGCACCTATCTGATACACTAGCACTCCGGGTCAGAGTGAACCTGGTTGTAATAGTAATGAATGGGTTCTCCACACTCGCCAAAGCCCCAGAATTTGGTCAGCACCGCTAGATGCAAGGACTGGATATTAAGACCTTAATGCAACGCCTTAAACTCCTTTTTCATATCGTGCAACGGAAGATTCCTCTTCCGGCAAAAAGACTAAAGAGAAAGATAAAAATATATATTTAAAAAAATCAGAACGGGAGAGAGAGGTCTTCCAGTCAAGAAGCAGGGAGAAGATGAAGAAATAGATAACAGATAAAAGGAAAACGGAAGACTCCTCTTCCCGTTAACAAGCGGAGAGAAAGATAAATAAATATATATGTCCGTTATCAGATCAAAAGAAAAAAATGCGTGGGTATATTTATTGTATATAAAGGCTAGCGGATGAAGGGTGTCACTCAGTTCCCAGCAGCAGCCGAGAAGGTAACCTCGTCGCTCCCGTCATCAACCACCCTTGGAAGTTTATTGTGAACACTCGTCGCCCCTCAACCCCACACACCGATGAAAATAAAGACGGGTCATATTTTTATATATACGTGTCTGTCGTTTTATTGAGGTCCAGTAGTCGGCTATACAGCAATACTCACATTACTTTTCTGAAAATCTTAGTCTTATTTAAACTTTTAACCACTTAAGACGATCTCTGTAAAGTTTGTACCTCAAAAGAGAATCCGCCCTGTCGGCTGTGGCGTTAGAATGCACCGACTGCAGAGGGGTAAGACTCCCCCAATGGGGCCACCTGTTGGCCGTGGGTGGAGACCCGTGATGCTTAAGGATAGAGCCCAGGTGGATGAGCAGTTTATGACATGCAATACTCTACTTTGGCCCTATCTTGGGCTAGACGGGCGGTCGGAGAGGCCCCCTCCGATCAATCGGCTGGTCACGTCAAGCCATAGCTCCTATATGATTTTCCCAAACCTTTTGCCTTTATGGCAAGCCCCAACCCCTTTTTATCATATGGGTGCTAGAAGGTGGTGGCTGCGGGTCTACATGTCCTGGGAATGACGTTAAACTCTATCTGATGGTGAGGTTCCAGTTTTGGAGGTTTGGGGAATGTGGAGCACCCCTTCATCACCATTGCTCCCTGGTCCACTCTGACCCGGAGTGGTAGTACCTGTTAGGGTCCCATCTATGGGTTAAATAGAAAAATGTATTTATAAAAAAATTGTATTATGCATTAAGAATTGATTTATTTCAAAACTTTATCGGCATTAAATGACCCACTGAGGTTGATATGCCGTAAAACAAAACAAACCAAACCAAATCAAAAGAGAATCATGATAGTCCTGGTTGTTAGCGATGTAAACTATTGTTACATAATTGTTAGTACCCTAACACTTATTTACAGTAGTGTAGAAACCAAAATAGCTGTTATAAGTTGCAGCCGGCGACCTTGAACGATTGAGTGACACGGCTTGACCTTATCCTGATCCTTCCGGTGGATACCATGAAAATCGGTGGAGAAGACCCTCTTCCGGTTTAGATTAGAATCAGTTTAGTATCAGTATCGGCCAAACCACGAAGGTGGTAAGTCGTAAGAAGGCGAAGGTCATGTTTAGGCATGTTCATCTTTGAAGGACCCTATTTTTCAAAAATACTTTCTATCTGAAAATAAATTAAATTTTATTTTTGAGCACACATTAATTATTATATATGCAAAAATTCACATGAAATAAACAACAAATTCTATGTTAAACTGACATTTCAAAACCGAGCACTTTAATCGGCCATTATTTTTGTAACAACCTAATATAAAAATGTATTTGGACAATGATTTTTACTATAAAAATGCATTGTAAATGGTTTTTACTATAAAATTGCATTTTAAATGATTTTTACTATAAAAATGCATTGGAAATGATTTTTACTATAAAACTGCATTGGAAATAATTTTTACTATAAAAATGCATTGGAAATGATTTTTACTATGAAAATGAATTGGAAATGATTTTTACTATAAAATTGCATTGTAAATGAATTTTACTATAAAAATGCAGTAGACAATGATTTTTACTATAAAATATATTTCTTCTTTTTTTTTGTCTAATATTGTAGCTGGTCTGAAATAAACAACATATTCTATGTTAAAATGACATTTCAAAACCGAGCACTTCAATCGGCCATTATTTTTGTAACAACGTAATATTATAAATAATGTTATATCATAAAATGATTAGAGTTTACTATCAGAGCAAACTCCACCCATTTTTATAATATATGAGTAAATTCATGTCAAATCATCCAGAAAAAAGTAAAATTATCACCCACCCATTTCAATTTTTCTGAAATTTCTACCAGCTGTGGACTTAACATTAGACCATCCCCAAAATTTGAGCTCACAATTCCAAAAATTGGTGAAGTTATGTAAATCTTTATCTCTCCGAAATTTGGGTGGGGTTTTAAATGATTTTATAAACCAAATAAAGACAAAAATAGGTTACAAAAAGTTGCTATTTTTCGCGAAATAGTTAAATCAGGAAAATTTAGCAATGAAAGACGGGAGCAACGGAAAATGATGGAATTTTTCAATCATACCCCCTCTGTTCCAAATCTTTTTACCTGCATTTTTATTCAGTTTCATTAGCCTTACTAATTTAATATGATATTTTACTATATTAAAACTTAAATACTTGCACCCCTCAAATTTGGAGAGTGGTAAATCGACACAATTCTGCCAATTTTTGGAATAGGAAACTCAAATTTTAGGAATTGGTTAATTTTATCATATTCCACACTGGGATACAATTTCAAAAAAATTGAAGAGAGTGGGTGACATGGAATTACCAATATGTGCTAGAAGGCGGTGTCTGAAGGTCTTAATGTGCTGGTATGACGTTAAACCTGCATCTAATGGGGAGTTTACTAATTTGAGGCTTTGGTGAGTGTGGATAACCCTTTTATTGCTGTTACTCTTAGATCTACTCTGACCCGGTGAGGTAATACCTATTAGGGTTCCAAATATAGGTTAAATCGATCAAAAATGCGCTTTAAAATTTTGTTTAAAAAACTTAGTTTGAAACAATAATTTTTAATAGTCATCAAGAATGAATAAAAAAAAATGTTTTCAACATAAAAAAAAACCAACCAAACATATCCTTCTAAATTTTAACAGCCTTAAACATATCCGCGCCAATTACTATCAAGCAAGAAACCTGAGGGACATCTTTAAGAATACAAACCCTGAAAACATTTTAAATTTTCTATAAAAAAAGAAAGCAACCTTCTCAACAAAATATAGCAGAACATAACCATTTATCCCCATAGAACCACTACTTTAAAGACTGAAATCCATAATAACCTTTTTGGCATTAAATGACCCACAGAGGTTGATATGCCGTTAAACAAATCTCAAACTCAAATAAAAAACCCAACAAGGGGGAACATGACACAATCCAACTAAAAAAAAACTAATAATTAATAAATCAATCATAATTGACAAGAAAGAATAAAAAAACCTTTCGCATAAATTAACCCAACATGGATTGAGATGCCGTAAAATACAACCAAACAAGAATGAATAAACCAATGTATTTGACATAAAATAACCCACCTGCAGTTGTATTTATATATACAACAAAATAGCCGTTTACAGTATGAGTGGTAGGTCTAATTTGCTGTTAAGTTTCTGACCGCCATCCTTGGCTAGTTGAAAAGGACTTAAAGTAAGTAAGTCCTGAGATATAGAATCCTTTGGTAAGTGAATAAGTCCTAAGTTTTGGAATCCTACGTAGTGTCAAAGGTCCAGTGATATAATCCTATGTTCCGTCGTCCACGAAGGCTCAAAGGCAATTGAGTGGCTAAGATCAGAACAGCCAGTATAAATAATAATATCAGCAGCAGGGCACTGCCAGTGGTTGGCCAATAGTTTGGTCACATGATTATCGGCGAGTCTATAAGTAGAAGTGATCATTTGACAAAAACCTATATCCAAAAAAACACCAACTCATATTGATCTTAAAAAATTGTTTTTAATAAATATGTACTGAATATTATTGATTTCTAATTGTTTGGTATTATCTTATTGAATATGAGCAAAAATCTCTTCAATAAATCTTAAAAGAAATCCATTTACAAGAAGAAATAATTGTAATTTTATTCTTTACTTCCTATTTTAACTAAATAGTTAAATTAGCGAGGGAGTATATCCCCTATTCACTAGCGCTAGACAAAGGAGATTGTTTTTTGCGTCTGAGGTGGAGCGCCATACCTACCATCAGCTCCTTACGTTACCGCACAGATTCCTGTGCAACTCATACTCTGAATTGGCGAGGGTCGGTATTGAATCCGGAACCTTGGGATTCCTAGGTTGAAGCTCTAGCGGCTGAGCTAAATTGGCCCTATATATTGGGTCAATTAAAGTAAAGTCGTCAGGTCGGCCTAATGTCGGTATCAGCCAATCAGCAAGGGAGTCTATCCCCTTTACACTAGCGCTAGACCAAAGATATTGGGGTTTTTTTGCGTCTGATGTGGAGCGACACACCTACCATCAGCTCCTTACTTTACCGCACAGATTCCTGTGCTACTCATAATGCTGAGTTGACAAGGGCCAGTATTGAACTAGGAACCTTGTGGTTTACTAGCCGACTGCTCTACCGACTGAGCTAACCAGGCCCTTTTCATCATCATCATCATCATCGTGTTGCGCATACAGCACGGATATCCATGACAATCCCTCGCCAACCTTCCCTCGTTTCCAAACGTTAGATGGCTCGGACCTGCAATGGCTGGGCGGAAGAATGCGCGCTGATCATTTTTTGTATTCTAGCCATTTGTGAGTAGGTCCTAGGCTTGTCCGATTATAATAATTCATCCCCATCAAATATATATATATATATATATATATATATATATATATATAAAGAAAAAGGTGACTTACCGGTGAATATGGACACGATGGTTAGTAAGTGCAGAATTCAGGGGGGTAAGTTAGCGATATAACAAATACAAAGTGCTCAATACAAAGTAGAGCAAATTTATTTTTTAATTGATACAAGAGATAACTTACTCGAGTTTCACCATAAGGATCTTCAGGGTTAAATCCACTGAATTAATCGAGGCACCGGTTAATAGCAGTCGCACCCGTGAAATCGACTGCTATTAATCGGTGTCTCGATTAATTCAGTGGATTTAACCCTGAAGCTCCTTATGGTGAAACTCGAGTAGGTTATCTCTTGTACCCACTTTATAATATATATACATATATATATATATATATATATATATATGTATATATATATATATATATATATATATACCTATCCACACGAGCAGGATGTGACACAATGTTAATTTCTAAAGCGGAGTTCAACAGGTTTGAATTCAAAGTTCTACTAGACCGGTTGCTTAACCAAGCTTAAAGAGCCCAGTCTGCCCTAATATTTAATCATAGCTGCAGGGAGAGAAGGATTCATAACTTTCCCAAGGGTATTAGCGCTAAGTGAAATTGCAATTACCACGTCCAGAATTTGAACTCGGATCAACGAGTCCATTTCCCATGACTTTAACCATTAAACCACGCGCTTCCTCATCAAATCCCTATCAAATATAAGCTAATCACTCTTAAGCCATTATATTATATACCCACTTGAGTATATATATATATATATATATATATATATATATATATGGAGAGAGTTAGTTTCTATTCTTCTTATGATAGACACCCGTGGTTATGCCCTCATATACAAATCTTTACTTACTTACGGGAGTAGCTGGTTGATATCTTACTTTCCTCTGTAGTTGTAGTTTGTAGCTCTCTTCATGGCTTCTTCTACTTGTTGAATGGTCTGGTTCTGACTTATTTGGTTATGCCAAGATTGTCATTAGTTCTTCGAGACAACACAAAGCGCATATTTTTTGTGATCACATATTTATCAATTTCAGGACCAGATAATCTCAACCACGGGCTGGTAAGCCCTCGCCAAACGTTCTCATAGTATTAGGGTTCGCGACTAACTACCTAATGACGTCTAACAGCTTGACTGCCTCTATGCTAAGCAAGCCTTTTGTTGTCAGTGTTTTCGTAAGCAGAAAGAAGGTTACGCAAAGTTTATCTCGCGTAAATCATGTAACGCCTCAGATTTCAATTCAACAGTTCAATTCAACAAGAAACAAACAATTTCTTTCTAAATATTGTATATTCATTTAATACAGTATTATTTATCTTATTTTAGCTGTTTATATGTAGTCCGCAACTCCGTTGATATTCATGTCAACAAATCTATTATCATGATAAATGGAGTGTAATGTTACATTAATTTAGCAATCCTCAAGCAAAACCATTTCACTCTTCTCAAATCTAATTTACGACGATACCTGATTAGCATATAGTATCATATTCTGGATTACGCAAGCCATTAAAGTTCAACGCGTCCCAACGTTTCATGTGTAAATACTAACAGTATTTTACTTGTCTGTCTTTGAATATTTCAAATTGAAAGTGTATCCCAACAGCTTTCTTTCTGTAATCAGAATGTGAAGAGTTTTCGGTATTTGTCTAAGGAGATGTTCCGAAACTTAAGAGAAGTCCACCCGACTAGAAATAAGAAAGTTAGAAGATAGGAGACTAGAGTAGAGCAGAATAAAAGCTAATTTTATATTTGGCTTATAACTTCTTTCCTTTGACAAGCACACGTATCACAAAAATATTCCCCAATCGGACAATCTAACCTATTTTCTAGCACAAGGACAGATCATAGTGTAAATAAAGTAACCCACAAAACATTATAGATCAGCGTTGACAATAGTATTGGTTCTAACAATCTGTTATAAAAGATCTATTTAAGCTTTCTGTAATGTATGTGACTATTAATCTTATTATAATGGAGATTGTGGGTTTGTCTGTCTGTAACCGAAACTATATTACTATACAAGTCACAATTCCTTTAGTTATTTACATCATATTCTCCATGATTTTATTTTTATTTAAACCTCAATTATTAATAAAATTGTTTTACATTACTTACACTGTTGACCATATCTACATGCTAATAACATGCAATTGTATTTATATATACAACAAAATAGCGGTTTACAGTATGAATGGGAAGCCTAATTTGCATATTGATATTAAAAACTTGATTTTAATAAATATATGCTTAGTATTATTGATTTCTAATTGTTTGGTTTTATCTTATTGAATATGAGCAAAAATCTCGGGGATAAATCTCCTAAATAACTGTAATATTATTCTTTACTTCCTATTTTAACTAAACAATTTAATTAGGAAAATTTACCAATGAAAGACGGGAGTAACGGAAAATGATGGAAGAGTTAGTTTCAAAGTTGTTCTATTTTCATACCCCCTCTGTTCAAAATCTTTTTATCTACATTCTTATTCAGTTTCATTAGCCTTTCTAATTTAATATCATATTTTATTATAAAATTTAACTAAAATATTGCACCCGGAGGGTGCATATATTTGCTAGTAAGATTAATAATACTTGAACAGTTTGGTCAAGACCTGTTGATTCTTACTGCAATTGGTTTCTAGGAATACATATATATATATATATATCATCATCATCATCATGTCGCGCAATTTGCACGGACATCCATGACGATCTCTCGCCAACCTTCCCTATCATTCATCGATTTTGGGAGCTTCTCCGCACAGCAGTCAGCATCCCTACATAGTTGTTAAATGTAGGTCCACTGGCCTGTTGTTCTTCTCTTTCTCTGTCTTAAATGCCCATCACCACCTGAATGTTGAATCCATTATAAAACCTTAGATTCCAAATCTGTTTTGAAGAGCGCACATGGTTAAGATTTTGGACTGGACTGGCCGAAACAAAATCAGGTTTATCTTTATAATTTTATTAAATTAATTTTTAAAGACTGTAACATTCAAAATATAATTTTGTTTCGTGTTTAAAAATGTTCTTAAATCAGTTATACTTTGACCAATTTTTTTTCCTTTCATGTTAGTATAAGTCAAATTCTGTAGGTCGGCATAAATAATCGTCGGTAGCTTCGTTTACCCTATCCCCAATATATATATTATATA
Source organism: Doryteuthis pealeii (assembly GCA_023376005.1). Classification (NCBI taxonomy): domain Eukaryota; kingdom Metazoa; phylum Mollusca; class Cephalopoda; order Myopsida; family Loliginidae; genus Doryteuthis; species Doryteuthis pealeii. The sequence continues at coordinate 5,047,302 of CM042175.1, forward strand.
TATATATATATATATATATATATATATATATATATATAATAATGTATTTAGATATAATAAAAATATATAATAATGTATTTAGATATAATAAAAAAACAAACTATAATAATAATAATAATAATAATAATAATAATAATAATAATAATAATAATAACAATAATAATAACAATAATTCATTCACTTATACGTAATTGTAATATTAATATATATTAATCGTCAAATAATCAGTACTAACTATAAAACAACAATCCAATACTCTTTCTAACAAAAAAATGAATAAAATAAAATAAAATAAAATCTTTTCATTTTTTAAATCCCCAATGCCCCCCCGCCCACACACACACACAAACTTCCATCTCCTCTCTTAATATAAAACATGAAAATTTCTTTTCATGACATCTCCCCTTTACCTCTTACCAATATACACACACACCTCTCCCCTACCCCTTACCAATACACACACACACACACACACACACATACACACACACACACACACACACAACCTTGAGTTTTCACTTCCGCTGTCGTTTATCGCTACAGAAAACAAATTTATACACACACACACTACCACATACCTAAAAAATGCACAATGTTTCCTTCAATACACACACTAACAGCGCTACATACTCACACCTTAAAATAGAATATTTGATGTCATATTTCAAAACCGTCTCCTTTTTTCAAACTTCAGAAAAAAATTTTAAACAGACTGAATAAGAAGGATTACCACTCACTTTTTCTCATCATTCTGTGATATATAATTTCTTATCCTATGCCCTGAAGATGATCTATTTAATAGATCGAAACACTGCAGCGTCGGCCAATAAACTCACCACTTAACCCATTTAAACCTGTGTTTTTTCATTTTTCTTGATATATTACATATATATATGTCTGTGTGTGTGTGTGTGTGTGTGTGTGTATGTGCGTTAAGCAAACAGTATGTTTTTGTAGGTCTAATATTTCCTGAGACCCCCACATACACAAAATGCTTATCTGAACATCCCACTCTCACTACAGAAACTGTTCAACAAGATTTAATCTACTTTTTCTTATAGTGCTTCTTTAGATAAAGGACACATTCTATTGAATCTCTGTCTGTCTGTCTGTCAGTCTGTCTCTCTCTCTCTCTCTCTCTGAAGTAAAATTTAAGATCAGCATATCAAAAAGTGTAGCGTAATTATTTGGGTCCACCGGAGTTTGATAGTGGTAATAAAGCTGTGTGTCGACTGCTATAGAAAGAGAGGAAGAAGAAATAAGAGAAAGTAAAGGTTAAAAAAGGAGGAGTGGACACAGAACGGGTTGCCGGTAATTTGACCGAGGAATAACCCCGGAAGAGGAATTGAAAGTTGACCAGCAGCGGAAGTGACGTGGTGACGAGGAACGAGAAAGAAGAAAATCGCTCTCTTTTGCCTTTCGGCCGTCGCAAGGTACAGACGGGGCTGATGGTCCCTAGTGTTGGTACAGCGATATAGTTGGTACCATGTTAAAAGGTACAGTATTTTAACAGTGTCCTTCCTCTCTTTCTCTCTGTCTTTCCTTCTCTCCGAAACAGAGCCCACGACACGAGCCTGAAAATAAATGCTAAGCCCTTTGTGACTATATAACTTACGTGTCTGTTGTGCCTTCTTTATCGACAATGACGACTGCTACTTAAACTTGAGTTGGCTACGTATATAGTCCCGGAGTTTGCCACAAAGTCACTTTGGTACGTTGTTATACAACCAATACATTTTTAGTGCCGAGAATTTTGAGGCACGATGACAAGCCCTGCCACGTAACAAATAACTTTTGGTACCGTCACCATATTATTATATAACAAAAGCAAGAACACACATAATTTAGGAATGAAATATATTATTTATTCATTATAAATATATATTTTGTGATAAATCTCAGCCCCGTACATTTTTACCAGCAGCTGTTGCAACGTCCCTTGAGGTAGGCAGCCATCTTGGGGTTGGAACCCATACGGTTGTACAGACCCATCATTCTGGGGTAGTTGCTGAACATAGACTGGTTCTGCATGTACATATTCTCCATACAACAGTAGAACATCATGTCGCACCACATCATCTGAAAAATTCAAAGAAATATTTTTATAAATACTAGCAAACTAAAAAAACGCCTTCCGGGTGATGTAAAAATAGATTTTTGAAATATATTGCCTGAGGGTGTGGGAGTAAAAAATTCAATGTCAGCTAGTTAGTACCCTAAGTGAGTAAAATCATCAAATTCATTAAAGGATTAAAAAATAAAACAATTTGAAATGTAAACTTTAGATATGTATTAAAATAAAACAAACTATATATAGATATATAATACCAGTCATGTATTTATTAAAACTTGTTTAAAAAAAACACAATGAGGACTGTCTAATGCAGCATGTTCAAATTTTGAGTGTATTTATTCTATATTATGACGACTTAGGTTAATGTGACGTAAGCAGTGACGTAGTGTTTGTTACAGACAAAAACCGGAAGCGAATCTCTATTATTAATAGAATATTTTAAGACGAAACACTTGATAAAATTGTCACACTATTCAGTATCTGTAAATTAAAAAAAAGAATTAACCAACTCTAACCTCTACGGGGGGGGGGGTCAAAATCTTCCAAATGGGGCCTCCTGGGGTGCCGACCAGTGATGCTTAAGGACGGAATACTGGTGGTGGTGAAAGTCCATTATAGGCAACACTTCCCTTTAGCAGGTGATCGCTTTCCAATTATGCAGAATTATATTATCATATCCACCGAAAGTTCTTCCATTATTTAAGATTATACCAGGTTGTATTTAGAATATATTCTATGTTGATGATTTTGAGTATGAATTAAATACGCATTGATAAACTAACTCAATTCCCGAGAGACGTATTTGTGACGTAAGCAGTGACGTAGATTCGGTTATAGACAGGCAGACACCGAATCTCTATTATAATAAGAAGTATTTTATTCTACAGTTACTATATTATGTTACTTCTGCTGGTACTATTTATTCGTTTAGTGGTTCTATATTGTCGGCCACCGTTTTATCTGGGCTGACTTTTATCTACTGGGTCGATTTTCTTCTTTGCTAATTCTTCTTACAGGCTGGGCTAGGCTGGGCTGGTCATCGTCTTATTATTTAATTAACACAACAACAAGACTTTGCTGTACTTGATCAAGTTTTATTTACTAGCCCATGATTGATTTTGCTGCAGGGAGGAGATGTACCCTTGGAGAGTCGATAATCGTGTCTCTCTCCTTGGAAAGCTGGGTTGCATCTGCTAACTAAACACATGGCACACAATCGCTTGCCTTCTGTTGGGTCAAATTTTATTAACCGTCAACTGCCGGGTAATTTTCTCCCTAATTTTAAATTAATGGCTCTAATCCATTTCTACCTACAAATACGTTCACAACTTATAACTACCTGTAAATTGTAAGAAGATTATGAAGAGATATTTAGCCAAGCAAGGATAAATTGCAATTTCATAACATGTGAATTATCTTATTTGATGTCGCTGTGGTGTAATAATTAGTTAACTAGTTTCGATATTGCCAAATATTCAATATCTAAACTTTTCTGTGTCTACGAGATTCCAGCAGATTGTTTGAATTTGAACATTTAGGAAAAGAAATGTCTTTTTTAGGAATTAATTCTATTACGAGTAATTGAAGGTAAGACCAATATTTCTCTTGGATGTAAAAAATGTTGGAATTATTTTAATTTATTATCAGATAATAAATTAAAATAATTCCAACATTTTTTACATAATTATCTTGATATAACTAGTTCATATCTACATATAAATTAAGTTTAATTTATCGTGAATTAAAATAGTTAATCGTTAAAATCTCTAACTTAGGTAGAATATTGTTTTGAAATAGTTTAAGTTTGAATTTAATTAAAAGGAAATTAGTTTAAAAAGAAATACGTAAAGATTTTCTCCTGACTTTTAAAATTTTATTTAAAATAATTCTTGTATTAATTGCACACATGTTCAAAATTTTGAGTGAACATAAAAATACGAAAATATAATTCCACATAAATGTATACTACTTTTTTTAAGAATCACTTTAAATTGAGTTTAATTCAAGAACGTTTTTTTTAAAAAACGTTTGGAGACACTAGTAAGTAAAATTTCATTCAGTCAAATGTTCCATTACTTGAATGGTCGGTATTTTTTGATTGGTGTCAATCTCAAATAATCTCAAAAATATATATAGATAATTCAAAAGAAACTTACCATGTCACCCATGAAGTATTGGTTTCCATCATTGCGCATGCACAGGGTCCTCTCCATGAAGGGCATAACCCTGTTGAAGGTGTTCATGTATCTCCAGTACATGTAGTTCTGAAAGAAAGGAATGAATAACAACATATTTACCTCGGGGTTCGATGAGAAAATTTTTTATGGATGAATCCAAAAATGCCAATTATTTGATTTAATGTGATTTTATGAAAACTATCTTGAAAAAAAGAAAAAAAAGAAAAAAGAAAAGAGAAACACCCTGTAAAACACAGGGCGTAAAAGTTTAATTCTGCCACGCTCTTTCTTAAAAACAAGTAAACAGATCTTTGAAATCTTTTTTTTTTAATAATAGACATAAAATAGTTTTGATGTTAAAATTCAAATAAATATATTTGCTTCCGTTTTGAATTTAAATTATTTTCTGCTTCTCTCTCGATGAGTCCGGATTAAAAAACAAGCTCTGATGATGACTTTCATAAATCGAAATATTGTTCCATAATAGTTATGAATATGATATAAAATATTTTCATTTTAACAGCATTATGTGTTTTCATATGCTTTTATCTATACTTATACCGTCGGATTCATTTCCTTACTCTTAACTCATATATAATATATATATATATATATATATATATATATATATATATATGAGTTAATTTCTTAATATATATATATATATATATATATATATATATATAATATATATATATTATATGGTTAGAGTCGTGGAAAATGGAATCGTCGATTCGAGTTCAATTCCTAGACGAAGCTGCTGGCATTTCACATAGCGCTAATACCCTTGGGAAAGGTATGAATCCATATATTTTCCCTCCAGCTATGGGTTAAATAGTAGGGCATACTGGGTTCTTTAACCTTTGGTAGGTAACCAGTCTAGGAGAGGGATAACTCTGAATTCAAAATTCCCTAGGTCAGTCATTGATTGGGTTCCTGGCATTCCTTGATGTACCAATTATTTCCTATCGACTGTGCCAAAAAGTGTGGAATGTTCCTACATAAGCCTTCACCACTATAAACAAAACACTAAAACTCATCATTGGATGAACCCTCATGCGTCGAGAATCGACCAGAGAGTCCATTTTTATATATATATATATATATATATATATATATATATATGTTATAATGTATTAATTTGAAAGCAATTACAATGCAAGTAAAAAATAAAAACAAAAAGATGTTATTTTTTTGTCTTATCGATTTCAAAGTAAAACTTTATCTTCAGAGACGATTTTCGGAAATGAACGCGTGTTTTTTTGTTTTTTTTTGGGTCATTATTTTTTTTAATGTTATAAACACGCGTTTCGTGGTGTTCTTTTTTTAAAACGTCACGCGCAAAGCCGTGATGGACATTTAGCCGTTCATTCAATTTCAATTTTCAACGTTTAAAAAAAGAACACCACGAAACGCGTGTTTATAACATTAAAAAAAAATAACGACCAAAAAAAAAAAAAAAAAACAAACCAAAACGCGTCCATTTCCGAAAATCGTCTCTGAAGATAAAGTTTTACTTTGAAATCGATAAGACAAAAAAATAACATTTTTGTTTTTATTTTTTACTTGCATTGTAATTGCTTTTAAATTAATACATTATAACATACTTAATGCTTCAAGCAAATTACCAATTACTTTTATATATATATATGTATGTATATATAATATATATATATATATATATATATATATATATATATATATATATATATATGAATCAATGATACCGGGCAAGTATTTATGAAAACTTATTTTAATAAACAATGTGAACCGTTTAATTTTGCATACTTAATTTCTGTGTATATATAATACAGAATTGTTCTTTATTCTATGTATTAATCATTTCGAGTATTAATGAAATACTCATTGCTAAACTTACGCATTTTCTGAGGGTATTGTGACATAAGCAGTGACGTGGTTTCGGTTAAAGTGAGACATACACCAAATCTCCATTATATATAGATAGAAAAAATAAATTTCGATAAGTTTATGAATCTAGAAAAGGGACTTACGTCGTAGTTACCGCAACAGCTGTCACCACCGAAGCCCCAATCGTTCATGTTGTACTGTGAAAAAGAAGAAAGAGAAAGAGAGATAACAATTCAGAAATATATTATAAATTATAATCAAGCTATATATATATATATATATATATATATATATATTATATATATATATATATATATATATATGAGGAAGAATGAATAAAGAAAGAAAGAAAAAATTCTCTTCGAACATTTCTAAAAATTCTCCATTTTTCCCCAACGAATTTTTTTCATTCAAAATAAAATTTCACTCTGATGAAGGGTCGAATCTTCTCTGTGTGCGAAATATTTTCACATAGATGAACTGACCGAAACACATGTGTAAGTGATATTGATTAAATTCATCTTTTATTATCCATTCTATTCTTTCTTTTCTTTATTCATTCTTCCTCATATTGTCGGATTCATTTCCAATTTCCATTTTTACACACACACACAAACAACACACACACACACACACATAATATATATATATATCCAGAGAGACAGACAGACAAAGGCAGGTAGAGGCAGAGACAGGCAGAGAGAGAGAGAGAGAGAGAGAGAGAGAGAGAGAGAGGGAGGGGGAGACAGACAGACAGACAGACAGACAGAGCGAGAGAGGGGGATGGAGAGAGAGACAGACATACAGACATACAGAGAGAGAGGGGGGAGAGAGAGAGAGACAGACAGACAGACATACAAGAGAGAGAGAGAGAGAGAGAGAGGGTGGAGAGAGAGACAGACATAAAGACATACAGAGAGAGAGAGATAGAGAGAGAGGGGGTGGTGGAGAGAGAGACAGACAGACATACAGACAGAGAGAGAGAGGGGGGAGAGAGACATAGAGAGACAGACAGACAAACAGAGAGAGAGAGGGGGGCGGAGAGAGTGAGAAAGACAGAGAGAGAGAGAGAGAGAGACAGACAGACAGACAGAGAGAGAGAGAGAGAGAGATAGAGAGAGGGACAGTCAGACAGACGGACAGAGAGGGGGTGGAGAGACAGACAGACAGATAGACACACAGACATACAGACATACAGAGAGAGGGAGAGAGAGAGGGGTGAGATAGAGAGGGAGGAGTGAGGGAGAGGGAGAGAGATAGAGAGGGACAGATAGATAGAGAGGGAGATAGAGAGGAGAGGGAGAGAGTGAGAGAGAGAGAGGGAGAGAGAGGGAGAGAGAGAGGGAGAGAGAGAGAGAGGGAGGAGGGAAATAAAACCATTCATCTCTCGGTTTCAATAACATAACTTTTTTATATATAGAAAGTAAGTTATTTGAAAATGTTCCCTTTAATTTTTTCAATGATGATTTTTAAAAATATACATTTTCAGATCATCGATGATTAATGAAATATTTACAAGACTCTTTTCAATAATTATTTTATATAGACTAGCAAATATATGCACCCTACGGGTGCAAGTATTTAAGTTTAATGTAATAAAATATTATATTAAATTAGAAAGACTAATGAAACTAAATGGGAAATGCAGATAAAAAGATTTGAAACAGAGGGAGTATAATAAGAAATAGAACAACTGAAACTTACTCTTCCATCACTCTCGTTTTTCATTGTTATTTTTTCTAATTAAAGTATTTAGTTAAAAGAGTAAGTAAAGAATAAAATGACAGTTCTTGTTTTTTGTTAATTTAAGATTCATTGAAGAGATTTTTTATTATATCCATTAAAATAAAACCAAACAGTTAGAAATCAATAATACTAAGCACATATTTAATAAAATCACATTTTTAATATCAATATGCAAATTAACCTTCCCGTTCCCACAGTAAACTGCTATTTTGTTGTATATATAAATATAATTGCATGTTGTTAGAATGTAGACATAGTTAACAGTATTAATAATGTAAAACAATTTTATTAATAATTGAGGTTTAAATAAAAATAAAATCATTGGGAATGTGATGTCAATAATTAAGGGAATAGTGATATGAGTAGTAATATAGTTTCGGTTACAGACAGAAAAGCACACAATCTCCATTATAATAAGATATTCTCTATACCAGCAACAGGAAACACCCTCAGGGCGTCGTAAAAACTAATTTTTGAAAGACATTGCCTGAGAGGGTGGGAGTTAAAAATTCAATGTCAGAGGGTTTGTATCATAAGTAAGACAAATCCTAATATTTATAAAAGGAGTAAAAAAAAAGAATAAAACACTTTGAAATGAAAACTGACCCCCGTCCCTCTCAAATGAAATGTTGCGTGCATGTAATAATCAAAGAATTATTTTGAATATTTTCCACATCAATTTTGCACAAAATCGCCGGTATTTATTTATTAGTAAACTTTTTAGTTAACTTCTTACTGTTAAAAAAAGGACGAGAGTAAATAAACAATTTTTTTTTAATTGCTTACTCAAATTCTGGTAGTATATAGCATAAGAATATTGTGACGTAATCTGTGATGTAGAACTATGACGTAGTTTTTTTGTTACTGACTGAAATACAGACAATCTCCATTATTAATAGATAATAGATAATTAAAGAATGAGCAGATTCAAAATAAGCTACTCACCCTGAAGTTTCCGTTCTTCCAGTGGTAGTACCTCATGTAATCGTGCATGATTTCATAGAAGCAATCACAGATGTAGTCACATCTGAACATGTCCATGGGACTCTTGGGGTAGAAATCTGAAAGAATTAATCGATAGTTTAGATTTAACTGGACACTTTTAATTTAAAATGTAGCAAAATTTCCTTGTTAATTTAAACATTTCACACGAGTATTTTTATTTTATGCTTCAAAGTTGTAAATGATTGACAATGATAATTTATAAACACGCAGTCAATGAATAAATGAAGAATAATATTTTATATAGTAAAAATCACTTCAAGTGCATTTTTATAGTAAAAATCATTTCTAATGCATTTTTATAGTAAAAATCATTTCCAATGCATTTTTATAGTAGAAATCATATCCAATGCATTTTTCGATTGAAATTCATTTCTAATGCATTTTTATAGTAAAAATCATTTCTAATGCATTTTTATAGTAAGCTTTTTACTATAAAAATGCATTAGAAATGATTTTTACTTTCCAATACATCTTTATAGTAAAAATCATTGTCTAATGCATTTTTATAGTAAAAATCATTGTCTAATGCATTTTTATAGCAAAAATCATTTCCAATGTATTTTTATACTTAAAATGATTCTTAATGCATTTTTATAGTAAAAATCATTTCCAATGCATTTTTATAGTAAAAATCATTGTCTAATGCATTTTTATAGCAAAAATCATTTCCAATTCATTTTTATACTTATACTTTTATACTTTTTATACTTAAAATGATTCTTAATGCATTTTTATTGTAAAAATCATTGTCCAATACATTTTTATAGTAAAAATCATTGTCTAATGCATTTTTATAGTAAAAGTAATTTCTAATGCATTTTCATACTTAAAATGATTCTTAATGCATTTTTATAGTAAAATCATTTCAAATGCATTTTTATAGTAAAAACCATTTCCAATGCATTTTTATACTAAAAATCAATTCTAATACATTTTTATACTAAAAATCATTTCTAATGCATTTTATAGTAAAAACCATTTCGAATGCATTTTTATACTAAAAATGATTTCGAATGCATTTTATAGTAAACAATATTTCAAATGCATTTTTATAGTAAAAATCATTTCGAATGCATTTTTAGAGTAAAATCATTTCGAATGCATTCTTAGAGTAAAAATCATTTCTAATGAAGTTTAAAGCGTAAAATAAAGTTTTCAATGTACAATGTATCTCCGAATTCTCGTTAGTTCAAACTATTTCACGCCAGTAATTTTTATTTTTTACTTCAAAAATTGTAAATGAAATAAACAAAACTCTATTAACTCATAGACATTCAATAAATAAAGAATAATATTATAGTACAGTGCGATACTTACTGTATTCCCTGGCCAAATACCTGCAGATGGCCATGGTCTCGGGCATCATGTAGCCATCGTCCATTTGCAAACAGGGGAGGTAATTACAGGGGAAATCTGAAAAACAGAGCATTTTAATTTGTTAATCAACTAATTTGTAGGCATTGTATGATTCAAAGGTTATGACAAAGTCCTAACTCGTTGGAACGCAAACAAACTCCGACGAAGGTTGAGGGACAAAACATTTTTATATAACAGCACAAGAATAAACAGTGTACATAAAGTACATAGATACATATACAAGACTAGAAATAATGACACATTCATGAATGGTAAAATACATGATATTTAGGTATCAAAGAGATACCTAAATGTACATAAAAACGTAGTTACGGCTACATGACTAAAGGATAGTCATATATCGTATAAGAGACTTACTAGCAGTGAGTGGCCAGTGTTAAGGGCCGAAGCCCCAACAAGAAAGAGGTAGTCATAAGACTACCTCATTGTGTCTCGTAGGTCGAGCAGCAGGCAAAGAGGAAAAGAAGTTCAAATCAGCCGCTTAAATACACGAGGCCCCTAGCGGGAACCAGCGACACTAAACGGCCAGACAACTCCCCAGGCAAATACGAAAATAACTCCTACAGCCTAGCCAAATTAATTTTTGTTTGTTTAAATCCTCATGAATATGTAGCTATTAAGATGAAATTAGAATAAAAAGAATTCAAAAAATAACAGACCCCTATGAGCCTTCACCGGAAGAACCCTCCGCGCATGTGCAAGAAAAAAGACCCACTTCCGACTTCCAAGACATTCTCTAAGGCCATTCAAATTCAGGCCTTAATTGTGTCTAGTCACTACTACTGTCCAGGGAGATATTTCCTTGCCACGTAGTGACGATGACTAAATAAATAAATATGAATAAATAATAAATGAATAAAACCTAAATTAATTTTTTAAATTTTCGTACAACAATTGACGCCATTTTTTAATTTGTATAGAATTGAATGGTGAAAAAAAAAAGAGAAAAAAAATACTCAATCTCCAAAATTAAAGTAAAGTGTGCTACTCACTGTATTCTTGGGCCAAATACCCGCAAATGGCCATTTTTGATGTATTTTTATAATAAAAATCGTTTCTAGTGCATTTTTATAGAAAAAATCATTGTCCAATGCATTTTTATAGTAAAAATCATTTCCAATGCATTTTTATAGTAAAAATCATTGTCCAATGTATTTTTATAGTAAAAATCATTTCTAATGCATTTTTATAGTAAAAATAATTTCCAATGCATTTCTATAGTAAAAATCATTGTCCAATGCATTTTTATAGTAAAAATCATTGTCCAATGCATTTTTATAGTAAAAATAATTTCTAATGCATTTTTATAGTAAAAATAATTTCTAATCCATTTTTATAGTAAAAATAATTTCTAATGCATTTTTATAGTAAAAATCATTTCCAATGCATTTTTATATTAAAAATCATTGTCCAATGCATTTTATAGTAAAAATAATTTCCAATGCATTTTTATAGTAAAAATCATTTCTAATGCATTTTTATAATAAAAATCATTGTCCAATGCATTTTTATAATAAAAATCATTTCCAATGCATTTTTATAGTAAAAACCATTTTCAATGCATTTCAATGCATAACACCGCATTTTGTCTCTTCCTTTTCTCTCCGTGTATTCATTTTCAGCATTTCACATCAAATACGAAAGGTTTAAAAGCAAACCCTAGGAACACGCACCAGGAATAAAAAGCCACCTTTTAAACCAAAAATATTCAAACGCTGCTTCTCTTTTTAGCTGGATCTTCTCAAGAACTGCTATGGGCTAGAATTGATCTACCCCCTTCCCCCCCTTACATTACTGTAAGTCCTTTATACAGCATGGACTATCCTTTAGTTCCATGTCTGTAACATTTATATGTTAGGTACATTTGGGTATCTTGTTTATACCTAAATATTATATGTGTAATATAAAGATTTTGAAGGCAATTTACAATGCAATATGTGTTGAATTTATTTAACTTTTTTTTTTTTCAAAACTAAATATTTTCGGAAGTAAAATTCCATCTTCAGAGTTATTGAAAGTACTAGGTGATTTTTTTTATAGTACTTATCCGAAAATATTAGTTTTGAAAAAAAAAAAAAGTTAAATAAATTCAACACATATTGCATTGTAAATTGCCTTCAAAATCGTTATATTACACATACACACAATGCTTCAAAGATACTATAAAGAAACAAACTTTATATTATATATGTATTTACATGTTCTATTCTGCTGTACATTATGTATCTTATCGTTTCCATGTGCTGTTATATATATTAAATGTTTTGTCTAACAACGTGTTGGAATTGTATGTTCATTAATTAACTTTGAATCTTACACTACTATCAAAGGAACAACTTTGTATATCATTTTATATCATATAAAATCTATCAAAGAAACCAAGTCTGAGTTTTGCAATAAGTTCCAAAAGACAAAGTCTGCTGCATAATTATTAGATTTTTAATATTTATGTACAGTAGTGTAGAAATCAAAATGACTGTTATAAGTTGCAGCCCACGGCCTTGAAGGATGAGTGACAAGGCTTGACCTCATTCTGATCCTTTCCGGTGGATACCGTGAGAATCGGTGGAGGAGACCCTCTTCCGGTTTAGATTAAAAATAGATTTTAGTCAGTCGGCGAGAAACCACGACGGTGGTAAGTCATGTATTTCACGCTCCGACTCGATCTGCGCAGGTAGTCTGGTGGGGGATTTCGAGAATAAAATATGATCTAAGTAAATCGAAGTCTTGTGTTATTATCTAAAAACTACCAATGACACAGGGCTTCTGATAAAGAGACATCCCCAATGGAAGAACAGACCCGAAGTCCCCAAGAGAAGTCCAGACGCTAGAAGAGATGTTAGAAGAAGACGTAAGATGTCAGAGATGCTGCAAGAAGAACCTAAGGTAGAAAGATGACTAGATGAATAGAAGAAGTAAGAAAGTAAGTAAAGGGGTATACAACAAGTCTGTCATTGTTTTGATGGAAACTGTCAACTGTTTGAAGAATGTTAATCACAACTAATAAAATGTAATATGTACTGAATGCATAAAGGGTTATTGTTGAGCAGAAGCCTAATCAAGTTTCAGCCAAAAGAGCTAACTTAATTTCCGCCTGAAGGTGGCTTTTAAGCTAGTAAATATATATATCTTTATTATAGGTTTATTTCTGGGTTGTATTTAGTATTTTGGGCGGCTTACAATTTACGGTTTTAATCAACACCTCGATTTTTCAAGAAACAACACTGATTTCAATATGAAACATTTATGATAAATTATCAATCTTATAATTATACTTGAATATTAAATAAGGACGAAGACCGAAGAATGTATCGGTCGCTATGTACGGATAAACGTAACTATTCTATTTTTTACTTTCTATTCTAACTAAATAGTTAAATTAGGAAAATTTAGCAATGAAAGACGGGAGTGATGGAAGAGTAAGTTTCAGTTGTTCTATTTTTCGATTATACCCCACCTCTGTTTCAAATCTTTTTACCTGTGTTCTTATTTAGTTTCATTAGCCTTTCTAATTTAATATAATATTTATTACATTAAAACTTAAATACTTGCACTCTGTTTCAAATCTTTTTATCTGCCTTCTTATTTAGTTTCATTAGCCTTTCTAATTTAATATAACATTTTATTACATTAAAACTTAAATACTTGCACTCTGTTTCAAATCTTTTTATCTGCATTCTTATTCAGTTTCATTAGCCTTTCTAATTTAATATAATATTTTATTACATTAAAACTTAAATACTTGCACTCTATTTCAAATCTTTTTATCTGTATTCTTATTTAGTTTCATTAGCCTTTCTAATTTAATATAATATTTTATTATAGTAAAACTTCAATACTTGCAACTTTTAAAACTAAAAATGTTGATTTTCTTCTAAAGCAAATATATCAGAATATTATTATATCTAGTGGAAGATTCTACAATTAAAACAGATAATATTGAATATTACAGTATCGCCCAGGAATAAGTACACACCTAGCAATCTAAAAAAAAACAACAAGAAACAGGTAATTTTCTTGTAAACCAAAGATATCGGGATTTTTATATTTATATATACAACAAAATAGAGGTTTACAGTGTGAACGGGATAGCTAATTTACATATTGATATTCAAAATTTGATTTTAATGAATATGTGCTTAGTATTATTGATTTCTAATTGTTTGGTTTTATCTTAATGAATATGAGTAATAATCTCTTCAATAAATCTTAAAAGACATCCATTAACAAGAAGAAATAACTGTAATTCTATTTTTTACTTTCTATTTTAACTAACTTGTTAAAATAGGAAGATTTAGCAATGAAAGACTGAAGTGATGGAAGAGTAAGTTTCAGTTATTCTATTTTTCGGTTATACCTCCCCTCTGTTTTGAATCTTTTTATCTGTATTCTTTCTTAGATTCCATAGACTTTATAATTTAATATAATATTTTATTACATTAAAACTTAAATACTTGTACTCTATTTCAAATCTTTTTATCTGTATTCTTTCTTAGATTCCATAGACTTTCTAATTTCATATAATATTTTATTACATTAAAACTTAAATACTTGTACTCTATTTCAAATCTTTTTATCTGTATTCTTTCTTAGATTCCATAGACTTTCTAATTTCAAATAATATTTTATTACATTAAAACTTAAATACATGCGCCCGTCGGAGGGTGCATATATTTGCTAGTATAGATAACTATCGGAGAAATTCATATATAGAAAAGAAAGTGAAGCGCGTGGTGTAATGTTTAAAGTCGTGGGAAATGGACTCGTCGCTCCGAGTTCAAATCCTGGACGTGGTAATTGCATTTCTCTTAGCGCTAATAGCCTTGGGAAAGATATGAATCCAATTCTCCCTCCAGCTATGGGTAAATAGTAGGGCAGACTGGGCTCTTTAACCTTGGTTAGGCAACCGGTCTAGGAGAAGGAAAACTCTGAATTCAAACCCGTTAAACCCCGTTTAAGAAATTGACCTTGTGTCGCATCCTGCTCGTGTGGATAGGTAGCTAAATATATATATATATATATATATATATATATATATATATAAAATGGGTA
Organism: Doryteuthis pealeii; assembly: GCA_023376005.1. Taxonomy (NCBI): domain Eukaryota; kingdom Metazoa; phylum Mollusca; class Cephalopoda; order Myopsida; family Loliginidae; genus Doryteuthis; species Doryteuthis pealeii. The sequence goes on from CM042175.1 coordinate 5,062,602, forward strand.
CAAAAGATAACCTACTCGAGTTTCACCACAAGGATCTTCAGGGTTAAATCCACTGAAATAATCGAGACACCGATTAATAGCAGATGGGTTGGTAAATATATATATAGAAAAGAACTCATAGACTGATAACTACATATGAGACTATCCACTGGAGGATATGTATAAATAAAAAATTTATGAGAATTCTTAAAGAATAAAGAGCAAATTCTGTCGAACCATCCCTGCAACGATCCTAGTCAGAGAATTTGCCTCTTCGGCTTTGCCGCCAAAGTATGCTGGCTCATGATTGGTTGGTTCTATACAGAGGCTCGTAGACAAGGACGATAACCCCCATACCTCAGAATTCTTAATAATAGTCGGAGACTTTTTCGCTATTTTTTAGACAGGACTTTCCGTTTAATTCCGTTAAAAATATCAATTAATTTTAAATTAGACAAATTCTACGAGTAGAAGTTATTCGAAATGGAAACCAAACAAAATTATTCTATTTAAAAACTAAACAAAAAACAAAACACAAAAGAAACGAGCGGGACCGTATGATGTCACGTGTTATATATTTATTTTACCTTGCCTCATATTCTGGTCAATCAATCTTTGTAAAACAATAGGTACAATTGTTATAAAATCTGAGTGTCACTATCACCTATATAAATAGATACAAGTGACTGACCACGCAGCTAACACTTATTAAAACTAATTGAAAACTCAATTTAAGGAGAAAATGGTTTTCATTCAAAAATGTACTCGTCACTTGTCGACTAGCCCAGAGATAAACAGATCTAGCCCAAGATAAGATGGAAAATAGCAAGTTAGAAGAAACAGAAGCCAAGTATTTAAGCAAAGATTTAATAATATTTCCCTTTCCATTCCTGCAACGATCCCAATCAGAGAATTCCTATCTCTTGTCCATGTATTTGACGCCGGCCATGGACATCATCATACGAAGGATCTCAGCTCGGCCACGGCCATTGAAGTAATGGAGAGTGTAGTTAGGCATGGTGAGCTTTGCTTTATACTGCTTTATACGACAGCCAAGACAATTGAAGTAAAGATATTTTAAGATATTCTACCTCCAAGGCTAGAGAGCTCAGTTTGACCTACTGTTTACATGTGAATACATCATATCATGGGACGGATCAGAAATGTAAGAGATAAGCCTTAGAAAGTATGTGTGTCGTAAATCGTACCCCATTCAAACCTAGAACCATAAGTCTCTATACAATAACTAAAAATTAAAAGAGTTAATAAACGGTTCCTTACCATTCCTGCAACGATCCCAATCAGAGAATTCATATCTCTTGTCCATGTATTTGACACCAGCCATGGCCATCATCATACGGAGGATCTCGGCACGGCCACGGCCATTGAAGTAATGGAGGGTGTAGTTAGGCATGGTTAGTTTTGCTTTCTGCTTGTCGGCTACCAAAAAAGAACGGAGTGTTGTGGTTTGAGTGACTGTAAGTCTTCTCTGACGACCAAGCACAGATCCGTTCGGTATTTATACCGTCAGGGTAATTACGTTGTTAGCTCAAATGAACAGGTAGACGCTAACCTGTTCAAGGCCACCCTATTCAATATTCCTCACATGAGGGCGGTTAATTTCAATTGTACTTTACCACCAAAAGGAATGGAGCCTCTAAAGAATAATTATTTGTTTAATTAATAAAATTGCCACTGTTGTATCGGGTGTGTAACGAAATTCTGGGTGATGAATGTAAATTTCGGAAAATGTACTATACAAGCTGGTTTTTATATTAAGCCTTTTATTTTTAACCAGGACATTAATTAATAGAATACACCCTAAGACTTTGTTTACGTGACTTGTGGTCCTGACACTGTGGCTACTGACTCAGTCTCCTCAGATTGCTTTGGTAAATTCACCTTTATTCTCGATACTTTTGAACACAATCCGTATTTTGAAGGGTCATTCCTCGTCCATTGTTTCTTCATTTCTATCTTGGTTTTACAGCGTTTCCAGCTCGGGGGGCCACCTTTTTTTTAGGGGGGGATACCCCCAACCAACCTTTTTTTTTTGGGTTAAATTTCTAAAAAAAAAATATTACGTTCCGTTCATTATTTCATTTCTATCTCGGTAAATACAGTTTCAAACTCTGCACTTTTATGACACACCTTATATTTTTGCAAGAAATTAATGTTACATTAATTGTTCATTTCTATCTTGGTAAATACAGTTTCAAACTCTGCACTTTTATGACACACCTTATATTTTGCAAGAAATTAATGTTACATTAATTGTTCATTTCTATCATGGTTAAATACAGCTTCAAACGCTGCACTTTTATGACACACCATTGTTCTAAAAAATATTACGTTCCATTCTTTCTTCATTTCTATCTTGGTATATACAGCTTCAAAAACCGGCACTTTTATGACACCACTTTTATTCTGAAAAAATACATTCCATTCATTGTTCGATTCAATCTTGGTAAATACAGCATCAACACTTGTCACTTTTTATAACACACCTTGTATTCTGAAAAAAAAAAGAACGTTCCATTCATTGTTCATTTCTATCTTGGTAAATACAGTTCCAAACTTGTCACTTTTATAACACACCTTGTATTCTTGAAAAAAAGAAAAAAAGTACGTTCCATTCATTGTTCGTTTCTATCTTGGTAAATAGGATTCCAAACTCAACACTTTTATGACACACCTGTTATTCTGAAAAAAAGAAAAACGTTCCATTCATTTTCCGTTTATATCTTGGTAAATACAGCTTCAAACTCTGAACTTTTATGACAAAACTTTGTATTTAGCAAAGATTAATGTTACATTCATTATCATTTTCTATCTTGTGTAAATACAGCTTCAATCTCGATACTTTTATGACACACCTTGTATTCTGAAAAAGAAAATAACGATATATGATGTAAAAATGATGTATCACAGGTTCACCATCCACGGCCAACAGGTAGCATAATTTGGAGAGGGTTGTCTTACCCATCTGCAGAGGTGCGAGTTGGCGTATTCTAAAGCCCTAGCCGACATGGCTTCTCTGATTTGTTATTTATACCTACAGTGTAGATACATTTTCAATTTCATCTCATGTTTGAAAAAAGAATTAACGTTTAATTCGTTAGTTTATCTGCGTTATTCGGACTATTGTCCTCATCTTCATTGTTATCTGTACAACGTTTCGGCTATGGTTAGCGGAATGAGAACAGGATACCCCCGTGGATTGAATAAAGGGTTAGGTTCAAAGTTCCGTGATGGCTCCCGATTACGACAAGAAGGTTCCCGAGTCCGAGAATGTTCCCGAGTCCGACAAGAAATAAAACTGAAGAATGCCGGAGGGCATATCGGCCGAAACGTTGTTACAAATAACAATGAAGATGGGGGACAATAGTCCAAATAACGCAGATAATACTAATCATCAACTTCGTCTCAAACATTCAGAGAAATAGTTTAATTCGTTGTTCATTTATGTCTTAATTAATATAGCATCAGTCTCAATATATTTTCGAACTCAGTTTTCAGTTAGCTGTATCTTGCGTGACTAGCTTGCGAAACAAATTATGACACACCTTGTATTTCTGAAAAAATTAACATTACATACATTGTTCATTTCTGTCTTGCTAAATACATCTTCAATCTCGATAGTTTATGACACATCTTGTATCTGAAAAAATTAACGTTAAAATTCATTATCTATTTCTGTTCTGGTAAATACAGCTTCAAACACGGCACTTTTATGACACACCTTATATCCTGTTAAAAATTATACGTTCCATTCATTGTTCATTTCTATCTTGGTAAATTACGCTTCAAACTTTGAACTCTTATGACACACCATGTATTCTGAAAAAACATATTATGTTCCATTCATTATTCATTTCTATGTTGGTAACACAGCTTCAAACTCGGCACTTTTTGACACACCTTGTATTCTGAAAAAAAAAGATGCGTGATTTGCTATGTAACTGTTTCACTACGATGGGACGTCCAGCTTAGTGGATAGTGGATGCCTTAATTTCTGAGATCAGAAGTTGGTATATTACCTTATTTATACTAGCATAATGCGGCGTAATTACCTGAATACAACTAGCAAAATAAAAAAACACCCTCTGGCGACCGATAAAATAATATTGCCTGAGAGGATGGGAGTTTGAAAATTTAATATCAGAGAGTTTGTATCATAAGTAAAGTAAAATCATCAAATTTATTAAAGGAGTAAAAAATAAAATAAATTCATTAAAGGAGTTAAAAATATCAAAAATTTGAAATGGAAACTTAGTTCTGATAACTTTAAATATATATTAAAATAAACAAACTATATATAGATAGATAATACCAGGTATGTATTATTTAAAACTTGTTTAAAAAAAACAATGAGGACTGTCTAACATTGCATGCTCAAATTTGAATGTATTTATTCTACGTTATGAAGTTTTAGGTAGTGTGACGTAAATCAGTGACGTCGTTTTTTACAGACAAAAACCGGAAGCGAATCTCCATGATAAATAGATGTGACGTAATTAACTAAGGGAATTGTGACTTGGTACTGATATATTTTTGGTTACATACACTGGCATTTCAGTCTCGGAAGACTATAATTGTAGTTTTGTGCCCTGAAGTTTACAGCGTCTCCTGTGACTGTAAGTCAATGTTTTCGTTAAACATTATCGACACAGCTGTTCGCCATTTTGAAGGCTGTCCCTGAAGATGTTGATGTGCCGGTGCTTTGTTGCCGTTGTTTTCTTCTGGAACACTTGGCTTCATGGTGTTGCGCCAGGGTGGCTTCAGACATGAACAATCCGCTACGGGGAGCCTTTCGCCACCGAGGGCAGTCCTAAGACAGCCAGAAGGGGTAATGCCAAAAATACCTGATGCTGTATATCCTTCTTTACTTACTTCTATTCTTCTTCTGGCGTCTTTGATATGTTAAGTTCTTCTAGCGTCTCTTCTAACATCCCTTCTAGCGTCTGGACTTCGTCTAGGTGGTCGGTCACACTTAATTAATTTGTTCTTCTAGATCAGTCTTGTTACCAAGACATTCACCAACCACAAAACTGTGTTATTTTCTTAAGCTTTTATTTACGTAATTAGACATTTCATGTAACTAAATATCTGACTAACATAGCGCGCGTATGCAGTGTGAGTTTCAGTTAAGGCAGGACATCTTCTCTGCCTGACGTCCGAACTGAAACTGAGGACCCAATCAGGTCCCACGTGACTTCACGTATTTCGCGGACTTTCTGTACTATTCCATGGAAAGTCCCGCCCGTGATATGAAAAGGGTCATCCCTTTAGAAATACAGGGGATTGACAATAATCTTATGCAACCGCATAGATTATGTAACACTGAGATCATTCTTGCAAACATCCTTGAAACGCAGCTGAGGGAGCACTAATCTATCTCTTACCAGACAAAAGCTCTGCATAAAGGATGTCCTTTGGGATTCGTCCATCATCCATCCAGTGGACATGACCCAGCCATCGGAGACGACGCTTTCTTAACAGGGAACAGAAGCATTTTATTTTCGGTTACAGACAATAACACAATCTCCATTATTATTTCTTATGTGAACCTAATATTAAATCTGAAATATTTAGGACATGTCCACATAAGAAAAAAATCTTCCTAAATCCATGGATAAGCGAAACCCAACATCCACCCTGAAAGATGAAGTTACGGATTCTTACAAGACTTTACCATCAGAAAACTTAAATATAAACAGACTTTTAAAATATGATTTCGGATATATTATTCAATAAAAGAATGGATTTTCAATAAGGGAAATTCACCATCCACCCCAAAAATATTAAATTTAAAAATGTGCAGGATTTAACATCAGAAAATTTGAAAAGACATACATATTTTAACATATGAAATTGATTAAAATAATCACAATTAAAAACAAATTTCCAAAGGGTTAAAGGGAGATAACTTTACGAATTTTTATAAAATACAGGAATTTTTTAAAAAATTCAAAAATATAATCGAATAAATAAAGAGCGTCCGCAATAATCAACCGACATAATTTGCGGTCCATAAACATAACAACACAAAATCTCTTCAAATAAACACCTGGAGATTTAGCAGCCTGACGATGGTGAAATAATCTGAAACCTGGCTAGTTGCTTATGAAAAACTTTTATATTTAAAAAATTCAACAAATATATATATATATATATATATATATATATATATAGTATTTGGTAATTTGCTTGAAGCATCGTTAAGTATGTTATTATTTATTTATGATAGGAAAGCAATTACAATGCATATAAGATAAAAAGATGTTTAGTCTTATCGATTTCAAAGTAACTTTATCATCAGTGACGTTTTCAGAAATTGGCGCGTTCTTGTGTCGTTTTTTTTTTGTACGTTATAAACACGCGCCTCGTGGGTTTTTTTTATAACGCCACGCGGAAGGGTCGTGATAGCCGTTGTTCAATCAATTTCAATTTCATTCTTTTCATATATTTATATATTTATGTATTTAGTTATGTATTTATTTATTTGTTTTATGTATATATATATATGTGTATATAGGGAAAGTGTATTTTAATTATTTATATATTCTGTGTTTAAATTACTTTTTTATATTGAAAATATAGGGTTTGCCCTTTCCAAAAATGTTTGTCTCATAACCTTTGACCTATTCATTGCTTCACAGTAATTCTTTGAAAATTAATTGTGTTTTTCAAGCAGTCGTAACAAGTGAAAATTCGGGATCACGTAAATAACAAGTGAAATGCTCACACGCACGAAATTTTGTAACCTTCCTACGTTAGTCAAGTCCATGAAGACTTAATAAGTTTAAATGTAAATGGTATCAGAACGTCTCGCGTTCAGTACGTTTTAACACACAAATTCAAGTACCGTCGACGGACCTGATAAAATGCCTTCGCGGGCCGGATCTGTCCCCTGGGTCGTAGTTTTGTGACCCTGATTTAGAAGATAATAAATCTATGTCCCCTTTATTTTTTTTTATCAGCTGCTTTTGCATCAGCCCCTCAGATAGACTTTCGGTAGACAATACGTTAGTAGAGCAGATTTAGTAAAATGGTATAGTGACATTGTCCACTCAGGTTTCACCTCGTTCGGATCATCAAGTTTATCTGCGATGAATTAATTAGATTAATTGATTAAAGACTAACGGAAGTAAACAAATAGCATTATTGTAGGCTCGCAGTGTACAGTGTATAATAAGAACGCAGACCATTTTACTATATATATATAGTATATATTTATATGAGCACAAACGTGATATTAAATTGGGCAATTTTCAGAACACCCTCGTCCAACATATGTCTGAAACAGATCATAACTTTAATTTCAATGATGCCACAATATTAGCTCATATTCACAACAAATGACTAAGACAGATTTTTGAAGCCAGTGCAATTTCGCTTTTGCCCTCCCTTAATAATCGACATGGTTTCTTTAATATATCTCCGTTTCTAGCCAAAATAGTGTTAAATAATTACTAAATACCAGGCTTCATTTAATTATTTATTTAATTATCATTCCCACTTTGTTTCCTTAATAATCGACATGGATTCTTTAATATATCTCAGTTTCTAGATAAAATACTGTTAAATAATTACTAAATACTAGGCTTCATTTAATTATTTATTTAGTTATCATTCCAACTTTGTTACCGTTGTTCGCTTAAAAATAATCAGTCCATTAATACTTTTTCTCATCTTTTGCATTTCTTCGAAATGACATCTTCGCATGCGTAGATCGCGACTTGCCTTTCAAAAATAAAACGCTGATCAAATACAGTTACATAACTAAAAAGATTTTCATCTCCTGTCACATACAAAAACATCCATCATTTTCTTCACCCCAAGATACATCCTGATGAAGGTTCAATGTAACCGAAATGTTTAAACACCAATAATTAAATTCATCCCATTGTCGGAACACTTGTTTTTTCAAAATTTTTCTTTATATATATATTATAATATATATATATATATATATATATATATTATATATAAATGAAGTTTAGTATGTACGTGTCGACCTATAACTCCAAAATGGGAGGTCACTCGGATTCGAAATCTTGCATGCACATTAATATCCTTCTAACTAAGAAAGACGACAAATTTGGTTATTGATTTTTACTGATTAAGAGATGTAATTAATTAATCAAACAAACACATTTGCGATAATCGTGGCATAGCTGCTGTTGCTAATATAAAAAGAATTTCCGCTGGCTGCTGCCTGTATCAACAGTAAAATGGCGCCGCTGCTGGTAATTTGAAGTTGACAAATTTGTGCCCTAATCGTTTCAACTTGGAATTTCTCGCGTATCACCGATCTAATCTTAGAAATATTTATTCTGTTAGAAAGAAAAGAAAATAATCTTTCTAAATGTCTAATTTGTATGTGGTTTTATTGATTTAATTATTTTTTACTGCGAAGTAAATAACAATAATAAACGAAAACATTTAATTTAACGATTAATAATAACTCAACTTTGTTTTTATTATTAATACTTTCATTTTAGAATAAAACATGCGCACTGCTTGTCCAGAATGGAAGGTTCAACATTTCTCTCATTGTAGACCCGATTTTTCTAGAGTTGACTGTTGTGTTCTTTTAATAGAACGTGTGGTGGTACCACAGGGTTAAAAGAGGTGTGTTATAATATAATAAGTTACCTCTCTTTAACCGTGGATTGAGTGAACAATGAAAAGCAGTACGCATGCGTGGAAGGCTAGTATAAACATTCATAAATACCAGAAGCAGACGTCAGTAAGCTGTGTGTATAAATACATAGTACATTTCCTATTACATATTAATACTGAGTGAAAGTTATCATTGAAATAACATCACAATGTTGTTTGGCTTCGAATTCACGACGCTAAATTCGTGTATGTTAGTAGCGGCTATGTTCCCAGTACCAAAAGCGATGTATGTAGTAGTCAGCCTTACCGACTACTGGACTTCAATAACAACAGATACGTATTTAGAAAATATAAGACCCGTGTTTATTTTTCTTCGGTGTGTGGTAGGTGAGGGGCGCAGAGCTTCACAATGAAAATGCCGGTGGCTAGCCAAGAGCGCAGTGTTCACAATGAGTGCCCGAGGGGTGTTTTGTTGACGGGAGACGTGAAGTGTCCTTTCCGCTGCCGAGTCGGCGTCTGATCCTGTCGGCTTGATCCTCTAGCTTTTTTTGTATTGACAACACGCCTACACATTTTTTTATCTTTTTGATCTGATAACGGACCTTTGTTATATATCTCTTTATCTTCACCCTGCTTCCTTGACCGGAAACTATCTGTTCCGCTTTCTCTTTCTTTTTAAATATATATTTTTATCTTTCTCTTTGTCCCTCAGCCGGAAGTTCCGTCTTCCGGGCGAGGACAATACAGCAACAACATACAAATAAAATAGATACTACAATATGGTGTCAGAAGTGGGATATGGAAATCGAGGTGTGGGGTGTTATCGTAGGAAGGTCTTCTGCCTTTTCTGTGTAGTGAGGGTCATGCATGTCTGGTGTTGTGTTTGTGTCGAAACTCTCCTTAGTCTTTTTGATGTGGCGCCTGTTCTGTCAAAATATATTACCATCCTGTGATTCGACTATGACGGTGCGATCATCAATATTTGTGGATGTAATGAAAATGACATGTTACATAATCTATGCAGTGGCATAAGATTATTATCAATCCCCTGTAATTCCGAGGAGATGACCCTTTTCATACTTATGTAAGGTAGTATAGAGATATGGTGGCGATCAGTGCAGTTGATGGCCCTGAAAGTGAGTGACGGCGTTTGACCTCACTCTCACCTTGCCTTCCGGGGATAAATCGTGGGAACCGGAAGGCATAGAAGAACCTGTTCCAGTTTAAGAATAGTAAGGAGCTTTAGTTTAGTTTTGCAGTGGACGTCAGACTGAGCAGTCGGCCATGATGCTCTGTCTAAACTGTAACTCTGCATACGCGCGCTATGTTATGTCTGGGTTGGGGATTTACCGAATAAAGTAACATTAAAAGAAAATCGAAGTCTTGTGTTTACTAAAAACTAACAATGACACAGGGCTTCTGATAACGAGAAATCCCCATAGAAGACCATACCCGAAGTCCCCAAGAAAGTCCAGACCTTAGAAGATTCCAGACCCAGACACAAGATGTTAGAAGATATACCAAGTCAAGATGATAGAAGAACCAAAGCCGGCCAGAAGAAAAGACGACCAGAGATAAGAAGTAAGAAAGGATATACAACATTATATCAATTTGGTATCGTGAAAACCTCAGTATGTAACAGACATACCTCGAGGCTCAAAGCGTGCGCGAACGAGTCTGGCTTGCAGGGTAATCGCGGGAAGGAAATATGGCTGCTGTAAGCACTATATTTAACGAAGGGCGATCTCGAACCAGCGAGAGTGGGATTGCACGTATGCAAATTCTCTCGAGATCGGGCGTGCATATAAGCATACGGCAACGGCTAGAGGGGGTGACAATATTACGTCCGATCTCGAGAAAATTGTAACAGCTAGCAGTAGTATTTTGGCTCTTGCGACGGGTGGACGACTCAGTTAGGAGGACGTTATTACAAGAATATTATTTCTGACATGTCCAGATATTACAATAAGATGTAAGGTTTTATGTCAAAATGTAGCTGGTTATTCTTGGTACGTGTTCTTAAATTTTGCTTTTAACCTCATCTCATTTGGTGATCGCGCTGAAAAGGAGGGAATTTAACGGAAGAATAGAAAGAGACAAACAGAGAAGTTGGTTTTATGACTTGGGCTTTAATTAAAAGACAATGTGCATCTTTTTTCGTCCCGTCGAAAAGGTAAAAAAATACAATAGAAAAATATGACAGGAGACAATGTTGTAATTTAAATAATTTTATTCAATGAACAAACAAATGTGGTCTTGCATAATGAGTCCCTTATGCTAGTATTAACAAAGGCTCAAAGCCGGAAAAAGGGAAAAATATATTGAGTGTTGTAAAGGGAAGTAACCGGATAATCCCTCACGTATGCAAATGAGTACGTATAAAAGAACAACGAAGATTAGCTCAGTATGTGATGCGAGGTGATCTCCAACCACGAACGTTGTTTCGTATTCTCGGATGTAAACACACGTGCTACAACTCTCCAGAAGATAAGTAATCTTTACCAATCCTTCTTTTACGCGCAGAGACTTTTTACCTTGCCGGCCGGGAGCCATTTTTGTTATTTGTATTCATTGTAATAATAAACTATTATAACAACCACTCGAAATCTTCTCGTTAATGTATTTCTAATACATAACATTAAGTATGAAATTTTTACAGGAAATATAATAAACAAATTTCTTACTTGAAGTCTGAAAAGAATAAATTTAAACAATTTCTCTTTTTTTCTTCTTTTCTTGTCTTGAGACTGTAGACAAATCTTATATTGGGCTGCTGCTGCTTCCTATTTGTTGACCGTTTTCTGTTTTAGTAACTTAAAGGGTTACGGGGGATGACACGTCGAGTGTTGTTGTTTTTTTTTTTTTTTTAAATCCCTGTTTTACAATAAAAAGAAATTTCGGCAAAATTGCAGAGACAAAACAGTGTCTAATACTTTTGACTCAAATTTACTAATCTTTAGAGATATAACAATGTTTATCTCTTATAACATTTTACTTTAAACGCCTGTACTATAAAAATATTTTCTTAACTTATAAAAAAATAAATCGGTTTTCGAATTTTACTTGTATTCAATAAATTTAATAATTTTTACTTACTCAGTGAGTAATTTATTTTATCTGAATTTCTCAAATAAAGCAATAATAATATCCAGGAAGACTGTACTATAAAAATGTTTTCTTAACTTATGAGAAAATAAATCGGTTTCAAACCGAATTTTACTTGTATTCGATAAATTTATTAATTTTTTTCTCACTCTGTGAGTAATGTACTTTATCTGAATTCTCAAATAAAGCAATAATAATATCCAGGAAAACTATGTCAAAATACTCAACATTTAGACAATCTCCGTCTTTCCTGGAATATAAACAAATCTAACGTTTACTCTTAATCAACGTAGACAATATTTACTAATAATCAAATATAAATTTAACTCACTAACTGAGTGAAAGACATTATAAAAAAATGCCAAATAATTTAAATATTACCAGAAAAACTATGACAAAAACAATAATTTTGTCAATCTTCGTTATTCCCGGATTTTTAATATATTTAACGTTGTCTATAAAAGTCAACGGAGACAGGAAAAATTCGGAACCGATCCTTCTAAAAACAAAGTCCTGTCTAGCGATTATCTCGCCGTTAATGGATAAAAAGAGCTCAGTATCGCGTCTCAATACCCAATAGAGCAATCACAGTTTCATACAGAAAATTCAATAAATTTTAGGAGCGTTGCCGGGTGAAGATGTAACTTTTACAAGAAAGATAAGTTCAAGTGTCCTCACCGGTAAAAACGCTATATACAACTGGCAAAATATAAATATTGAAATGTCTATGACCAATTTCTCAAGAAAAAAAAATTCTAATTATTTACCGGTCATAGCCACCAGGTGGTAAGGAAATATATTTGAATAATTTGAACTGTTGTCCTCATCTTTATTGTTATCTACAGTATTTCTCTGAATTGTTGAAATGAGGCTTGATAATTAGTATTATTTGGATTTTTTGAACTATTGTCCTCATCTTTATTGTTATCTACACTATTTCTCTGAATTTTTGAGATGAGGCTTGATAATTAGTATTATTTGGATTATTCAGACTCTTGTTCTCATCTTTATTGTTATCTACACTATTTCTCTGAATTTTTTAGATGAGACTCGATAATTAATATTATTTGGATTATTCGGACTGTTGTCCTCATCTTTGTTGTTATCTACACTATTTCTCTGAATTTTTGAGTTGAAGCTTGATAATTAGTATCATTTTGATTATTCAGACTATTGTCATCATCTTTATTGTTATCTACAATATTTCTCTGAACTTTTGAAATGAGGCTTGATAATTTGGATTATTTGGATTATTCGAACTATTGTCCTTATCTTTATTGTTATCTACACTATTTCTCTGAATTTTTGAGATGAGGCTCGATAATTAGAATTATCTGGATTATTCAGTCTATTGTCCTCATCTTTATTGTTATCTACAGTATTTCTCTGAATTTTTTAGATGACTCTTTATAATTAATATTATCTGGATTATTCAGACTATTGTCCTCATCTTTATTGTTATCTGCACAATTTCTCTGAATTTTTTTAGATGAAGCTTGATAATTTGGATTATTTGGATTATTCGGACTATTGTCCTCATCTTTATTGTTATCTGCACTATTTCTCTGAATTTTTAGATGAGTCTTTATAATTAATATTATTTGAATTATTCAGACTATTGTCCTCATCTTTATTGTTATCTGCTCAATTTCTCTGAATTTTTTAGATGAGGCTTGATAATTTGGATTATTTGGATTATTCGGACTATTGTCCTCATCTTTATTGTTATCTGCTCAATTTCTCTGAATTTTTTTAGATGAGGCTTGATAATTTGGATTATTTGGATTATTCGGACTATTGTCCTCATCTTTATTGTTATCTACACTATTTCTCTGAATTTTTTAGATGAGGCTTGATAATTTGGATTATTTGGATTATTCGGACTATTGTCCTCATCTTTATTGTTATCTGCACTATTTCTCTGAATTTTTTAGATGAGTCTTTATAATTAATATTATTTGGATTATTCAGACTATTGTCCTCATCTTTATTGTTATCTGCACAATTTCTCTGAATTTTTTAGATGAGGCTTGATAATTTGGATTATTTGGATTATTCGGACTATTGTCCTCATCTTTATTGTTATCCACACTATTTCTCTGAATTTTTGAAATGAGGCTTGATAATTAGTATTATTTGGATTATTCGGACTATTGTCCTCATCTTTGTTGTTATCTACACTATTTCTCTGAATTTTTGAGATGAGGCTTGATAATTAATATTATTTGGATTATCCGGACTGTTGTCCTCATCTTTATTGTTATCTACACTATTTCTCTGAATTTTTTAGATGAGGCTTGATAATTTAGTTGATTATATTTGGATTATTCGGACTGTTGTCCTTCTCATTTCTATTATTATCTACACTATTTCGCGCTATTATCATGGATTCACATGACACTTTCTCGCCAAACCGTCCCTACTTTCTGCTGCTGTTGCTGTTGCTGTTGCTACTGCTGCTACAATCGCAAACGGGGAAGTACTTGTGAAGGCTGTGGGGTGGGGGAAGTACTCGTTAAGGGGAGTCATTTCTCAACCGCGCGGAAGCCAAGCCGTCTCTTTCTTTCTATAATAAGGTCTAATTGCTAAATGACTAACTAAAAGTTTTCTCTCTCCATCGTTTTCCAACATCGTTTTCCAACCGAAAGAAAGTTGGGGCAGATCGAGGTCACTGAACATCAGTCAACCAAATCGATCGCAACAATACCTGAATTTAAATCTATTTCTACACTAACCGTCCAAAAATTCGACGGTACGCCCATCAATATATAACGGTCGGATAAGATCCAATTTTCACCATGCAACATTCTACTTTGGCTCTTACTTTTGCTAGATGGGCGGTCGGAGAGGCCCTCACCAATCAAATACTATTTATTTCTATAGAAACTTCAACGTCTAATACAAGCAAATAAGCATGACACATTTTTAGCTCTTGTTCACTGCTGCAGAATCAATGTGGAAAAATAATGTGTTCTATCCAATTATTATCCGCCCTATCGGCTGGGGCGTTAGAATGCACCGGCTGCTCCTCTGCAGAGGGGTAAGACTCCCCCAATGGGGCCACCTGTTGGCCGTGGGTGGCGACCCGTGATGCTTAAGGATAGAACCCAGGTGGATGAGCAGTTCATGACATGCAATACTCCACTTTGGCTCTATCTTGGGCTAGACGGGCGGTGGGAGAGGCCCCCTCCGATCATTCGGCTGGTCACGTCAAGCCCTACTACCTATATGATTGTCCCAACCCTATTGCCCTTATGGCAAGCCCCAGCCCCTTTTTATCATATGGATGCTAAAAGGCGGTGACTGCGGGTCTACATGTCCTGGGAATGACGTTAAACTCTATCTGATGGTGAGGTTCCAGTTTTGGAGGTTTGGGGAATGTGGAGCACCCCCTCATCACCATTGCTCCCTGGTCCACTCTGACCCGGAGTGGTAGTACCTGTTAGGGTCACATCTATGGGTTAAATAGAAAAATGTATTTATAAAAAAAAATTGTATTATCCATTAAGAATTGATTTATTTCAAAACTTTATCGGCATTAAATGACCCACTGAGGTTGATATGCCGTAAAACAAACCCCCCCCCCAAAAAAAAAAAAAAAAAAAAAAAAAACAATTATTATGCTCCATGTATCTGTTAAATAATAATGGCTGAATATTTTATTTGGCACAAAGTGTACAATATTTTTTAAGAATTTAACCATTGTGCTCAGAATGAGATTGTTATGTCTTTCTGAGGTCAACTTAGTTTGATTGTCAAGTTGACACATGTCGAGAGCTTATCTCCCATTGAACAATTTTAAAGTCATGTGACTACAAAAATTACGAAAATTAGATTTTATCATTCTAGTTAGTTATGCCAAGTTCGCCAAGTCTCATGGACCAGTAAAGATTATGTGACAGTATTTTCCATCAGTATTCCAAAGGGATAACACCTAGTTTTATGTGCCTGGTAATGTAAAAGATGCTCAAAGTTATGAAGTTGAATTTACCAACCCGTCTGCATGAGGAGGATGTTACACAAGGTCAAAAGTGTGTATGTGTGTGATTTAACATAAAATAAGTCATGTCATTTTTGTTTATTTATCTTTTAAACGAATTAAACAAATTTGTTGATAAAATAAATTTCAAATTTTTTGCAATTTATTTTCTAAATAGGAGACATTTATATTCGTTCAGGGTTGTTAAGTCTGTCCATTTTTTAATTAAAAAAATAATATGCAATTATTTTGATATTCTGGAAAAGCTGGAATACATCACCCCTGAGGAAGTGCCGAAAGTACTCGTGGACTTGGTGGACTAATCCACGAATTCCACCAAAATATTAAAAAGTTGGCCAGAAAACTCGAAAATATCACAAATAAAATTGTTAAACAGGAGATGTGTCTTTTGTTTAATTCAAACACACACACACACACACACACATACACACACACACACACACACACACACATATATATATATATATATATATATATAATGTATAACCACACTGATGAGAGGTGATACCTCGAAACACGTGTCTGTGGCTTACTTATTTATCATATATATACTCACACTTTGGTCGAGTACTTTAAATAGAGATTTAATTGTAAGTTCACCGTTCTGGCGTGTAGCTAAACCTCGCTTTGTTTACAAATGTATGGGGGCCTCTTGTGAATTCATTTCCGCTTAGAAATGTAGCAATTAAATATTCTCCTATATTTGACAGCTGCCTCTGGCCGCACGGGTAAGAGGATTGGCGAACGAAAGTTCATTCGGGTCTCAAACCCGGCCAGGGGTAGCTGCTAATGTATAACCACATTGATGAGAGGTGATACCTCCCAACACGTGTCTGTGGATTACTTATTTATTACACACACACACACACACACACATATATATATATATATATATATATATATATATAAACGTATGTTTTACTTAGGCTAGACTGGTGGTCGGAGAGGCCCTCTACAATCAATCGGCTGGTCACACAAAAATGTCTATGTGCGTGTGAGATTTACCAAAATAAAGTTTTTAAAAAAAGAAAAAAAACAAATATATTTTATGAATGAAATAAATTATTTATTCAGTATACATATATATTTTGGGGATGATAAATTTATGTCTGGTTTATTCTTTACCAGCAGCTGTTGCAACGTCCCTTGAGGTATGCAGCCATCTTGGGGTGGGATCCCATACGGTTGTACAGACCCATCATTCTGGGGTAGTTGCTGAACATAGACTGGTTCTGCATATACATATTCTCCATGCAACAGTAGAACATCATGTCGCACCACATCATCTGAAGAAAAAAAAGAATATTATAAATATGACATCTTTATTTAGTTTAACAAAAGTATGCGCTCTCATAACGCAAGTATTTTAGATTTAATGAGGACAACAGTCTGAATCATCCAAATAATACTAATTATCAAGCTTCATCTAAAAAATTCAGAGAAATAGTGTAGATAACAATAAAGATGAGGACAATAGTCCGAATAATCCAAATAATACTAATTATCAAGCTTCATCTAAAAAAAATCAGAGAAATAGTGTAGATAACAATAAAGATGAGGACAATAGTCCGAATAATCCAAATAATACTAATTATCAAGCTTCATCTAAAAAATTCAAAGAAATAGTGTAGATAACAAAAAAGATGAGGACAATAGTCCGAATAATCCAAATAACACTAATAATCAAGCTCCCAGGACGCAAGTATTTTAGATTTAATGTAATAAAACATTATATTGAATTAGGAAGACTAACGAATATATTATTACATTTAATTTAATGTTATTTTAATTGATTTCTATATAAAATTATATATAAGATTTCTTTTAATACGTTTTAGAATAACATGATAGTATTAGAAATCAGTAACAATAACTACTTATTTATTAAACCCAGTTTTGTTAAAATCATTATATAAATTATTTCCACCATATACTATGTAAATCTTTATATTTTAGAGATATATAACATATTTCAGGATTTAAAATGCATTAATAATATGGGTTGTTTTGTGGCAAATCTATCTCGGCTTGACTTTCATAGAGACATTAGATTTAATGAGGACAACAGTCCGAATAATCCAACTAATACTAATTATCAAGCCTCATCTAAAAAATTCAGAGAAATAGTGTAGATAACAATAAAGATGGGGACAATAGTCTGAATAAT
Organism: Doryteuthis pealeii; assembly: GCA_023376005.1. Taxonomy (NCBI): domain Eukaryota; kingdom Metazoa; phylum Mollusca; class Cephalopoda; order Myopsida; family Loliginidae; genus Doryteuthis; species Doryteuthis pealeii. The sequence continues at coordinate 5,080,481 of CM042175.1, forward strand.
ACAAATAATACAAATTATCAAGTCTCATCTCAAAAATTATTTAATAGAGACACCGTTAATAAATAAAGTGCTAATTAAGATTAAATAATAACTATTTAATATTCGTTGAGAATATAAGTTAAATAAATAAGTAAATCATGATGTAATTGGTGACATAGTTTTGGTTACAGACAAAGAGTTAAATTATCTTCATTATAAAAGTCGACGGGGCGGCCTAAAGTCGGTATCAGCCAGTCAGCGAAGGAGTCTATCCCCTTTTCAATAGCGCTAGACCAAGGAGATTATTTCCGGGGTCTGAGGCGGAGCGCCAGCTTCTTACTTTACCGCACATATCCCTGTGCTACTCATACGCTGAGTTGGCGAGGACCGGTATCGAACTAGGAACCTTGTGGTTTCTAGCCGAACACTCTACCCACTGAGCTAACCCGGCCCCTATTTTTTCAAAATAATGTTACAATATTACAAATATTGTACAGATCATGGCACCAAATTCATTAAATTAAAATATCATTTATTATTGTTATCTAATGCCGATCAAAACAGTATAAATATAGCGTCTTAGGGGGGGGGGGCAGTGAGAATCGAACTCACTAACAATGGTCTGCTAATCTAGCTTGCTAAACATTACACCCCATAAGGTCCCTAGTTATTTAGTAAGCTTAGCTCAGATGCGGCACAAGGCCAGAAGTATGGGGCACCCAATGAGAATCGAACTCACTAACAATGGTCTGCGAATCTAGCTTGCTAACCATTATACCCCATGAGGTGTCCCGGTTTTCTGTATATAGTTATTTACTAAGCTTAGCTTAGATATAGCAAAAGGCTAGAAGTATGGGGCACCCAGTGAGAATCGAACTCACTAACAATGGTCTGCTAATCTAGCTTGCTAACCATTACACCACATGAGGTGCCCAGAATATTTCTATATAGAGTTATTTACTAAGCTGAGCTTAGATGTGGCACAAGGTCAGAAGTATGGGGCACCCAGTGAGAATCGAACTCACTAACAAAGGTCTGCTAATCTAGCTTGCTAACCATTACACCACCTGAGCTTTCATATATAGTTATTTACTAATCTGAGCTTAGATGTGGCACAAGGCCAGAAGTATGGGGCACCCAGTGAGAATAGAACTCACTAACAATGGTCTGCTAATCTAGCTTGCTAACCATTACACCACGTGAGGTTTCATATAGTTATTTACTAAGCTGAGCTTAGATGTGGCACAAGGCCAGAAGTATGGGGCACCCAGTGAGAATCGAATTCACTAACAATGGTCTGCTAATCTAGCTTTCTAACCATTACACGACATAGTTACTAAACTATATTATACTATATTCCAAGTTTATTTTGATAAACCACCAGCAAAATAAAAATATCCACTGACCCCCACCCCCCAAAAAAAATCATTTTTATTTTGTTATTTCAACAGCCATACGGATTTAGGCCTGAAAATCCTTATGGTGAAACTCGAGTAGGTCATTTCTGTGTATACGAAAATAATCATAATAATAATAATATATATATATAATTAAACTGCAACTTACATTGTCTCCCATGAAGTACATGTTTCCGTCATTGCGCATACACAGAGTCCTCTCCATGAAGGGCATAATCCTGTTGAAGGTGTTCATGTATCTCCAGTACATGTAGTTCTGAAAGAAAGGAATGAATAATAACGTATCAAATTATGTATTCGTTAAACAAAACATGTATGAATAAAATCCGAAATGCCGATTCTTTAGTGACATGGAAGTACTAAAAACTTTATAGACACTTGTTTAAATTCCTAAGACAATTTTTTTAAATTGATAAACACGCCGTTGGGTGAATACTAGGCCGCAGTCATCAGTGATTAACCCGAGGTCAACAGGTGTTTCGAGTCATTACTCACCATACACCCTCGCCCAGGAGACCCCAACCGGACTGATCAATTCCCGGTTTGCGACCTAGTGGCACTTATCCAAACATCGCTCCTGTGGATCCAGAGCCATCTCGATGCTTTCTCAGCAACTCCTGTTATTTCTATTATGGCTCTCCTACTTTGCTGGCCCCTAATTCCAAGGGTCTTAAACACCTTCAAAAGTGACCTGCCAGCAAAGCCACGGCATCCAACCTCGAAAGGTTCATTTCGGGTCTTCCAGCCATTTGATCTGCATTCGACCACAAGCTCTTGGTATTTGGCCGTCTTCCTACAATTTGCCTCCTCTAACCTATCCTCCCACGGGACTGTAAGTTCTATAATCTCCACCTGCTTAGTTGCCTCCGATGTTAAAACCATGTCTAGCCGAAGAGAAGTGGTGAGGATCTTATCCGGGAATTTCAACTGCCTCCCTAGATCGATTTGGAGGTCCAAGTCCCTTGCAGTTGCGAACAGCTCCCCCCCCTCCGCTCTGTGTAGTTTCTGATGAATCCTCTCCCCAGCTTTTATAAATCTGATCTCTTGTTGTGGGGTGCGCTGATTCTTGCTTTTTAGGAGTGCCTCACTGACTGATTTTGCCACGGCCCTGAGTACTTGGTCGTGCCGCCAGCGGTATCGCCCTTCTCCCAACGCCCTGGGGCAGCTGCTAAGAATATGCTCCAAAGTGCAATTTCCATGGCGCAGTTGACAAACTGGAGAATCTGCTAAATTCCACAGGAATAGATTAACTGGACTTAGCCGAACATTATATGTTGATTGGACCAGAAACCGAATCATATTAGGATCTGATCTCCAGAGTTCTGACCATGATATTTTCCGTTGGTCAACGTTCTCCCAACGAGTCCAGGCGCCTTGATGACTCATAGCAATCATTTTGGCCAGGCGAATTTCTTCCTCCTATATAGTACCTACGTCCATAAAAAACTGCATAGTCATCGGAATACCACGGGTAACAAAATCATCCGATATTAATATTAATTCAATGATCACGTACGCATTACAAAAAGAAAATTATAAAAAGGCCCGTAAGTTGGAAAGCTTCAGTTGGAGAGGACTCTCCTTCACAACTCGACACAGTTGCAGAGGACGCGCCCTCCCAACTCGACACATTTGGAGAGAGGATCCTGCCCGGAAACACAACAATATGATTCATCAGGTCTGACTCTTTTTCGTCTCGTTTTCCTCTCTCCCCCTCTCAACACGACAAGTTCATATAAAGGAAACTGTTATGAGGCTGTTCTCAGAGGTTGCAAAGTATGAAGATAACCACGAATGTGGCAGACAGGTTAAGAGTTAAAGAATAAACCAAACAACTAGAATTCGAATAAAAGACATGTATTACAGACATAAACAATGGGTTTGCATACTTTTTGGTTTATCTGTGGAGAAATGTTTACAATTTGTCCACTTAGCTGAAATCCTGAGGTAGGGTTATTTAGCGAAGTCCCTTAGCTACGACCATCTGATAGTTCTGCTGGATATGATAGACATTCTATTTTGACGTTTGACTCCGGTGCTGGTTGATCAGAAAGAGGAAGAGCAACCCTTTTTTAGGTCTGTCTCCGTTGAGGGCTGAATCAGAAAGGGGCGGAAGAGTTTGCCTATTCGGCTTTGCCGCCAAAGTATGCTGGCTTGTGATTGGTTGATTCGATACAGAGGCTCGTAGACAAGGCCGATAACCCCTACCTCAGAATTCCTAATATTCAATCACAGACTTTGTTTTAACAAAATTGCTAAAATGTTGACACATCCAAAGGACATGAGCTGTGACAAACATAAACAATACGCACTTTGTATACGCAACTATCTACAGACACATACGGTCCGTAACATCGTTGAAAGAACAATTGACTATACCAATTGTATATCATGTATATAAAGTTGTTTATTGTATCAATTTTGTTTTCTTCTTTTGTTTTCTACGGAAACTACATTTCTGTAGTCTCGTGTGTTTAAATTATGTGATACGACACTCGGATTTTCTTCTTTCACATAACCGCCGAGTACACCGGGACCCCACAGATTAATATCATTTCTTCAAAATCTTTAATATGTCATATTAATTACTGAGCATATATAATACAGGATTGTTTTTAATTTTATGTATTAATGATGTTGACTCTAAATTAAATACACACTGATAAACTTACGCAATTCATGTGGGTATTGTGACTTAAGCAGTGATGTACTTTCGGTTACAGACAGACCAACACAGAATATCCATTATATATGGATATAGAAAATAAATTTAGATAAGTTTATGAAAGTAAAAAGATGACTTACGTCGTAGTTACCGCAACAACTGTCACCACCGAATCCCCAATCGTTCATGTTGTACTGTGAAAAAGAAGAAAGAGAAAAAAAGAGATAACAATTTTATATCAATATTATTTGTTAGATTTGATTAAAGTGTATATTTTATTACGCCCAAATATTTTTCTTTGGTGTAATGAATTTGGAAACGTATACGCTTTTAGAGAAGTTAATAATATAAGCGTATCTGAAGCTTGCTCGCACTTTAACTCTCAAATATTTTTCTTTGTTGTAATGAATTTGGACACGTATACGCTTTTAGAGAAGTTAATAATATAAGCGTATCTGAAGCTTGCTCGCACTTTAACTCCAAAATACTTTTCTTTGGTGTAATGAATTTGGAAACGTATACGATTTTAGAGAAGTTAATAATATAAGCGTATCTGAATCTTGCTCGCACTTTAACTCCCAAATATTTTTCTTTGTTGTAATGAATTTGGAAACGTATACGCTTTTAGAGAAGTTAATAATATAAGCGTATCTGAAGCTTGCTCGTTCCTCACACTTTAACTCTCAACCTGAAAGCAAAAACTGTATGACGTTCAGTGTATCTAACGGTGAAGTTCATGTTCTAGAGCTCTGGTGAATATGCACTACCTCTTCATCACCATTAGTGCCATGTCCACATTTATTAATATATATATATATATATATATATATATATAAAGTCGTCGGGGCGGCCTAAAGTCGGTATCAGCCAGTCAGCGAGGGAGTCTATCCCCTTTTCAATAGCGCTAGACCAAGGAGATTGTTTTAGCATCTGAGGTGGAGCGCCACACCTACTATCAGCTCCTTACTTTACCGCACAGATCCCTGTGCTACTCATACGCTGAGTTGGTGAGGACCGGTATCGAACTAGGAACCATGTGGTTTCTAACCGAACGCTTCTTCTCTCTCTCTCTCTCTCTATTATATATATATATATATATATATATATATATATTATATATATATACATATATATTATTAATATATATGCTCCCATAAATTTGGTAATGAGCTCTCTAATTGGTAATTTAAATTAACTCTCACTACTAAGCAAATAAGCAATGATCATTTCTCCGGAAATTTGATCTCTCAGTAACCGAAAAATACAATCCTATATATTTGATAGTTTAAAAACACCAGTCCCCGCATCAGCTGGCAGTGGGCGAGTGGATAAGATATCGGACTACCATGCGGTCAGTCTGAGTTCGACCGTACCCAAGGGCAGTTGTGTCTAGCCACACTGAAGAGGCATGATATGTCGAAACACGTGTCTGTGGATGACTTTTATTAATTTATATTATATATATATGTGTGTATTAAATATTTTATTTTCAAGGTGGGTCATATAGAAATTACGAAAAGTCGGACCCAAAACAGCCATGATCTACATCATCATTAAAAATATTTACAACAACCCTTCATATCCACTTCTTAAAATTAATCCCAACATCCTTAAAAAAAATTCTCCTCTACTGCACAACCGAGGTCCCATTTTATGACCATCTCGGTAATTTATATGTACAACAAGACGGTATCTCGATGGGTTCTGTTTTGGGTCCGACTTTTAGTAATATATATATATATGTGTATATATGTGTGTGTGTGTGTGTTTTTTTATGTGCACGTGCGTGCGTATGTATTTATACTTTGATTTTTTGGGGGGAGAATATGTTCTTAATTGAAGTCGTACCTAATTTTGAAAGTTAATTAATTAATAATTGATTAATTAGGCGGGCATACCTATTTAAATGTAAGGCTAAACAAATCGAGAAAAATCAATCTCTGTATGTACATTTCGGCCTATTAGGCTTCATCAGCAGAACTATAGATAGAAGGACCGCCTTGTGCGTGATTCGAAACCCGACTGTCAAGCTGACAGTATCGTAACCCCTACACCAAACGGACCTTCTTAGATTTTTCGTTTTGTTTAGAAGTAGGTTCCTATTCCTTTTATAGTGATTTCTTCTACACGACAGTATGAGAAGTAAATACACACGCGGAGTGTTTAGTTTTACAATATGAATTGTGTTAATATGTTGAAATTGAAGCATATCTTAAAAGATTCTTTTTCATAATACATTTCTATATATTGTGTCAGTGTAAATAAGTTTGTTTGTTTGTTTATTGATTTTTAACGGCATATCAACCCGTCCGGGTTATGTCATGCCTACCGGTTTATGATGTAATACATATTGTGCATTTTTATATATATACTTTTAGTAATTGGTTTTAACAATGTGTGTAAATAAGATGTGATATGATTTCGAAATAAATTGACTCACCCTGAAGTTTCCGTTCTTCCAGTGGTAGTACCTCATGTAATCGTGCATGATTTCATAGAAGCAATCACAGATGTAGTCACACCTGAACATGTCCATTTGGCTTGGGGTAGAAATCTGAAAGAAATTAATCGATAATGATAATCACCCTTTATCCATAATAGATTTATTATGCTCCTCAACTATTTTAATCTAAGCCTTTTTTCGTTAATACATTGTTAGCAGTTTTATATGATATTAAATAGATAGCTTTCAAATGGGAATCTCTCTCTTTTTTTT
>CM042175.1:5087358-5143279 GCA_023376005.1 Doryteuthis pealeii
AAGAGAGGATGTTTGGAGGAAGTGTGAGCAACCCTCATCACCATTGCTCCCTGATCCACTCTGACCCGGAGTGGTAGTACCTGTTAGGATCCCATCTATGGGTTAAATAGAAAATGTATTTATAAAAAAATTGTATTATCCATTAAGAATTGATTTATTTCAAAACTTTATCGGCATTAAATGACCCACTGAGGTTGTTATGCCGTAAAACAAAACAAACCAAACCAAATCAAAAGAGAATTATGATAGTCCTAGTTGTTAGCGATGTAAACTATTGTTACATAATTGTTAGTACCCTAACACTTATTTACAGTAGTGTAGAAACCAAAATAACTGTTATAAATTGCAGCCGGTGGCCTTGAAGGATTGAGTGACACGGCTTGACCTTATCCGGATCCTTCCGGTGGATACCGTGAGAATCGGTGGAGAAGACCCTCTTCCGGTTTAGATTAGAAAGAGAGTTTAGTATCAGTATCAGCCAAACCACGAAGGTGGTAAGTCGTAAGAAGGCGAAGGTCATGTATAGGCATACTCCTTTTTTAAGGCCCCTATTTTTCAAAGATACTTTCTTTCTGAAAATAAATTAAATTTTATTTTTGAGCACCCATTAATTATTATATATGCAAAAAATCACCTGAAATAAACAACAAATTCTATGTTAAAATGACATTTCAAAACAGAGCACTTCAATCGGCCATTATTTTTCTAATAACCTAATATAAAAATGTATTGGACCACGAATTTTACTATAAAAATGCATTGTAAATGGTTTTTACGATAAAATTGCATTGTAAATGATTTTTACTATAAAAATGCAGTGGACAATGATTTTTACTATAAAATATATAAGTATATATTTTTTTTGTCTATTATTGTAGCTGGTCTGAAATAAACAACAAATTCTATGTTAAAATGACATTTCAAAACCGAACACTTCATCAGCCATTATTTTTGTAACAACCTAATGTTAAATGACATTTAAAAACCGAGCACTTCAATCGCCATTATTTTGTAACAACCTAATATGTTAAAATGACATTTCAAACCGAGCACTTCAATCGGCCATTATTTTGTAACACCTAATATGTTAAAATGACATTTCAAAACCGAGCACTTCAATCGGCCATTATTTTTGTAACACCTAATATGTTAAAATGACATTTCAAAACCGAGCACTTCAATCGGCCATTATTTTGTAAACAACCTAATATGTTAAAATGACATTTCAAAACCGAGCACTTCAATCGGCCATTATTTTTGTAACAACCTAATATGTTAAAATGACATTTCAACCGAGCACTTCAATATTATTTTGTAACAACCTAATATGTTAAATGACATTTCAAAACCGAGCACTTCAAAATCAGCCATTATTTTTGTAACAACCTAATATGTTAAAATGACATTTCAAAACCGAGCACTTCAATCAGCCATTATTTTGAACAACCTAATATGTTAAAATGACTTTCAAAACCGAGCACTTCAATCAGCCATTATTTTGTAACAACCTAATATGATAAATGACATTTCAAAACCGAGCACTTCAATCGGCCATTATTTTGTAACAACCTAATATGATAAAATGACATTTCAAAACCGAGCACTTCAATCAGCCATTATTTTTGTAACAACCTAATATGTTAAAATGACATTTCAAACCGAGCACTTCAATCAGCCATTATTTTTGTAACAACCTAATATGTTAAAATGACATTTCAAAACCGAGCACTTCAATCAGCCATTATTTTGTAACAACCTAATATGTTAAAAATGACATTTCAAAACCGAGCACTTCAATCAGCCATTATTTTTGTAAACAACCTAATATGTTAAAATGACATTTCAAAACCGAGCACTTCAATCAGCCATTATTTTGTAACAAACCTAAATGATAAATGACATTTCAAAACTGAGCACTTCAATCAGCCATTATTTTTCTAACAACCTAATATGTTAAAATGACATTTCAAAACCGAGCACTTCAATCGGCCATTATTTTTGTAACAACGTAATATTATAAATAATGTTATATTATAAAATGATTAGAGTTTACTATCAGAGTAAACTCCAACCATTTTTATAATATATGAGTAAATTCATGTCAAACCATCCAGAAAAAAGTAAAATTATCACCCCGCCATTTCAATTTTTCTGAAATTTTTACCAGCTGAAGAAGACCGGAGGGCACATCGGCCGAAAACGTTGTGCAGATAACAATAGAGATGATGACAATAGTCCGAATGATCCAAATAATACAAATTATCAAGCCTTATCTAAAAAATTCAGAGAAATTTGTTGAATTGTATACGCAAGTGCGTTAGAGTATAAATATCTTTAAATATATCCGATCATTCCATTAAAAGAGAAAGACTGTAAAACGTCACTATATTACGTCACTCAAAAATTCAGACATTTATTAAATAGAATTATTCAAATTGTTACATACTTATTAGATCCCTAATACTTATATAAGGTAGTATAGAAACATAATGGCGATTAGTGCAGCCGATGGCCTTGAGAGTGAGTGACGGCCCTTGACCTCACTTTCACCTTGCCTTCCGGGGATAAATCGTGAGAACCGGAAGGCATAGAAGACCCTGTCTTCCGGTTTAAGGATAGTAAGTAAGTCTTAGTTAAAAGGTAGGAGCCGAGCTCGTAGGATGTAAGTCTCACCTGCGCAGATGTCTGGTTTGGGGATGTAAAAATAAAGGAAGATCAAAGTACATCGAAGTCTTGTGTTATTACCTAAAAAACTAACAATGACACAGGGCTTCTGATAAAGAGAAATCCCTAACAGAAAACCAGACCTGAAATCCCAAAGTCAACTCCAGACGCTAGACCAGACCAATTCAAGATGATAGAAGAACCTAAGCCGACCAGAAGAAAAGACGACTAGAAGTAAGAAGTAAGAAAGGGTATACAACAAAATTAATATCAACGTGGCTTCCTATTTGAAATATTATTTGTGAAAGTACGAAAGCCAACGATTAAAACCGCCCCTCGTGTTGAAGTGAGAAAAAAGCATTGTAGTGCTGTTAGGAAAACTGTCCGATTTTTTATGATAATAATAATATAATAATAATATCTTTTCAGCTAGTATATTAGGTCTGAGACCTGTCAGCTGTTCCTTATAAATATTCATCTTAATTCCACAGAATATTTATAATCATTCCACAGATTATCTAACATTGCCTTAAAGGAGTTTAGAGATGGGGCATTCACTATTGATGATGGTAGTTTATTCCATGTATTCACCACTCTGTCACTAAAATAATTTTGTCTTGTCGTAACACTTTACACTTTTTTTTAAAGAGTTTTAATTTATGGCACGTGGATATTTTGAGCAATATTTAGTAGATTTGAAATATTATTTGTGAAAGTACAAAAACCAACGATTAAAACTGCCACTCGTGTTGAAGTGAGAAAAAAGAATAAAATGAAAATACCAACAAGGAAAATATTGATATTTATTAGAACTAGTACAAAATAATAAAAAAAACACCCTCCGTGCGATGTAAAAATAGATTTTGAAACATATTGCCTGAGGAGTGGGAGTAAAAATTCAATGTTAGCGAGTTTGTACCCTAAGTAAGTAAAATCATCAAATTCATTAAAGGATTTAAAAATAAAACAATTTGAAATGTAAACTTTAAATATATATTAAAATAAAACAAACTATATATAGATATATAATACCAGTCATGTATCTATTAAAACTTGTTTTAAAAAACAATGAGGACTGTCTCATGTTGCATGTTTAAATTTTGAGTGTATTTATTGAATAAATTTTGATATTTATTAGAATAATCTGAAAGATATTACCATTATTGATTATATCTATTAATAATGGAGATTCGCCTCCGTTTTTTGTCTGTAACAAAAACTACGTCACTGCTTACGTCACACTGCCTAAAATCATCATAAATAGAATACACTCAAAATTTGAGGATGCAATGTTAGACCGTCTTCATTGTTTTTTAAAAAAAAGTTTTAATAAATACATACCTGGTATTATCTATATATATATAGTTTGTTTTATTTTAATATATATTTAAAGTTATCAGAACTAAGTTTCCATTTTCATTTTTTTCATTTTTTACTCCTTTAATAAATTTGATGATTTTACTTTACTTATGATACAAACTCTCCGATATTAAATTTTCAACTTCCATTCCCTCGGGCAATATTTATTTTACGTCGCCCAGAGGCCGTTTTTTTAAATCAATAGAAAAGTTTTTACTTTATTTCTTGGGTTAAGAAAGCAAAGGTGATAAGGCTATATAGTTTGATATGTATAGACAAATTGTAATTCATAGAAGCATCTATGAATAATGGAGATTCGCTTCTGGTTTTTGTCTGTAACAAAAACGACGTCACTGATTACGTCACACTATCTAAAACGTCATAACGTAGAATAAATACATTCAAAATTTGAGCATGCAATGTTAGACAGTCCTCATTGTTTTTTAAAACAAGTTTTAATAAATACGTGACTGGTATTATCTATCTATATATAGTTTGTTTTATTTTGATACATATTTAAAGTTATCAGAACTAAGTTTCCATTTCAATTTTTTTATTTTTTACTGGTTTAATAAATTTATTTTATTTTTTACTCCTTTGATAAATTTGATGATTTTACTTTACTTATGATACAAACTCTCTGATATTAAATTTTCAATTCGCAATAACGAGTCCGAAAAGAAGGTTCCCGGGTCCGAGAAGGTTCCCGAGTCCGACAAGAAATACCTGAAGAAGGCCGGAGGGTATATCGACCGAAACCTTGTACAAATAACAATAAAGATGAGGACAATAGTCCGAATAACGCAGACAATACTAATTTGTTGTTATCTTAGCAATTGCAACATTTACTATATTCTCCCATATCTGACACAATCAACTGATATTGTTTCATGCGATATATTCTCAAATTACGCTGTTTATTGTTGCCACAAAAAAATGGCAAATTCTTCATTTACAGACAAAACGGGGTTTATTTATCAACAGACCCCTTTACGGTCCACACACTTCTTTTTAGATCGGTGTTGAAGTGCTTGGATCCCATTGATTAAAAAAAACTAGCAGATTTCATATCATCATATGCTTTTTGTCAGCCTATAGATTTTTCAGCCGACCTTTGTATGTTCATATTAATATTACACATATAAGTTAAAGTAAAATCATCGGAGTGGCCTAAATTCGGTATCAGCCAATCAGTGCGGGAGTCTATTCTCTTTTCACTAGCGCTAGTCCAAGGAGATTGTTTTTTGTTGCGTCTGATTGTTACGCAAAAGAACATGATCTTTTTTCCCGCCAACACTTGGGTGTGCTTCTTTCGTTAATTTCATTTCTAGACTCAAAGCGTCGGGCAAATTAAATATCATCGTTCCACTTTAATGTTCCAATTTAACACCATAAATATATATATATATATATATATATATATATATTATATATATATATATATATATATATAAAACAATTTTTTTTGTGATGAAACAAAGAAAATACAGTGCTCAATCACAATTTGTGAGAGCTAATATTTATTTAATTTGTTGAATTTTTAAAGATAAATGTTTATTATAGACAGCTACCCAGGTTTCTTGCCAGGTCGCAATCATCAGGTTGTCAAATTAGATCCCATGGTGTTTATTGAAGTTATTTTCTTAATGTCACATTCTGGACCTCAAATAACGTCGGTTGCTTTCGTGGACGCTAGTGCGCTTCGGATTTAAAAAAACAAAACTTTTAAGTAAAGCTTTAGAATTCGCCAATAACTTTACCAAAAATAACTAGATTAGAAACTGACACAATCATGCACGCAAGAAAGACAATCCTTTTCAATGAAGGTAAATCCTGGGTAAAAAAATCAAACCCATCGGATTATTTCGACATCGCTATGGGCGGATACGATAGTGCAAGGGTATGTGATTTAGTCGGATTATACATATTAAATTCACTAAAACAGAAATTTCCCACACATACATTCGCACTCTACCGTGATGACGGAATTTGTATTTCACGTGACTGTTCCGGTAAAACATTAGATAGATTACGTAAAGATATAATAGCACACCTAAAAAATATGGAACTCAAGATTACTATAGATACTAACTTAACAAATGTCAATTTCCTAGATGTCAATTTAGATCTTAAAAATAATACGTATAAGCCATATCACAAACAAAACGAGAAACTTAAATACATTAATATAAATTCCAACCATCCACCATTAGTTTTTAAAAATCTAGTCCCTAACATTAGCCGTAGAATCTCAGAACTGTCATCCAACAAATATATTTTTGAAAAGGCAGCCCCTTATTACAATAAAGCATTACTAGATAGTGGATTCAAAGAAAAAATATATTATATAGATAACATCCCCAAACATAGTAATTCAAAAAACAGAAAAAGAAAGATAATTTGGTTTACGCCCCCTTTTTCTAAAACAGTTAAAACAAATGTCGGTAAAAAATTTCTAGACTTAATAGATAAACACTTCCCACCCCAAAATAGATGTAATAAAATATTTAATAGAAATACTGTAAGAACTAGCTACTCATGTGGACTCTCAATGAAATCCCTAATTACATCAAAATCTAAACTAAACACAAACCCTACATGTTCATGTAGAATTAAAGAAGATTGTCCCCTAAATCAGAAATGTAACATTGAATCAGTAGTATATGAAGCTAAAGTAACAACTACAGTTGCGAATCAACCTATAACTACTGATAAATATGTTGGGATGACCCAGGGTAAATTCAAGCAAAGGTACTACTCACATATAGAATCTTTCAGAAAAAAAAGATAAAAAAGAAACAACTTCCCTTGCAACAAAAATATGGGAGCTAAAAGATAAAGATATACCTTATAAGATAGAGTGGATGATTTTCGATCATCCCAAATGTTACACGAACGGCTCAAAATATTGCAATCTATGCGTTACAGAAAAATTTAGGATATTAAACAATTTAATTTCTTATAATAATAATAATAATAATAATAATAATAATAATAGAAGTCTTAATAGAAAATCTGAAATTTTTAAACAATGTCCTCATAAGAAAAAATTCTTCCTAAATGCATGGATAAGGGAAACTCAACATCCACCCTGAAAAACAATTCTACAATTTTTTACAAAAAAATCTGAATTTACATTGAAATCTTCTACTATAATACTGATATATAATTCAACAAAAGAATGGATTTTCATTAAATGAAATTAATTCACAGGACTTTACCATCTATGAAAAACTTTTAAAAATCTTAAATCATACTGACATTATCAAATATGATATTGGACGTATAAATTTCAATAAAAGAATGGATTTTTGACAAAGGAACACCACCATCCACTTTTAAATTATATTGAAAAATTTTAAAAGACTCTACCATATAAAAATGTTTTTTTGAAAACATATACATCCTTTAACATACGGAATTAATTTTTTTTTTAAATTTCAAAAGAAAAGTTTTTTCTATTTTTAACGAATAAAGAGAGGTAACTTCGTTGTCATTTTTACAAAAAAAATGCAATTTTTGAAAAACTTGAATTTTTAAATCCGAAGCGCACTAGCGTCCACGAAAGCAACCGACGTTGCTTTCGTGGCCGTCGAGAATGTGACATTGAGAAAAGATCTTCAATAAACACCATGGGATCTAATTTGACAACCTGATGATTGCGACCTAGCAAGAAACCTGGGTAGCTGTCTATAATTAACATTTATCTTTAAAAACTCAACAAATTAAATATAATATATATATATATATATATATATTATATATATAATATATTATACGTGTGTGTGTGTGTGTTGTGTGTGTGTGTGTGTGTGTGTGTGCGCGCATTAAGCAAACAGTATGTTTTGTATGTCTAATATTTCTTGAGATCCCACAAAATGCGTATCTGAACATCCCACTCTCACTACAGAAACTGTTCAACAAGATTTAATCTACTTTTTCTTATAGTGCTTCCTTAGATAAAGGACACATTCTATTGAATCTCTGTCTGTTTGTCTGTCTCTCTCTGAAGTAAAAATTAAGATCACCATATCAAAAAGTGTAGCGTAATTATTTGGGTCCACCGGAGTCTGATAGTGTTAATAAAGCTGTGTGTCGACTGCTATAGAAAGAGAGGAAGAAGAAATAAGAGAAAGTAAAGGTTAAAAAAGGAGGAGTGGACACAGAACGGGTTGCCGGTAATTTGACCGAGGAATAACCCCGGAAGAGGAATTGAAAGTTGACCGGAAGAGGAAGTGACGTAGTGACGAGGAACGAGAAAGAAGAAAATCGCTCTCTTTTGCCTTTCGGCCGTCGCAAGGTGCAGACGGGGCTGCTGGTCCCTAGTGTTGGTACAGCGATATAGTTGGTACTATGTTAAAAGGTACAGTATTTTAACAGTGTCCTTCCTCTCTTTCTCTCTGTCTTTCCTTCTCTCGGAAACAGAGCCCACGATACGAGCCTGAAAATAAATGCTAAGCCCTTTGTGACTATATAACTTACGTGTCTGTTGTGCCTTCTTTATCGACAATGACGACTGCTACTTAAACTTGAGTTGGCTACGTATATAGTCCCGGAGTTTGCCACAAAGCCACTTTGGTACGTTGTTATACAACCAATACATTTTTAGTGCCGAGAATTTTGAGGCACGATGACAAGCCCTGCCACGTAACAAATAACTTTTGGTACCGTCACCATATTATTATATAACAAAAGCAAGAACGCACATAATTTAGGAATGAAATATATTATTTATTCAGTATAAATATATATTTTGTGATAAATCTCAGCCCCGTACATTTTTACCAGCAGCTGTTGCAACGTCCCTTGAGGTAGGCAGCCATCTTGGGGTTGGAACCCATACGGTTGTACAGACCCATCATTCTGGGGTAGTTGCTGAACATGGACTGGTTCTGCATGTACATATTCTCCATACAACAGTAGAACATCATGTCGCACCACATCATCTGAAAAATTCAAAGAAATATTTTTATAAATACTAGCAAACTAAAAACCGCCTTCCGGGTGATGTAAAAATAGATTTTTGAAACATTGCCTGAGGGGTGGGAGTTAAACAATTCAATGTCAGCGAGTTAGTACCCTAAGTTAGTAAAATCATCAAATTCATTAAAGGATTTAAAAATGAAACAATTTGAAATGTAAACTTTAAATATGTATTAAAATAAAACAAACTATATATAGATATATAATACCAGTCATGTATTTATTAAAACTTGAGAAGCATCCACTCTAAAATACATTCAACGCCCTAAGTTGATTGTTCAAGTAACACCGCCGAGACGACATAGCTGGGGACGTTATTTTAATAGTCACCGGGTAGCAATTTCTGAGGCAGGAGACTGGGACGCACTTCCTCATAAATTACCAATAAATCATTCATACGATTGATTTTAATACGGTGGAAAATAAAACAATAAGATTAGAGATTAATAACACCAAGTAATTACCTATCAAATCCGGTTTTGTTAAAACCAGTATGTAAATTAACCACAACATATATTATGGAAACCTTTGTTACTTATAGTGCTATATAAGATTCAATGCAGGATCTTACATGCACTAATAACATGAGCTGATTTGAGGCAGATCTAACTCTAGATTTTCGTCGAGGCATCCATTAATGAATAATAGAGCTTCTAGGTCTTAGCATCAGTCGATCCGTCTAGTATTTAAGCAGGTGATCGCTTTCCAATTATGTAGAATTTTATTATCATATCCACCGAAAGTTCTTCCATTATTTGAGGGTATACCAGGTTGTATTTAGAATATATTCTATGTTGATGATTATGAGTATGAATTAAATATACCAGGTTGTATTTAGAATATATTCTATGTTGATGATTTTGAGTATGAATTAAATATACCAGGTTGTATTTAGAATATATTCTATGTTGATGATTTTGAGTATGAATTAAATACCAGGTTGTATTTAGAATATATTCTATGTTGATGATTTTGAGTATGAATTAAATATACCAGGTTGTATTTAGAATATATTCTATGTTGATGATTTTGAGTATGAATTAAACTAACTCGATGTCTGATAGATGTATTTGTGACGTAATCAGTGACGTAGATTCGGTTATAGACAGGCATACACCGAATCTCTATTATATTAAGTAGTATTTTATTCTAAAGTTACTATATCATGCTGCTTCTGCTGGTACTATTTCTTCGTTTAGTGGTTCTATATTGTCGGCCACCGTTTAATCTTGGCTGACTTCTATCTACTGGGTCGATTTTCTTATTTGCTAATTCTTCTTACAGGCTGGGCTAGGCTGGTCTGGTCATTGTCTTATTATTTAACTAACACAACAACAAGACTTAGCTGTACTTGATCAAGTTTTATTTACTAGCCCATGATTGATTTCGCTGCAGGGAGGAGATGTACCCTTGGAGAGTCGATAATCGTGTCTCTCTCCTTGGAAAGCTGGGTTGCATCTGCTAACTAAAAACATGGTACAAAATCGCTTGCCTTCTGTTGGGTCAAATGTTATTAACCGTCAACTGCCGGGTAATTTTCTCCCTAATTTTAAATTAATGGCTCTAATCCATTTCTACCTACAAATACGTTCACAACTTATAACTACCTATAAATTGTAACAAGATTATGAAGAGATATTTAGCCAAGCAAGGATAATTTGACATTTTATTGCTTGTGAATTATCTTATTTGGTGTCCGCTGTGGGGTAATAATTAGCTAACTAGTTTCGATATTGCCAAATATTATATATCTAAACTTTTCTGTGTCTACGAGATTCCAGCAGATTGTTTGAATTTGAACATTTAGGAAAAGAAATGTCTTTTTGAAGAATTAATTCTATTACGAATAATTGAAGATAAGACCAATATTTCTCTTGGATGTAAAAAATGTTGGAATTATTTTAATTTATTATCAGATAATAAATTAAAATGATTTTAACCATTAACTATTTTTAATTCACGATAAATTAAACTTAATTTCTATGTAGATATGAACTAGTTATATCTAGATAATTATGTAAAAAATGTTGGAATTATTTTAATTTATTATCTGATAATAAATTAAAATAATTCCAACATTTTTTACATCCAAGAGAAATATTGGTCTTATCTTCAATTATTCGTAATAGAATTAATTCTTCAAAAAGACATTTCTTTTCCTAAATGTTCAAATTCAAACAATCTGCTGGAATCTCGTAGACACAGAAAAGTTTAGATATATAATATTTGGCAATATCGAAACTAGTTAGCTAATTATTACCCCACAGCGGACACCAAATAAGATAATTCACAAGCAATAAAATGTCAAATTATCCTTGCTTGGCTAAATATCTCTTCATAATCTTGTTACAATTTATAGGTAGTTATAAGTTGTGAACGTATTTGTAGGTAGAAATGGATTAGAGCCATTAATTTAAAATTAGGGAGAAAATTACCCGGCAGTTGACGGTTAATAACATTTGACCCAACAGAAGGCAAGCGATTTTGTACCATGTTTTAGTTAGCAGATGCAACCCAGCTTTCCAAGGAGAGAGACACGATTATCGACTCTCCAAGGGTACATCTCCTCCCTGCAGCGAAATCAATCATGGGCTAGTAAATAAAACTTGATCAAGTACAGCTAAGTCTTGTTGTTGTGTTAGTTAAATAATAAGACAATGACCAGACCAGCCTAGCCCAGCCTGTAAGAAGGCAAATAAAAAATCGACCCAGTAGATAGAAGTCAGCCAAGATTAAACGGTGGCCGACAATATAGAACCACTAAACGAAAATAGTACCAGCAGAAAGCTGATATAGTAACTTTAAATAACTTTATATAATATTCGGTGTAAATAACCGAATCTACGTCACTGATTACGTCACAAATACATCTATCAGACATCAGACATCGAGTTAGTTTAATTCATACTCAAAATCATCAACATAGAATATATTCTAAATACAACCTGGTATATTTAATTCATACTCAAAATCATCAACATAGAATATATTCTAAATACAACCTGGTATATTTAATTCATACTCAAAATCATCAACATAGAATATATTCTAAATACAACCTGGTATATTTAATTCATACTCAAAATCATCAACATAGAATATATTCTAAATACAACCTGGTATATTTAATTCATACTCATAATCATCAACATAGAATATATTCTAAATACAACCTGGTATACCCTCAAATAATGGAAGAACTTTCGATCCTTNGTGGAATATGATAATAAAATTCTACATAATTGGAAAGCGATCACCTGCTAAATACTAGACGGATCGACTGATGCTAAGACCTAGAAGCTCATTATTCATTAATGGATGCCTCGACGAAAATCTAGAGTTAGATCTGCCTCAAATCAGCTCATGTTATTAGTGCATGTAAGATCCTGCATTGAATCTTATATAGCACTATAAGTAACAAAGGTTTCCATAATATATGTTGTGGTTAATTTACATACTGGTTTTAACCAAACCGGATTTGATAGGTAATTACTTGGTGTTATTAATCTCTAATCTTATTGTTTTATTTTCCACCGTATTAAAATCAATCGTAAGAATGATTTATTGGTAATTTATGAGGAAGTGCGTCCCAGTCTCCTGCCTCAGAAATTGCTACCCGGTGACTATTAAAATAACGTCCCCAGCTATGTCGTCTCGGCGGTGTTACTTGAACAATCAACTTAGGGCGTTGAATGTATTTTAGAGTGATGCTTCTAAGTTTTAATAAATACATGACTGGTATTATATATCTATATATAGTTTGTTTATTTTAATACATATTTAAAGTTTACATTTCAAATTGTTTCATTTTTTAAATCCTTTAATGAATTTGATGATTTTACTAACTTAGGGTACTAACTCGCTGACATTGAATTGTTTAACTCCCACCCCTCAGGCAATGTTTCAAAAATCTATTTTTACATCACCCGGAAGGCGGTTTTTAGTTTGCTAGTATTTATAAAAATATTTCTTTGAATTTTTCAGATGATGTGGTGCGACATGATGTTCTACTGTTGTATGGAGAATATGTACATGCAGAACCATCCATGTTCAGCAACTACCCCAGAATAGTGGGTCTGTACAACCGTATGGGTTCCAACCCCAAGATGGCTGCCTACCTCAAGGGACGTTGCAACAGCTGCTGGTAAAAATTACGGGCTGAGATTTATCACAAAAAATATATTTATACTGAATAAATAATATATTTCATTCCTAAATATGTGCGTTCTTGCTTTTGTTATATAATAAATGGTGACGGTACCAAAAGTTTTTTGTTACGTGGCAGGGCTTGTCATCGTGCCTCAAAATTCTCGGCACTAAAAATGTATTGGTTGTATAACAACGTACCAAAGTGGCTTTGTGGCAAACTCCGCGGACTATATACGTAGCCAACTCAAGTTTAAGTAGCAGTCGTCATTGTCGATAAAGAAGGCACAACAGACACGTAAGTTATATAGTCACAAAGGGCTTAGCATTTATTTTCAGGCTCGTATCGTGGGCTCTGTTTCCGAGAGAAGGAAAGACAGAGAGAAAGAGAGGAAGGACACTGTTAAAATTGTACCTTTTAACATAGTACCAACTATATCGCTGTACCAACACTAGGACCAGCAGCCCCGTCTGCACCTTGCGACGCCGAAAGGCAAAAGAGAGCGATTTCTTCTTTCTCGTTCCTCGTCACTACGTCACTTCCTCTTCCGGTCAACTTTCAATTCCTCTTCCGGGTTATTCCTCGGTCAAATTACCGGCAACCCGTTCTGTGTCCACTCCTCCTTTTTTAACCTTTACTTTCTCTTATTTCTTCTTCCTCTTTTCTATAGCAGTCGACACACAGCTTTATTTAACACTATCAGACTCCGGTGGACCCAAAATTACGCTACACTTTTTGATATGGTGATCTTAATTTTTACTTCAGAGAGAGACAGACAAACAGACAGAGATTCAATAGAATGTGTCCTTATCTAAGGAAGCACTATAAGAAAAAGTAGATTAAATCTTGTTGAACAGTTTCTGTAGTGAGAGTGGGATGTTCAGATACGCATTTTGTGGATCTCAAGAAATATTAGACATACAAAAACATACTGTTTGCTTAATGCGCGCACACAACACACACACAACACACACACACACACACACACGTATATATATATATATATAATATATATATATAATATATATATATATATATTTAATTTGTTGAGTTTTAAAGATAAATGTTAATTATAGACAGCTACCCAGGTTTCTTGCTAGGTCGCAATCATCAGGTTGTCAAATTAGATCCCATGGTGTTTATTGAAGATCTTTTCTCAATGTCACATTCTCGACGGCCACGAAAGCAACGTCGGTTGCTTTCGTGGACGCTAGTGCGCTTCGGATTTAAAAATTCAAGTTTTTCAAAAATTGCATTTTTTTTGTAAAAATGACAACGAAGTTACCTCTCTTTATTCGTTAAAAATAGAAAAAACTTTTCTTTTGAAATTTAAAAAAAAAATTAATTCCGTATGTTAAAGGATGTATATTGTTCAAAAAACATTTTTATATGGTAGAGTCTTTTAAAATTTTTCATATAATTTAAAAGTGGATGGTGGTGTTCCTTTGTCAAAAATCCATTCTTTATTTAAATTTATACGTCCAATATCATATTGATAATGTCAGTATGATTTAAGATTTTAAAAGTTTTTCATAGATGGTAAAGTCCTGTGAATTAATTTCATTTAATGAAAATCCATTCTTTTGTGAATTATATATCAGTATTATAGTAGAAGATTTCAATGTAAATTCAGATTTTTTGTAAAAAATTGTAGAATTGTTTTTCAGGGTGGATGTTGAGTTTCCCTTAACCATGCATTTAGGAAGAATTTTTTCTTATGAGGACATTGTTTAAAAATTTCAGATTTTCTATTAAGACTTCTATTATTATTATATTATTATTATTATATTATTATAAGAAATTAAATTGTTTAATATCCAAATTTTCTGTAACGCATAGATTGCAATATTTTGAGCCGTTCGTGTAACATTTGGGATGATCGAAAATCATCCACTCTATCTTATAAGGTATATCTTTATCTTTTAGCTCCCATATTTGTTGCAAGGAAGTTGTTTCTTTTTATCTTTTTTTTCTGAAAGATTCTATATGTGAGTAGTACCTTTGCTTGAATTTACCCGGGTCATCCCAACATATTTATCAGTAGTTATAGGTTGATTCGCAACTGTGTTGTTACTTAGCTTCATATACTACTGATTCAATGTTACATTTCTGATTTAGGGACAATCTTCTTTAATTCTACATGAACATGTAGGGTTTGTGTTTAGTTTAGATTTTGATGTAATTAGGGATTTCATTGAGAGTCCACATGAGTAGCTAGTTCTTACAGTATTTCTATTAAATTTTTTATTACATCTATTTTGGGGTGGAAGTGTTTATCTATTAAGTCTAGAAATTTTTTACCGACATTTGTTTTAACTGTTTTAGAAAAAGGGGCGTAAACCAAATTATCTTTCTTTTTCTGTTTTTGAATTACTATGTTTGGGGATGTTATCTATATAATATATTTTTTCTTTGAATCCACTATCTAGTAATGCTTTATTGTAATAAGGGGCTGCCTTTCAAAAATATATTGTTGGATGACAGTTCTGAGATTCTACGGCTAATGTTAGGGACTAGATTTTTAAAAACTAATGGTGATGGTTGGAATTTATATTAATGTATTTAAGTTTCTCGTTTGTTGTTGTGATATGGCTTATACGTATTATTTTAAGATCTAAATTGACATCTAGGAAATTGACATTTGTTAAGTTAGTATCTATAGTAATCTTGAGTTCCATATTTTTTAGGTGTGCTATTATATCTTTACGTAATCTATCTAATGTTTTACCGGAACAGTCACGTGAAATACAAATTCCGTCATCACGGTAGAGTGCGAATGTATGTGGGGAAATTTCTGTTTAGTGAATTTAATATGTATAATCCGACTAAATCACATACCCTTGCACTATCGTATCCGCCATAGCGATGTCGAAATAATCCGATGGGTTTGATTTTTTACCCAGGATTTACCTTCATTGAAAAGGATTGTCTTTCTTGCGTGCATGATTGTGTCAGTTTCTAATCTAGTTATTTTTGGTAAAGTTATTGGCGAATTCTAAAGCTTTACTTAAAGTTTTGTTTTTTAAATCCGAAGCGCACTAGCGTCCACGAAAGCAACCGACGTTATTTGAGGTCCAGAATGTGACATTAAGAAATAACTTCAATAAACACATGGGATCTAATTTGACAACCTGATGATTGCGACCTGGCAGAAACCTGGGTAGCTGTCTATAATAAACATTTATCTTTAAAAATTCAACAAATTAAATAAATATTAGCTCTCACAAATTGTGATTGAGCACTGTATTTTCTTTGTTTCATCACAAAAAAAATTGTTTTTATATATATATATATATATATATTATATATATATATATATATATATATATATATATTTATGGTGTTAAATTGGAACATTAAAGTGGAACGATGATATTTAATTTGCCCGACGCTTTGAGTCTAGAAATGAAATTAACGAAAGAAGCACACCCAAGTGTTGGCGGGAAAAAAGATCATGTTCTTTTGCGTAACAATCAGACGCAACAAAAAACAATCTCCTTGGACTAGCGCTAGTGAAAAGAGAATAGACTCCCCGCACTGATTGGCTGATACCGAATTTAGGCCACTCCGATGATTTTACTTTAACTTATATGTGTAATATTAATATGAACATACAAAGGTCGGCTGAAAAATCTATAGGCTGACAAAAAGCATATGATGATATGAAATCTGCTAGTTTTTTTTAATCAATGGGATCCAAGCACTTCAACACCGATCTAAAAGAAGTGTGTGGACCGTAAAGGGGTCTGTTGATAAATAAACCCCGTTTTGTCTGTAAATGAAGAATTTGCCATTTTTTTGTGGCAACAATAAACAGCGTAATTTGAGAATATATCGCATGAAACAATATCAGTTGATTGTGTCAGATATGGGAGAATATAGTAATGTTGCAATTGCTAAGATAACAACAAATTAGTATTGTCTGCGTTATTCGGACTATTGTCCTCATCTTTATTGTTATTTGTACAAGGTTTCGGTCGATTACCCTCCGGCCTTCTTCAGGTATTTCTTGTCGGACTCGGGAACCTTCTCGGACCGGGAACCTTCTTTTCGGACTCGTTATTGCGAATTGAAATTTAATATCAGAGAGTTTGTATCATAAGTAAAGTAAAATCATCAAATTATCAAAGAGAAAAAATAAAATAAATTTATTAAACCAGTAAAAAATAAAAAAATTGAAATGGAAACTTAGTTCTGATAACTTTAAATATGTATCAAAATAAAACAAACTATATATAGATAGATAATACCAGTCACGTATTTATTAAAATTGTTTTAAAAAACAATGAGGACTGTCTAACATTGCATGCTCAAATTTTGAATGATTTATTCTACGTTATGACGTTTTAGATAGTGTGACGTAATCAGTGACGTCGTTTTTGTTACAGACAAAAACCAGAAGCGAATCTCCATTATTCATAGATGCTTCTATGAATTACAATTTGTCTATACATATCAAACTTATAGCCTTATCACCTTTGCTTTCTTAACCCAAGAAATAAAGTAAAAACTTTTCTATTTGATTTAAAAAAACGGCCTCTGGCGACGTAAAATAAATATTGCCCGAGGAATGGAAGTTGAAAATTTAATATCGGAGAGTTTGTATCATAAAGTAAAGTAAAATCATCAAATTTATTTAAAGGAGTAAAAAATGAAAAAAATGAAATGGAAACTTAGTTCTGATAACTTTAAATATATATTAAATTAAAACAACTATATATATATAGATAATACCAGGTATGTATTTATTAAAACTTTTTTTTAAAAAACAATGAAGACGGTCTAACATGATCCTCAAATTTTGAGTGTATCTATTTATGATGATTTTAGGCAGTGTGACGTAGCAGAGGACGTAGTTTTGTTACAGACAAAAAACGGAGGCGAATCTCCATTATTAATTCAATATAATCAATAATTGGTAATATCTTTCAGATTATTCTAATAAATATCAAATTTATTCAATAAATACACTCAAATTAAACATGCAACATGAGACAGTCCTCATTGTTTTTAAAACAAGTTTTAATAGATACATGACTGGTATTATATATCTTGATATATAGTTTTTTTATTTATATATATTTTAAAGTTTACATTTTCAAATTGTTTTATTTTTAAATCCTTAATGAATTTGATGATTTTACTTACTTAGGGTACAAACTCGCTAACATTGAATTTTTACCCCACTCCTCAGGCAATATGTTCAAAAATCTTTTTTACATCGCACCGAGGGTGTTTTTTTTATATTTGTACTAGTTCTAATAAATTTCATATATTTCCTTGTTGGTATTTCATTTTATTCTTTTTTCTCACTTCAACACGAGTGGCAGTTTTAATCGTTTGGTTTTTGTACTTTCACAAATAATATTCAAACTCACTAAATATTGCTCAAAAAATATCCACGTCCATAAATTAAAACTCTTTAAAAAAAAGTGTAAAGTGTTCGACAAGACAAAATTATTTTAGTGACAGAGTGTGAATACATGGAATAAACTACCATCATCAATAGTGAATGCCATCTCTAAACTCCTTTAAGCAATGTTAGATAATCTGTGGAATGATTATAAATATTCTGTGAATTAAGATAATATTTATAAGGAACAGCTGACAGTCTCAGACCTAATATACTAGCTGAAAAGATATTATATTATATTATTATTATCATAAAAAATCGGACAGTTTTCCTAACAGCCTACAATGCTTTTTTCACTTCAACACGAGGGGCGTTTTAATCGTTGGCTTTCGTACTTTCACAAATAATATTTCAAATAGGAACCACGTTTATATTAATTTTGTTGTATAACCCTTTCTACTTCTTACTTCTAGTCGTCTTTTCTTCTGGTCGCTTAGGTTCTTCTATCATCTTGAATTGGTCTTGGTCTAGCGTCTGGAGTTGACTTGGGATTTCAGGTCTGGTTTCTGTTAGGGATTCTCTATCAGAAGCCGCTTGTCATTGTTGTTTTTTAGGTAATAACACAGCTTCGATGTACTTTGATCTTCCTTTATTTTTACATCCCCAACCAGACATCTGCGCAGGTGAGACTTACATCCTACGAGCTCGGCTCCTACCTTTTAACTAAGACTTACTTACTATCCTTAAACCGGAAGACAGGGTCTCTATGCTTCCGGTTCTCACGATTTACCCCGGAAGGCAAGGTGAAAGTGAGGTCAAGGGCCGTCACTCACTTCAAGGCCATCGGCCTGCACTAATCGCCATTATGTTTCTATACTACCTTATTATAAGTATTAGGATCTAATAATATGTAACAATTTGAATAATTCTATTTTAATAAATGTCTGAATTTTGAGTGACGTAATATAGTGACGTTTTACAGTCTTTTCTTTTAATGGAATGATCGGATATACTTAAAGATATTTATACTCTAACGCACTTGCGTATACAATTCAACAAATTTCTCTGATTTTTAGATAAGCTTGATAATTTGTATTATTTGGATCATTCGGACTATTGTCATCATCTCTATTTTATCTGCACAACGTTTTCGGCGATGTGCCCTCCGGTCTTCTTCAGCTGGTAAAATTTCAGAAAAATTGAAATGGCGGGTGATAATTTTTACTTTTTTCGGATGGTTGACATGAATTTACTCATACTTAAAAAATGGTTGGAGTTTACTTGATAGTTAAACTCTAATCATTTATAATATAACATTATTTATTAATATTACGTTGTTACAAAAATAATGGCCGATTGAACGTGCTCGTTTGAAATGTCGATTTAACCATTAGCTTGTTAGAAAAATAATGGCTGATTGAATGCTTAGTTTTGAAATGTCATTTATCATTTAAGTTGTGTTACAAAAATAATGGCTGATTGAAGTGCTCGGTTTTGAAATGTCATTTTAACATATTAGTTGTTTACAAAAATATGGCTGATGAAGTGCTCGGTTTTGAAATGTCATTTAACATATTAGGTGTTACAAAAATAATGGCTGATTGAACACCCTGCTCGGATTTTGAAATGTCATTTTAACATATTAGGTTGTTACAAAAATAATGGCTGATTGAAGTGCTCGTTTGAAATGTCATTTTAACATATATTAGGTTGTTACAAAAATAATGGCTGATTGAAGTGGCTCGGTTTGAAATGTCATTTTATCATATATAGGTTGTTACAAAATAATGGCCGATTGAAGTGCTCGGTTTTGAAATGTCATTTATCATATTAGGTTGTTACAAAAAATAATGGCTGATTGAATGCTCGGTTTTGAAAGTCATTTTAACATATTAGGTTTGTTTACAAAATAATGGCTGATTGAAGTGCTCGGTTTTGAAAGTTCATTTTAACATATTAGGTTGTTACAAAAATAATGACTGATTGAAGTGCTCTGTTTTGAAATTATTTTAACATTATAGGTTGTACAAAATAATGGACCGATTGAAGTGCTCGGTTTTGAAATGTCATTTTAACATATTAGGTGTTACAAAAAAATGACGATTGAAGTGCTCGGTTTTGAAATAGTCATTTTAACATATAGGTTGTTACAAAAATAATGGCGATTGAAGTGCTCGGTTTTTAAATGTCATTTAACATATTAGGTTGTTACAAAAATATGGCCGATCGAAAGTGCTACGTTATTGAAATGTCATTTTAACATATAGTGTTACAAAAATAATGGGATTAAGTGCTCGGTTTTGAAATGTCATTCTTAACATATTAGGTATGTTACAAAATTATGGCCGATTGAAGTGCTCTGGTTTTTGAAATGTCATTTTAACATATTAGGTTGGTTACAAAATCAATGGCCGATTGAAGTGTCGGTTTGAAATGTCATTTTAACATAAAAGGTTTATCAAATAATAATGGCCGATTGAAGTGCCTCGGTTTTTAAATGTCATTTAACATTTAGTTGTTACAAAAATAATGCTGATGAAGTGTCGGTTTTGAAATGTCATTTTAACATAGAATTTGTTTATTCGACAGCTACAATAATAGACAAAAAAAATTATATACTTATATATTTATAGTAAAAATCATTGTCCACTGCATTTTATAGTAAAAATCATTACAATGCAATTTATCGTAAAAACATTTACAATGCATTTATAGTAAAATCGTGGTCCAATACATTTTATATTAGGTTATTAGAAAAATAATGGCCGATTGAAGTGCTCTGTTTTGAAATGTCATTTTAACATAGAATTGTTGTTTATTTCAGGTGATTTTTGCATATATAATAATTTAATGGGTGCTCAAAATAAAATTTAATTTATTTTCAGAAAGAAAGTATCTTTGAAAAATAGGCCTTAAAAAAGGAGTATGCCTATACATGACCTTCGCCTTCTTACGACTTACCACCTTCTGGTTTGGCTGATACTGATACTAAACCTCTTTCTAATCTAAACCGGAAGAGGGTCTTCTCCACCGATTCTCACGGTATCCACCGGAAGAGATCCGGATAAGGTCAAGCCGTGTCACTCAATCCTTCAAGGCCACCGGCTGCAATTTATAACAGTTATTTTGGTTTCTACACTACTGAATAATAAGTGTTAGGTACTAACAATTATGTAACAATAGTTTACATCGCAACAACTAGGACTATCATAATTCTCTTTTGATTTGGTTTGGTTTTTTTTTGTTTTACGGCATAACAACCTCAGTGGGTCATTTAATGCGAAAAGTTTTGAAATAATCAATTCTTAATGGATAATACAATTTTTTATAAATACATTTTCTATTTAACCCATAGATGGGATCTAACAGGTACTACACTCCGGGTCAGAGTGGATCAGGGAGCAATGGTGATGAAGGGGTGCTCCCAATTCTCCAAACCTCAAAACTGACACTCACCATCAGATAGAGTTTAAGTCATCTCCAGGACATGTAGACCCGCAGACACCACTTTATAGCACCCACTATGATAAAGGGTTTGGGGATTGCCATAACGGGAATAGGGTTGGGAAAATCATATAGGTGCTGGTGAGTGACAGCCGATTGATGGAGGGGGCCTCATCGACGCCCGTTAGCCCAAAGATAGGGCCAAGTAGAGTATTGCAGTCATCAACTGCTCATCACCTGGGCTCTATCCATTAAGCATCACTGGGTCTCCACCCACACAACAGGTGGCCCCATTGGGGGAGTGTTACCCTCTGCAGAGGGCAGTGGTGCATTCCTAACCCACAGCGACAGAGCGGTTCTCTTTTGAGTACAAACCTTTACAGAGAGTCTGTAAATTGGTTAAAAGTTTAAAATAGCTAAAAGATTTCGAAAGTAATGTGAGCCACTGTGAGTCTAGCGACTACTGCGACTTTCAACTAAAAACAACGACCGTATATAATAAAAATATGACCGTCTTTTTTTTCATACGGTGTATAAGTGGTAAATGGGCGCGATGAGTGTTCACAAGAACTTCCAAGGGTGGTTGATGACGGGAGCGACGCAGGTTACCTTCTCGGTGCTGCTAGGAAACTTAGGACACCGCTTCATCCCGCTATACCTTTCATATAAATAAATATACCACACATTTTTTCTTTTAATCTGATAACGGAATATATATCGTAATTTTCTCTCTGCCTTTTCACGAAAGGAGTCTTCCGTTTTCTTTATTTCTATTCTATTTCTTCACTTCTCCCTGCTTTTGACGGAAACCTCTCTCGTTCTGATTTTTTTAAGAATATATATTTTTTCTTTCTCTTAGTCTTTTGCCGGAACGAGGAATCTTCAGGTTGCAGATATGAAAAGGAGTTTAGGGGTGCATTAAGGTCTTAATTGTCCAGTCCTTGAATTAGCGGTGCTGACAAATTCTGGCGAGTGTGGAGAACCCCATTCATTCTATTAAACAGGTTCACTCATGACGCGGCAGTGCTAGTCGTATTCAACAGGTGCTAAACTTGACCGTGACAGACGATGATTAGAAGGGGTAAAAATGTATTATGTGATGCCACTATCTGTTTTAAAGAAATAAACAAAAGGTATTACTATTTGGAACAATGTCGATGCAGGTTTTTGTTCACTATTGCGCAAAAAGAGAATATGGTGCTGACTGGATTCGTGTTAAGTATTAATCTGTTACAAGAATGATGCAAACACTAATACTAGAGTTGGTAGGTGGGTTATATGTAGCTTTGGATGTTTCCATTATGAACTAGGCAAGTTATTTCGCTGCAGTTTTGATTGGCGGTTGGCATTTCACGGATGAGTAAGAACATGGATAAGTAACGCACTTTTCACCATCACTTAAGCATTATGCAGCAGCATTCAAGACTGTAATTAAGTTAAGCTTGGCCTGTTGTTGCTCAGTTGCTAACATCGACGGTAGTTAGAACCCACTGCCGACAGTGAGTATTATATTGTTTCTATATCGTGACGGGGGGAACATTTAGCATCACGATGTTGAATAATAAAACAATTATTTTAGAAATGAAATAAGTTATTTATTCAGGAAACATTTTTACGATGATAACTCCGTAATTTTTACCAGCAGCTGTTGCAAACGTCTCCTTGATATGAGATATGCATATTGCACAAACCATGGGAGGTAGATGCAAAAAATAGAGCGGCTGGCCGCTCAACGTTAAGCAAGGCCGGAGAGGTTGATGCCAGAGAGGAGAGTAGCATCCGAAGAAAGAGAAGCCAGAAAGAAGACAGAAAAGCAGCAGCCCGCCAGCGACAAGATCCACAGTTTGGTAATGCATTCAGTGCATCCAAAGACTGTCACTAAGAATTGGCCTGCATAGTCACTTGCGCGCTGCAGATATAATATGTTTTGAAACTACGTCATCGTCCTTAGTAGAGCGGAAGGATGCATAATAGATAATACTTAATATTAGGAATGTATGCCCGTTATATTCAAATCATTTTGTCTGTTTGGTCTGTGATGAAATTTATAAGCAAGGACGGAGAGGGTTGAAGCAGAGAGGAGAGTCAGCACGCGACAGAAAAGAGAGCCAGAAAGCAGACAGAAAAGCAGCAGTCCAGAAAGCATCACTGTGCACCAAAGACTGTCACATTCAAAATTGGCCTGCGTAGTCCGACTTGCCGCAGATGCAGATAAATATGTTTTGAACACACGCCATCGTCCTTACTGGAGGGAAAGATCAATAATCATATAATTTAATATGCGGGCTTGATATGCCCGGTAATTTCAATGTTTTGTCTGTGTGTGAATAAATTTCAAATCACAATATAAAAAGGCACTGAACACATATATTGAGGAATGAAATATATTATTTATTCAGATATAAATATATTTTATGATGATAAACTTCAGCTCGTACATTTTCAGCAGCTGTTGCAACGGCCCTTGAGGTAGAAGCATTTTGTGGGTGAGAAACCATAGTTTTGTTACAAGACCCATCATTCTGGGGTAGTTCTGCTGAACATGGACTGGTTCTGCATGTACATATTTCTCCATACAACAGTAGAACATCACATGTCCCCACCATTCATGTTGTCTCCCCATGAGTATCTTGTTCCATTATTGCGCATGCACAAGTTCCTCTCGCATGAAGGCATCATCTGATGAAGGTGTTCATGTATCTCAGTACATGTTAGTTTAATAAAGGAACCAAATTCACAACGCATTGATTTAGCTTTCGAAGATATTATTTCTTTCTTCATCAAACACCCCGACCCTTAACCTAACCTTCTAGCCTAAACCCTAACACCCTAAACGCCTAGTGAAAATTAACAGTTTTATTACAAAATGTGTGGGTTTGTTTTTTTCTGGGTCCCAAGTCATACCAGGGTGACCCAGAAAAAACAGAGCAAATATTAATTCATTTCTTCATCAACTACCCTAAACCACCAACCGTAACCCTAATCTAACCTAACCCTAACCTATCTAACCCTAAACCTAACGCTAGACCTCCATGGTTAAATTAACAGTTTTTACAAAAAGTTGTGGGTTCTGTTTTTTCTGAGGTCACAGTATAACAGGGTGACCAGAAAAAACAGACCCTCAAATTATTAGATTCAATTTTCTCCATCAAACTCCCTAGAACGGCCCCTAAGTTAAAAATTAACAGTTTTATTACAAATTTTGTGAGTTTGTTTTTTCTGGGTTACTCGGTATACAGGGTGACCCAGTAAAAAAGACCCAAATTATGTAATTATTTTTCATCAAACTTACCCTAAACCCAACCCTAACCTAATCCTAACCTAGCTAATCTAACCCTAAACCCTAACCTAATACCCTAGTTAAAATTAACGTTTTTATTAAAATTGTGGGTTCTGGTCTTTTTTTGGGGTCACCCCTAATTTTGACACCTTTGTGCAGTTTCAGCCAAAAAGGCCACACAATTTATTTAAAAAACTAGACAAAAAAACGGAATATAAACAAAATTAAGAAATAGAGCCGGGTTAGCTCAGTCGGTAGAGCGTTCGGCAAGAAACCCACCCCAAGGGGGGTTTTTTTTTCCCCTTTTAGTTCGCATACCGGGCCTCGACAAATCAGCGTATGAGTAGCACAGGATCTGTGCGGTAAAGTAAGGAGCCCTGATGGCTAGGAGCTGACGCCATACCTTCAGATGCTAAAAAACACTCTCCTTGGTCTACGACTATTTGAAAAAGGGGATAGACTCCCTCGCATGGACTGGCTTGATAGCAACTTTAGGCCGCCCCGTCGACCTTTCACTTACTTATATTGTAATAATCATTAAAAATGATAGTGCTTTATTTGATTAAATTCTGAAGGGATATACAAACGCAAAATGTCATTTCTATATAGCGACAATAGAAGTCTTGAAGGCTTTAGAGGTGCAGCATAATGTTATAAAGTATGGAAAATAAATTGAATAATTTAAAGATCCCTGTTCGTATGAAGTGTTACGTACTGACGTTTTCACAGTACCAAATCAAACATATAATGTTGATATACCTTTCTTACTTCTTACTTTACTCGGGTCGTCGTTCTCTCTCTGACCGCTTTGTTCTCATCTTCTAACATCTTGCGTCGAGAGTTGTCTTAGGGACTTCGGGTCTGGTTTTTCACTGAACTTAAGTAGATTTCTACTTATCAGAAATGCCCTGTGTCCATTGTTAGTTTCTAGTTAATAAACACAAGCACTCTCGATTTGCTTTGATGTTACGTTTATTTTGTAAATCCCCAAAACCAGACTAACATAGTGCGCGGTATGCAGTTACAGTTTTGACAGAGCATCAGGCCGACTGCTCGGTCTGACGTCTAACTGCAAACTGGGACTCTGAAAAAGGTCCCACGTAACTTCACCATATTTGGCGGGCTCTCTGTAATTTTCCATAGAAGGACCCCGGCCATGGCTATAAAAAGGGTTCATCCCCTTAGAAGAATTACAGAGGATAGTCAATAATCATTATGCAACCGCATAGATTATGTAAACTGAAAGACAAACTTAGGAACATTGACAATACCAAGTTTGTTTATCAATACAAGAGGGGATATGATTGAAGTCTAAAAATATAACACATTGGTTTTCATTCAACAACTCTTGACACTACTAAATAATTGCTCAGAATAACAATACCAGGGGTCATAAATTAAAACTCTTTAAAAATTGTTGTTAAAGCAAGACGCAAGACAAAATTATTGGTAATAAAGGATTATTTGCTCGTAAATTCACCATATAAACTGAACCCCATTTTATGTCCGTGTTTTTTGCAAATAAATGTTTCTATTTTTCTTGCACCCGTTATGTACAATACAATATATATTCCTTTATTTATTTTTAATATCACCTTCAATGTGTTAATGCTAAAGGCTTTATTTTGTGAGAATGCTTAGTTTTAAAGTGGGGGTTCGTTTTTAACACTTCAACTTTTTACTCGTAAATTCCTACCATAAAATGCCCAAGCCTAATTTTATGCAGGGAATTTACGAGTAAAAACAGCTTGAATATTACCTTTTTGTTGTTGTTATTTCTTTTCTTTTTGGCTGGTACTCTAAATAAAAACGGCAGATTTTAATCATCGTCGACGGAAAAAACAAAATTACGGTCATAAAAGGAGGATCATATTTATTGCCTAAATTGTAAAACGAAGCCCCCACTTTAAAACTAAACATCTCACAAAATAAAAACTTTTAGGAATTATGCACATGACAATGAATATTAAATAAGTAAAGATATATTTTGATTGGTAACAATAACTCTCTCTGACGGAGAAGGAAAAATCCAAAAATATCCTTTAAACCCATTTAATAACATGCAATTGTATTTATATATACAACAAAATAGAGGTTTACAGTATGAATGGGAAGGCTAATTTGCATATTGATCTTAAAAATGCTTAGTATTATTGATTTCTAATTGTTTGGTTTTATCTTATTGAATATGAGCAAAAATCGCTTCAATAAATCTTAAAAGAAATCCCTTAACAAGAAGAAATAACTGTAATATTATTCTTTACTTCCTATTTTAACTAAACAGTTTAAATTAGGAAAATTTACCAATGAAAGACGGGAGTAACGGAAAATGATGGAAGTGTTAGTTTCAAAGTTGTTCTATTTTCCAATCATACCCCCTCTGTTCAAAATCTTTTTATCTACATTCTTATTCAGTTTCATTAGCCTTTCTAATTTAATATGATATTTTATTATAAAATTTAACTAAAATACTTGCACCCGGAGGGTGCATATATTTGCTAGTATTATTAATAATATATTATTAATATATTAAATATATTATTTAATATATGATTAATAATATTTATTATCTTGAAAAAAAGAAAGAATGAAAAGGGAAACACCCTGTAAAACACAGGGCGTAAAAGTTTAATTCTGCCACGCTCTTTCTTAAAAACAAGTAAAGAGATTTTAAAAACCTTGTCTTTAAATAATAGACATAAAATTGTTTGGATGTTAAAATTCAAATAAATATATTTGCTTCCGTTTTGAATTTAAATTATTTTCTGCTTCTCTCTCGATGAGTCCGGATTAAAAAACAAGCACTGGTGATGACTTTTATAAATCGAAATATTGTTCAATATTAGCTATGAAAATGATATAAAATATTTTCATTTTAACAGCATTGTGTGTTTTCATATCCTTTTATCTATACATATACAGTCGGATTCATTTCCTTACTCTTAATATATATATATATATATATATATATATATATATATATATATATATATATATATATGGTTAGAGTCGTGGAAAATGGAATCGTCGATTCGAGTTCAATTCCTAGACGAAGCTGCTGGCATTTCACATAGCGCTAATACCCTTGGGAAAGGTATGAATCCATATATTTTCCCTCCAGCTATGGGTTAAATAGTAGGGCATACTGGGTTCTTTAACCTTGGGTAGGTAACCAGTCTAGGAGAGGGATAACTCTGAATTCAAAATTCCCTAGGTCAGTCATTGATTGGGTTCCTGGCATTCCTTGATGTACCAATTATTTCCTATCGACTGTGCCAAAAAGTGTGGAATGGTCCTACATAAGCCTTCACCACTATAAACAAAACACTGAGGTGGTTGTTCATTGGATGAACCCTCATGCGTCGAGAATCGACCAGAGAGTCCATATATATATATATATATATATATATATATATATATATGTTATAATGTATTAATTTGAAAGCAATTACAATGCAAGTAAAAAATAAAAACAAAAAGATGTTATTTTTTGTCTTATCGATTTCAAAGTAAAACTTTATCTTCAGAGACGATTTTCGGAAATGGACGCGTTTTTTTTTTTTTTTTTTTTTTTGGTCGTTATTTTTTTTTAATGTTATAAACACGCGTTTCGTGGTGTTCTTTTTTTAAACGTCACGCGCAAAGCCGTGATGGACATTTAGCCGTTCATTCAATTTCAATTTTCAACGTTAAAAAAAAAGAACACACGAAACGCGTGTTTATAACATAAAAAAATAACGACCAAAAAAAAAAAAAAAAAACGCGTCCATTTCCGAAAATCGTCTCTGAAGATAAAGTTTACTTTGAAATCGATAAGACAAAAAATAACATTTTTTGTTTTTATTTTTTACTTGCATTGTAATAGCTTTTAAATTAATACATTATAACATACTTAATGCTTCAAGCAAATTACCAATTACTTTTATATATATATATATATATATATATATATATATATATGAATCAATGATACCGGGCAAGTATTTATGAAAACTTATTTTAATAAACAATGTGAACCGTTTAATTTTGCATACTTAATTTCTGTGTATATATAATATAGAATTGTTCTTTATTCTATGTATTAATCATTTCGAGTATCAATGAAATACTCATTGCTAAACTTACGCATTTTCTGAGGGTATTGTGACATAAGCAGTGACGTGGTTTCGGTTAAAGTGAGACATACACCAAATCTCCATTATATATAGATAGAAAAAATAAATTTCGATAAGTTTATGAATCTAGAAAAGGGACTTACGTCGTAGTTACCGCAACAGCTGTCACCACCGAAGCCCCAATCGTTCATGTTGTACTGTGAAAAAGAAGAAAGAGAAAGAGAGATAACAATTCAGAAATATATTATAAATTACAATCAACCTATATATATATATATATATATATATATATATATATTATATATGAGGAAGAATGAATAAAGAAAAGAAAGAAAAATTCTCTTCGAACATTTCTAAAAATTCTCCGTTTTTCCCCAACGAATTTTTTCATTCAAAATAAAATTTCACTCTGATGAAGGTCGAATCTTCTCTGTGTGCGGAATATTTTCACACAGATGAACTGACCAAAACACATGTGTAAGTGATATTGATTAAATTCATCTTTTATTATCCATTCTGTTCTTTCTTTTCTTTATTCATTCTTCCTCATATTGTCGGATTCATTTCCAATTTCCATTTTTACACACACACACACACACACACACACACGCACACACACATATATATATATATATGCAGAGAGACAGACAGACAAAGGCAGGTAGAGGCAGAGACAGAGACAGGCAGAGAGAGAGAGAGAGAGAGGGAGGGGGAGACAGACAGACAGACAGACAGACAGAGCGAGAGAGGGGGATGGAGAGAGAGACAGACATACAGACATACAGAGAGAGAGGGGGGTGGAGAGAGAGAGAGAGACAGACAGACAGACATACAGACAGAGAGAGAGAGAGAGGGTGGAGAGAGAGACAGACATAAAGACATACAGAGAGAGAGAGATAGAGAGAGAGGGGGTGGAGAGAGAGAGACAGACAGACATACAGACAGAGAGAGAGAGGGGGGGAGAGACATAGAGAGACAGACAGACAAACAGAGAGAGAGAGAGGGGGCGAGAGAGAGAGGAGAGAGAGAGAAGAAAGAGACAGAGAGAGAGAGAGAGAGAGATAGAGAGAGGGACAGTCAGACAGACGACAGAGAGGGGGTGGAGAGACAGACAGACAGATAGAACACAGAC
Organism: Doryteuthis pealeii; assembly: GCA_023376005.1. NCBI lineage: Eukaryota > Metazoa > Mollusca > Cephalopoda > Myopsida > Loliginidae > Doryteuthis > Doryteuthis pealeii. The sequence goes on from CM042175.1 coordinate 5,117,836, forward strand.
ATACAGACATACAGAGAGAGGAGAGAGAGAGGGGGTGAGATAGAAGGGAGGGAGTGAGGGAGAGGGAGAGATAGATAGAGAGGGACAGATAGATAGAGAGGGAGATATAGAGGGAGAGGAGAGAGTGAGAGAGAGAGAGAGAGGGGGGGAGGGAATGAAAACCATTCATCTCTCGGTCTCAATGACATAACTTTTTTTATATAGAAAGTACGTTATTTGAAAATGTTCCCTTTAATTTTTTCAATGATGATTTTTTTTTAAATATACATTTTCTGATCATCAATGATTAATGAAATATTTACAAGACTATTTTCAATAATTATTTTCTGTAGATATTATCTATACTAGCAACAGAAAACACCCTCCGGGCGTCGTAAAAATTAGTTTTTGAAAGAAATTGCCTGAGAGGGTGGGAGTTAAAAATTCAACGTCAGAGGGTTTGTATCATAAGTAAGACAAATCCTCATATTTATTAAAGGAGTAAAAAAAATAAATAAAACAATTTGAAATGAGAACTGAGCCCCGTCCCTCTCAAATGAAATGTTGCGTGCATGTAATAATCAAACAATTATTTTGAATATTTTCCACATCAATTTTGCACAAAATCGCCGGTATTTATTTATTTGTAAACTTTTTAGTTAACTTCTTACTGTTAAAAAAAGGACGAGAGTAAATAAACAATTTTTTTTAAATTGCTTACTCAAATTCTGGTTGTATATAGCATAAGAATATTGTGACGTAATCTGTGATGTAGAACTATGACGTAGTTTTCTGTTACTGACAGAAATACAAACAATCTCCATTATTAATAGATAATGGATAATTAAAGAATGAGCAGATTCAGAATAAGCTACTCACCCTGAAGTTTCCGTTCTTCCAGTGGTAGTACCTCATGTAATCATGCATGATTTCATAGAAGCAATCACAGATGTAGTCACACCTGAACATGTCCATGGGACTCTTGGGGTAGAAATCTGAAAGAAATTGTCGATAGTTTAGATTTAACTGAACACTTTTAATTTACAATGTATCAAAATTTCCTTGTTAATTCAAACATTTCACACGAGTATTTTTATTTTTTGCTTCAAAGTTGTAAATGATTGCCAATAATACTTTATAAACACGCAGTCAATGAATAAATGAAGAATAATATTTTATATAGTAAAAATCACTTCAAGTGCATTTTTATAGTAAAAATCATTTCTAATGCATTTTTATAGTAAAAATCATTTCTAATGCATTTTTATAGTAAAAATCATTTCGAATGCATTTTTATAGTAAAAATCATTTCTAATGCCTTTTTATAGTAAAAATAATTTCTAATGCATTTTTAGAGTAAAAATCATTTCTAATGCATTTTTAGAGTAAAAATAATCTCTAATGCATTTTTAGAGTAAAAATAATTTTTAATACTTTCTTTGAGTAAAAATCATTCCCAATGCATTTTTATAATAAAAATCATTTCCAATGCATTTTTATAGTAAAAATCATTTCTAATGCATTTTTATAGTAAAAATCATTTCTAATGCATTTTTATAGTAAAAAGCATTTCTAATGCATTTTTATACTTTAAATCATTTTTAAGGCATTTTTATAGTAAAAATCATTTTCAATGCATTTTTATAATAGAAATCATTTCAAATGCATTTTTATAGTAAAATCATTTCCAATGCATTTTTATAGTAAAAACCATTTCCAATGCATTTTTACAGAAAAAATCATTTCCAATGCATTATTATAGTAAAAATCATTTCCATTGCATTTTTATAGTAGAACTCATTTTTAATGAATTTTTATAGTAGAAATCATTTCCAATGAATTTTTATAGTAAAAATCATTTTCAATGAATGTTTATAGTAAAAATCATTTCTAATGCATTTTTATAGTAAAAATCATTTTTAATGCATTTTTATAGTAAAAAATAATTTCTAATGCATTTTTTATATTTAAAATAATTTTTAATGCATTTTTATATTTAAAATAATGTTAATGCATTCTTAGAGTAAAAATCATTTCTAATGAATTTTAAAGCGTAAAATAAAGTTTTCAATGTACAATGAATGTCCGAATTCTCGTTAGTTCAAACTATTCACGCCAGTATTTTTATTTTTTGCTACAAAAATTGTAAATAGAATAAACAAAACTCTATCAACTCATAGACATTAAATAAATAAATAATAAAATTATAGTACAGTGTGATACTTACTGTATTCCCTGGCCAAATACCTGCAGATGGCCATGGTCTCAGGCATCATGTAGCCATCGTCCATTTGCAAACAGGGGAGGTAATTACAGGGGAAATCTGAAAAACAGAGCATTTTAATTTGTTAATCAACTAATTTGAAGGCATTGTATCATTCAAAGGTTATGACAAAGTCATAACTCGTTGGAATGCAAACAAACTCCGACACAGGTTGAGGGACAAAACATTTTATATAAGAGCACATGAATGAACAGGGTACATAATACATACATACATAAGAGTAGAGATAATGACACATTCATGAATGGTAAAATACAAGATATTTAGGTATCAAAGAGACACCTAAATGTACATAAAAACGTAGTTACGGCTACATGACTAAAGGATAGTCATATATTGTATAAGAGACTTACTAGCAGTTAGTGGCCAGTGTTAAGGGCCGAAGCCCCAACAAGAAAGGGGTCGTCATAAAACTACCTCATTGTGTCTCGTAGGTCGAGCAACAGGCAAAGAGGAAGAGAAGTTCAAATCAGCCGCTTAAATACACGAGGTCCCTTGCGGGAACCAGCGACACTAAACGGGCAGACAACTCCCCAGGCAAATACGAAAATAACTACTACAGCATGACCAAATTCTTTTTGGTTTGTTTAAATCCTCATGAATATGTAGCTATTAAGATTAAATTAGAATAAAAAGAATTTAAAAAGTAACAGACTCCTATGAGCCTTCACCGGAAGAACCCTCCGCGCATGTGCAAGAAAAAAGATCCACTTCCGACTTCCAAGACATTCTCTAAGGCCATTCAAATTTAGGCTTTAATTGTGTCTAGTCACTACTACTGGCCAGGGAGATGTTTCCTTGCCACGTGGTGACGATGACTAAATAAATAAATATGAATAAATAATAAATGAATAAAACCTAAATTAATTTTTTAAATGTTCGTCCAACAATTGACGCCATTTTTTAACTTGTATAGAATTGAATGGTGAGAAAAAAGAAAAAAAAAGACTCCATCTCCAAAAGTAAAGTAAAGTGTGATACTCACCGTATTCATGGACCAAATACCCGCAAATGGACATTTTTAATGCTTTTTTATACTAAAAATCATTTCTAATGCATTTTTATAGTAAACATCATTTCTAATGCATTTTTATACTAAAAATCATTTCTAATGCATTTCTATAGTAAAAATCATTGTCCAATGCATTTTTATAGTAAAAATCACTTCTAATGCATTTTTATAATAAAAATCATTTCTAGTGCATTTTTATAGTAAAAATTATTTCTAATGCAATTTTATATCAAAAATCATTTCCAATGCTTTTTTATAGTAAAAATCATTTCCAATGCATTTTTTATAGTAAAAAACATTTTCAATGGATTTCAATGCATAAAACCACATTTTGTCTCTTCCTTTTCTCTCCGTGAATTCATTTTCAGCATGAACACCAAATAAGAAAGGTTTAAAAGTAAACCCTAGGAACACGCACCAGGAATAAAAAGCCACCTTTTAAACCTAAAACACTAAACCGTTTGTAACCCCACAATTTAAGATTCAACAAAACTCATTAAAATGATTGAGATCTTTTTTGTTAATTATAAACTGTTTTTGTAGTAATTTAAAAGGGGTGGCTTAGAAAAACACAGAATTATAAGAATAATAATGTTTGCCTTTAGACTTATCATCTCTTCGGCACCATGAAAGAGGGTTTGAGAGGTTAACATTATTCCAGTGACGAGGAAGTGAAATCTGTAGTGAAGAAGTGGCTCAAAGAACAGTCAACAGAATTTTACAGGGCAAGGATACATGCTCTCATTCGAAGGTGGAACATTGCTATTACGGTGACTATGTGGAGAAGTAGAGATGTGATCCACAGAGGTCGAGCTTTATTTTGATATATGATACATGTTCCTGTGTTCATCTGTCCTAAACTAAATGGCATTACTTTTTGACTCACCCTAGTAGTATAGTATAGTATAGTATAGTATTATTATGAAGCACATCTGAACTACCTAGGTCCCATCAGAAAAAATTGAGATGAGACTTGATAATTTTATTATTTGGATTTTTCGGACTCTTGTCCTCATCTTTATTTTTATAAACACAATTTTTCAGCCAATATGCTTCTTCAAGTGTTTCTGTTATATTTGAAATGAGGCTTAATAATTTGCATTATTTGCATTTTTCGGACTGTTGTCCTCATCTTTATTACTATACACAATGTCTCAGCAGATGTGACGTCCTGTCTTCTTCAGGAACTTTCTAGTCAAATTTGTGAGGCTTTATGTTGTAATCAGGAGCCTTTACGGAATCTTTTTTCTTATTTATAATATCATGCTGTTCTATGAGGACTCTAGGCAATTTCTCTGTTTGAGATGAGGCATGATGATTACTATTATCTGTGTTATTCGGACTATTGTCCTCATCTTCATTGTTATCGGTACAATGTTTCTGTCGATACGCCTTCTTCAGGTATTTCTTGTCGGACTCGGAAAACTTCTTGTCGTAATCGGGAGCCATCACAGAACATTAAACCTAACCCTTTATTCAGTCCACGGGGGTATCTTGTTCTCATTCCGCTATTGGACATATGGCCTAGTGGATAAAGGAGTTAGGCTAAGACAGTTCTAAGTGCCAGTTATCTCTAGATTGGAGGTTCAATCCTGATCAAGGGCTGTAGTAACATAGAATAATAATTAACACAGCTTAACGCCCTACCCCAGCTATGTTTAGCGGAATAAGAACAGTAAACTGACGAACTGATGGTAGGTGTGGCGAATCGTCTCACACGCCATAAATAATCTACTTGATCTAGCGCTAATAAAAAGGGGATAGAATCCCTCGTTAGGTGACTAATACCAACTTTAGGCCACCTAAAAAAGGGGGTGGCTTAGAAAAACACAGTATTATAAGAATGATAATGTTTGCCTTTAAACTATCATCTGTTCGTAACCATGAAAGAGGGTTTAAGAGGTTAACATTATTCCAGGGACGAGGAAGTGAAATCTGTAGTGAAGAAGTGGCTCAAAGAACAGTCAACAGAATTTTATGGGGCAGGGATACATGCTCTCATTCGATGGTCGAACATTGCTATTGAGAGAAACGGTGACATTTGATGAAAACTGTTAATTGTTTGAAAAATATTGGAACATGCTTCCCTGCTAGAATCTATGCTACTATCAAAGGAGCAACTTTGTATATCATTTTATATCATATAAAATCTATACTACTATCAAAGGAACCAAGTCTGAGTTTTGCAATAAGTTCCAAATAGACAAAGTCTTTCATTGTTTTGATGGAAACTGTCAACTGTTTGAAAGAATGTTATTCACAACTAATAAAATGTAATATGTACTCAATGTATGAAGGGTTATGGTTGAACAGAGCTAACTTAATTTCCGCCTGAAGGTGGCTTTTAATCTTATAATCATACTTGAATATTAAATAAGGACGAAGACCGAAGAATGTATCGGTCGCTATGTATGGATAAACGTAACTATTCTTTTTTTTACTTCCTATTTTAACTAACTAGTTAAATTAGGAAAATTTAGACGGGAGTGATGGAAGGGTAAGTTTCAGTTGTTCTATTTTTCGATTATACCACCATCTCTGTTTTGAATCTTTTTATCTGCATTCTTTCTTAGTGGAACATTCTAGCCTTTATAATTTGATATAATATTTTATTATATTAAAACTTAAATACTTGCAACTTTTAAAACTAAAAATGTTAATTTTCTTCTAAAGCAAATATATCAGAATGTTATTATATCTAGTGGAACATTCTACAATTAAAACAGATAATATTGAATAAGTATACACCTAGCAATCTAAAAAAAATAAATAAACAGGTAATTTTCTTCTAAACCAAAGATACCGGGATTTTATATTTATATATACAACAAAATAGCGGTTTACAGTTTGAACGGGAAGGCTAATTTGCATATTGATATTCAAAATTTGATTTTAATGAATATGTGCTTAGTATTATTGATTTCTGATTGTTTGGTTTTATCTTAATGAATATGAGTAATAATCTCTTCAATAAATCTTAAAATAAATCCATTAACAAGAAGAAATAACTGTAATTCTATTCTTTACTTTCTATTTTAATTAACTTGTTAAATTAGGAAGATTTAGCAATGAAAGACGGGAGTGATGGAAGAGTAAGTTTCAGTTATTCTATTTTTCGATTATACCCCCCCCCCTCTGTTTCAAATCTTTTTATCTGTATTCTTTCTTAGATTCTTTAGACTTTATAATTTAATATAATATTTTATTAGATTAAAACTTAAATACTTGCACCCGGCGGGGGGTGCATATATTTGCTAGTATAGATAACTATCGGAGAAATTCATATATAGAAAAGAACCCATAGAATGATAACTACATATGAGACTATTCACGGGAGGATATGTATGAATAAAAGTTTTATGAGAATTCTTAAAGAATAAAGAGCCAATTCAGTCGTACCATCCCTGCAACGATCCCATTCAGAGAATTCATATTTCTTATCCATATATTTGACGCCGGCCATGTTCATCATCATACGGAGGATCTCGGCACGGCCACGGCCATTGAAGTAATGGAGAGTGTAGTTAGGCATGGTGACTTTTGCTTTATACTGCTTTATTCTACGGCCAAGACAATTGAAGTAAAGATATTCTAAAATATTCTACCTCCAAGGCTAGAGAGCTAAGTTTGGCCTACTGTTTACCATATGAATACATCATATCGTGCGACTGCTCAGAAATGTAACAGATAAGCCTTAGAAATTATGTGTGTCGTAAATCGAACCCCATTCAAGTCTAGGACAATAAGTCTCTGTACAATTACTAAACATTAAAAGAGTTAATAAACGGTTCCTTACCATTCCTGCAACGATCCCAGTCAGAGAATTCATATCTCTTGTCCATGTATTTGACGCCAGCCATGGCCATCATCATACGAAGGATCTCGGCACGGCCACGGCCATTGAAGTAATGGAGAGTGTAGTTAGGCATGGTGAGCTTTGCCTTATACTGCTTTATACTACGGCCAAGACAATTGAAGTAAAGATATTCTAAGATATTCTACCTCCAAGGCTAAAGAGCTCAGTTTGAACTACTGTTTACCATGTGAATACATCATATCATGGGACCGATCAGAAATGTAAGAGATAAGCCTAAGAAATTATGTGTGTCGTAAATCGTACCCCATTCAAGTCTAGGACAATAAGTCTCTATACAATAACTAAAAATTAAAAGAGTTGTGGCATATTAAACTCGCAGGGTTATTTAATACCGACATAGGTTTGGATTCATAGTGATAGTTTGGTAGAAAACAAATGTATATGTTTAGATTTTAATTAGTGCTAAATTACTCATATTTTTGAGTACAATTCCACTTCTTTTAGGAAATATAAAATCCTGGGTGGTCTTTTATTCGTGTAAGGTTTTTTTCGAATTACTTGCTTGGTAGTATTTTGTTCACACTAGATCAAAGTCTACACACTCTAGCAGTATATGTTTCATTGTGAATCTCTCCCGGCATGAAGTGCATATTGGGGAAGCTATGCCCTTTAGTAAATGATGACGGAAGATGTAGGTGTGGCCTATGTGAAAAGTTATTTCTTAATTACTTGCTTGGTAGTATTTTGTTCGCACTAGATCAAAGTCGATACAAATTTAATAAACCTTGCTGAATTTTAAACAATAACGAAGACAAAAGAATATATCGGTACATGTTTAAGTTTAAAACTAAAGGCTATGAGAATCCTTGAATAATAAAGAACAAAGTATCTCTTACCATTCCTGCAACGATCCCAGTCAGAGAATTCATATCTCTTGTCCATGTATTTGACGCCAGCCATGGCCATCATCATACGGAGGATTTCGGCACGGCCACGGCCATTGAAGTAATGGAGGGTGTAGTTAGGCATGGTTAGTTTTGCTTTCTGCTTGTCGGCTACCAAAAAAGAGCGGAGTGTTGTGGTTTGAGTGACTGTAAGTCTTCTCTGACGACCAAGCAGAGATCCGTTCGGTATTTATACCGTCAGGGTAATTACGTTGTTAGCTTAAATGAACAGGTAGACGCTAACCTGTTCAAGGCCACCCTATTCAATATTCCTCACATGAGGGCGGTTAATTTCAATTGTACTTTACCACCAAAAGGAATGGAGCCTCTAAAGAATAATTATTTGTTTAATTAATAAAATTTGCACTGTTGTATCGGGTGTGTAAACGAAAATTCTGGGTGATGAATGTAAATTTCGGAAATGTACTATACAAGCTGGTTTTTATATTAAGCCTTTTATTTTTAACCAGGACATTAATTAATAGAATACACCCTAAGACTTTGTTTACGTGACTTGTGGTCCTGACACTGTGGCTACTGACTCAGTCTCCTCAGATTGCTTTGGTAAATTCACCTTTATTCTCGATACTTTTTGAACACAATCCGTATTTTGAAGGTCATTCTTCGTCCATTCTTTCTTCATTTCTATCTTGGTTTACCAGCGTTTCCAGCTCGGCACTTTTATGACGCACCTTGTATTCTAAAAAATATTACGTTCCGTTCATTATTCATTTCTATCTCGGTAAATACAGTTTCAAACTCTGCACTTTTATGACACACCTTATATTTTGCAAGAAATTAATGTTACATTAATTGTTCATTTCTATCATGGTAAATACAGCTTCAAACTCCGCACTTTTATGACACACCTTATATTTTGCAAGAAATTAACGTTACATTAATTGTTTATTTCTATCTCGGTAAATACAGTTTCAAACTCTGCACTTTTATGACACATCTTATATTTTGCAAGAAATTAACGTTACATTAATTGTTCATTTCCATCTTGGTAAATACAGCTTCAAACTCCGCACTTTTATGACACACCTTATATTTTGCAAGAAATTAATGTTACATTAATTGTTCATTTCTATCATGGTAAATACAGTTTCAAACTCCGCACTTTTATGACACACCTTATATTTTGCAAGAAATTAACGTTACATTAATTGTTTATTTCTATCTCGGTAAATACAGTTTCAAACTCTGCACTTTTATGACACATCTTATATTTTGCAAGAAATTAACGTTACATTAATTGTTCATTTCTATCTCGGTAAATACAGCTTCAAACACCGCACTTTTATGACACACTATGTATTCTGAAAAAATATTACGTTCCATTCTTTCTTCATTTGTATCTTGGTAAATACAGCTTCAAAACCGGCACTTTTATGACACACCTTGTATTCTGAAAAAAAAATACATTCCATTCATTGTTCGTTTTTATCTTGGCAAATACAGTTCCAAACGCAACACTTTTATGACACACCTTGTATTCTGAAAAAAAATTCCATTCATTTTCCGTTTATATCTTGGTAAATACAGCTTCAAACTCAGCACATTTATGACACACATTGCATTCTGTAAAAGAATTAACGTTCCATTCATTGTTCATTTCTATCTTGGTAAATACGGCTTCAAACTTTGAACTCTTATGACACACCATGTATTCTGAAAAACATATTATGTTCCATTCATTATTCATTTCTATATTGGTAAATACAGCTTCAAACACGGCACTTTTATGACACACCTTATATCCTGTTAAAAATTAACGTTCCATTCATTGTTCATTTCTATCTTGGTAAATACGGCTTCAAACTTTGAACTCTTATGACACACCATGTATTCTGAAAAACATATTATGTTCCATTCATTATTCATTTCTATATTGGTAAATACAGCTTCAAACACGGCACTTTTATGACACACCTTATATCCTGTTAAAAATTAACGTTCCATTCATTGTTCATTTCTAACTTGCTCAATACGGCTTCAAACTTTGAACTCTTATGACACACCATGTATTTTGAAAAAAATATTACGTTCCATTCATTATTCATTTCTGTCTTGGTAAATACAGCTTAAAACTCGGCACTTTTTTGACACACCTTGTATTCTGAAAAAAAAAATGATGCGTAACTAGCTTTGTAACTATTTCACAACGATGGGACGTCCAGCTTATGTGGATAGTGGATGCCTTAATTTCTGAGATCAGAAGTTGGTATTATTTACCTTATTTATACTAACAAATATATGCGGCGTAATTACCTTAATATAACTAGCAAAATAAAAAAACGCCCTCTGGGCGACGTAAAATAAATATTGCCTGAGAGGATGGGAGTTGAAAATTTAATATCAGAGAGTTTGTATCATAAGTAAAGTAAAATCATCAAATTTATTAAAGGAGTAAAAAATAAAATAAATTCATTAAAGGAGTTAAAAATATAAAAAAATTGAAATGGAAACTTAGTTCTGATAACTTTAAATATATATTAAAATAAATAAAAACTATATATAGATAGATAATACCAGGTATGTATTTATTAAAACTTGTTTAAAAAACCAATGAGGACTGTCTAACATTGCATGCTCAAATTTTGAACGTATTTATTCTACGTTTTGACCTTTTAGGTAGTGTGACGTAATCAGTGACGTCGTTTTTGTTACAGACAAAAACCGGAAACGAATCTCCATTATTAATAGATGTGACGTAATTAACTAAGGGAATCGTGACTTGGGTACTGATATATTTTTTGCTACATACATTGGCATTTCAGTCTCGGAAGACTATAATGTAGTTTGTGTGCCCCCTGACGTTACAGCGCCTCTTGTGACTGTAAAATCCAATGTTCGAAAACATTCTCGAGCACAGATGTCGTATGTGAAGGCTGTCCGTGAAGATGTTGATGTACCGGTGCTTTGTTGCCGTTGTTTTCTTCTGGAACACTTGGCGTCATGGTGTTGCGCCAGGGTGGCTTCAGACATGAACAATCCGCTACGGGGAGCCTTTCGCCACCGATGACAGTCCTAAGCCAGCAGGAAGGGGTAATGCCAAAAAATACCTGAAATCATTCGTGCAAACATCCTTGAAACGCAGCTGGGGGACCACTAATCTCTCTCTCTCTCTCTCTCTCTATATGTATATATATATATATATATATATATATATATATGTATATATATATTATATATATATATATAGTATTTGGTAATTTGCTTGAAGCATTGTTAAGTATGTTATTATTTATTTATGATAGGAAAACAATTACAATGCGTATAAGATGAAAAGATGTTTAGTCTTATCGATTTCAAAGTAACTTTATCATCAGTGACGTTTTCAGATATGGACGCGTTTTTGTGTATGTGTTTTTTTTTTTGTTTTTTTTGTACGTTATAACCACGCGTCTCCTGTTTTTTTTATAACGCCATGGGGAAGGGTCGTGATAGCCGTTGGTCAATCAATTTAAATTTTAATCTTTTAATCTATTTATATATGTATTTATATATTTATTTATTTATTTTTTATTTGTTTTATGTATATATATATGTGTGTATATATGGGATTGAATCTTAATTAATTATATATTCTGTGTCTAAATTAATTTTTTATATTGAAATTAAGCTGTGTTAATTATTATTCTATCTTACTGCTGCCCTTAGCCAGGATTTAACCTGCAGTCCAGAGATAACTGTCTCTTAGAATTGTCGTAACATAAATCCTTTATCCACTAGACCAAGTGTCCAATTGAATTACGACAAGAAGGTTCCCGAGTCCGAAAAGAAGTTTCCCGAGTCCAACAAGAAATACCTGAAGAAGGCCGGAGGGCACATCGACCGAAACGTTGAACATATATAACAATAAAGATGAAGAAAATAGTCCGGTTAACGCAGATAATACTAAGTCTATAACCTCTGGAATTATTTGAGAGAGAAAAATGTAAACTTTTCTTTAATAATTACTATGAAGTCTTTCTAACCATAATCTGTACACCAAACTTTTTTCACGGATAATTGAAAAAATAACGAGTGCAAGCCAGATTATTATTATGTTCAATACTTGCTGGTCATTCTGATCAATCGTAATTTTATTAAAATCTTACATATATTGGAAATATAGGGTTTGCCCTTTCCAAAAATGTTTGTCTCATAACTTTTTACTTATTCGTTGCTTCAAAGTAGCTCTTTGAAAATTAATTGTGTTTTTCAAAGCAGTGGTAACAAGTGAAAATTCGGGATCGCTTAAATAACAAATAAAATGCTCACACGCACGAAATTTTGTAACCTACCTACAGTAGTGAAGTCCATGAAGACTTAATAAGTCTATCATGATATTTAAATGTAAATGGTATCAGAACGTCTCGCGTTCCGTACGTTTTAACACACACATTCAAGTACCGTCGACGGACCTGATAAAATGCCTTCGCGGGCCGGATCTATACCCTGGGTCGTAGTTTTGTGACCCTGATTTAGAAGATACTAAATCTATGCCCACTTTATTTTTTTACCAGCTGCTTTTGTATCAGCCCTTCAGATAGACTTTCGGTAGACAATACGTTAGTAGAGCAGATTTAGTAAAATGGTATAGTGACATTGTCCACTCGTGTTTCACCTCGTTCGGATCATCAGGTTTATCTGCGATGAATTAATTAGATTAATTAATTAAAGACTAACGGAAGTAAACAAATGGCATTATTGTATATATATATATATATATATATATATATATATATATATATATAATATACCAAGCGTGTTGGTAAATCCTCGCGTTGAAAAAAAAAACACCAAATAGTTTGATTGTAAAAATATACTACCAAACATCAACCGGGAGAAAAAAATTTTTGGAAAAAAGAAAAGACCAAGATAGTCGTACCAACAAAAAATAATCTATTGGTGCAATATTTGGCCAAAAGAAAAAACAATTTATATGTATATATATGTATATAAGATATATATATATATATTCATATAACCGCTAGGAGAATAGCTAATAAGTAAAAAGTGCTCAATACCTAAGTAGAGCAAATAATAAAGATAAATCTAATGAGTCAGACGAACCTACTATTAGTTTCGCTTAATTCTCTTCAGGGCTAAGATCTGACTCTGAGTCAGATTTTAGCCCTGAAGAGCATTAAGCGAAACTAATAGTAGGTTCGTCTGACTCATTAGATTTATATATATATATATATATATATATATATATATATATATATATAAATGAGGTGTTGTATGTATGTGTCGATGTATAACTCCAAAACGTGAGGTCACCCGGATTCGAAATCTTGCATGCACATTAATATCCTTCTAACTAAGAAACACGTCAAATTTGGTTATTACTTTTTTTATTGATTAAGGGATATAATTAATTAATTAATTAAATAAAAATCAAATGATTTGCGATAATCGTGGTTTAGCTGCTGCTGATAAAATAAAACAAATTCCGCTGGGTGCTGCCTGTATCAACAGTGATTTAAAATATCGCCGCTGCTGGTAATTTGAAGTTGACAAATTTGTGCCCTAATCCTTTCAGCTCGGAATTTCTTGCATATCACTGGTCTAATCTTAGAAATATTTATTTTGTTAGAAAGAAAAGAAAATAATCTTTCTAAATATGTAATTTGTATGTGGTTTTATTGATTTAATTATTTTTACAGCGAAGTAAATAACAATAATAAACGAAAACATTTAATTTAACGATTAATTATAACTCAACTTTGTTTTTATTATTAAAACTTTAATTTTAGAATAAAACATGTGCACTGCTTGTCCAGAATGGCAGGTTCAACAATTCTATTATTGTAGAGCCGATTTTTCTAGAGATGACTGTTGTGTTCTTTTAATAGAACGTGTGGTGGTACCACGGGGTTAGAAGATGTGTTAGAAGATTTAAGATACTTTAAATTTAAAAATCCACTTAACAATTTTCACTGAACCAGCCATAATTTTTTACCAGATAAAAATGTTCCGGTTGTTATATTTACTGACACTTTTTACGGTATTGTGTTTTTTTTTAATTTGATTAGTACAGTTTTTAATTCCAAATCATCACAAATCACAGTTTTATTACAAGATAATATCATTTGAATTAATTATCAACTCTAGTTATGAACAACTTGAACGTTTTTAAATTTAAGAGAATTTGTAGTGTAGCTAAAAGGGGGCAAGTAATTAAACAGCCATTAGTTCTGGCTTCGGAGAAGTAACAGTCAGAGACAGAGTAGGTTCACTGACTGTTGACGCTCCATATTTCTATTTGCTCTGTAGATATATTAAACTTATATATGTTACATAATATATGCGGTAGCATAAGATTATTGTCAATCCCCTGTATTTCTAAAGGGATGGCCCCTTTTCATATCACGGGCGGGACTTTCCATGGAATAGTACAGAAAGCCCGCCAAATTACGTGAAGTTACGTGGGACCTGGTTGGCTCTTCAGTTTTTCAGTTGGACGTCGGGCAGAGGAGATGTTTTATGTTAAAATGTAGCTGGTTATTATTGGTACGTGTTCTCTAATCAGTGTATGTTGGAGGGGCACAGTCAAGTCTGACTCAAGGTTCCAATCGACAGTCTAAACACTTCCAACTGTATCACGCTCCAAAATCCAATATTCAAAATTATTTCTTTGTCCCGCTCGTCTCGACAAGAAAATTTTTCGACCACAAAATACTACTGCAGTCGTTCTCTCCCTCGTCTGTGAGAATAAGTCCTTTAAATACACCTCAATTTCACCACATCCGGGCTCCGCACTCATAATTGTCCGTGCAGCACGTGCGACACTCGTTAGCAAGGCGCGACCACCTACATCCGGGCCACTGTGCTATTTCTTATTTCACTGATCGTCCACAGCTCTCACATTCTGAAGGAAGCAGGTTCGATTCTAGGTCAGTCCTACACGCCAGGCAAAGCCTAGCCCGCTTCCTTCGAGAATACGGCAAGTCTTCACGCCCGCCACTCTCTCTGTCACACCGTGTTGCACAAGGTAGGTCTCCTCTCTCACTACATGTTCTTAGGTTTTGCTTTTAACCTCATCTCACTTGGTGATCGCGCTGAAAAGGGGAGACTTTAAAGGAAGAATAGAAAGAGACAAAGAGAGAAGTTGGTTTTATGACTTGGGCTTTGATTTACATCTTTTTTCGTCCCGTCGAAAAGATTAAAATACAATAGAAAAATATGATAGGAGACAATGTTGTAATTTAAATAATTTTATTCAATGAACAAACAACTGTGGTCTTGCATAATGAGTCCCTTATGCTAGTATTAACAAAGGCACAAAGCCGGTAAAAAGGAAAAAATATATTAAGTGTTGTAAAGGGAAGTAACCGGATAATCCCTCACGCATGCAAATGAGATACGTAAAAGAACAACGAAGATTAGCTCAGTATGTGATGTGAGGTGATCTCCAACCACGAACGTTGTTTCGTATTCTCGGATGTAAACACACGTGCTACAACTATTCAGAAGATAAGTAATCTTTACCAATCCTCTTTTACGCGCAGAGACTTTTTACCTTGCCGGCCGGAAGCCATTTTTGTTATTTGTATTCATTGTAATAATAAACTATTATTACAACCACTTGAAATCTTCTAATACATAACATTAAGTATGACATTTTTACAATAAATATAATAAACAAATTTCTTACTTGAAGTCTGAAAAGAATAAATTTAAACAATTTCTCTTTTTTTTTTTCTTTCTTGTCTTGAGACTGTAGACAAATCTTATATTTGGCTGCTGCTGCTGCTACTTCCCATTTATTGAAGAGTTGACTGCTTTCTGTTTTAGTAACTTCAAGGGTTAATTGATTGAAAAGAGCAGTTTGAACACTATAGAACACTACTCTGATATTGTCCCCCAATGGGGCCACATATTGGCCGTGGGTGGAGACCCGTGATGCAAAAGGATAGAACCCAGGTGGTTGAGCAGTCCATGACATGCAACACTTCACTTTGGTCCTTAATTGGACTAGACGGGCGGTCGGAGAAGCCCCCTCCGATCAATCGGCTAGTCACGTCATTGCCCCAACCCTAATGCCCTTGTGGAAAGCCCCAACCCCTTTTTATCATGGGTGCTAGAAGGCGGTGACTGCGGGTCTACATGTCCTGGTAATGACGTTAAACTCTATCTGATGGTGAGGTTCCAGTTTTGGAGGTTTGGTCCATTCTGACCCGGAGTGGTAGTACCTGTTAGGGTCCCATCTATGGGTTAAATAGAAAAATATGAGTTAATAAACAAAACTGATTATCCATTAAGAATTGATTTATTTCAAAACTTTATCGACATTAAATGACACGTCGAGTGTTGTTAATCTTCTTTTTCTTTTTTTGAATCCCTGTTTTACAATAAAAAGAAATTTCGGCAAAAAATGCCGAGACAAAACAAGTGTCTAATACTTTTGACTCAAATTTACTAATCTTTAGAGATATAACAATGTTTATCTCTTATTACATTTTACTTTAAATCGGCTTATTACATTTTACTTTAAATCGGCTCTGTGAGTAATGTACTTATTATCTATAAAAATGTTTTCTTAACTTATAAGAAAATAAATCGGTTTCAAAACGAATTTTCCTTGTATTCAATAAATTCAATAATTTTTACTCACTCTGTGAGTAATGTACTTTATCTGAATTCTCAAATAAAGCAATAATAATATCCAGAAAGGCTGTACTATAAAAATGTTTTCTAAATTTCTCAAACAATTACATTTTGTGCACTACGAAGTTAGCCATATGAAGGTCTTACCAGACAGCTCCTCATCAAAGCCACTTTTGGAGGCTGGAGACCAACTTTAAGGAAGTCTAGAAAGGAACAAGTCATTGTGTCCCGGTTACTCATTGGTCATACTGTTACATAATTGTTAGTACCCTAACACATATGTACAGTTAGTGTAGAAACCAAAATGGCTGAATACAGCCGGCGGCCTTAAAGGATTGAGTGACAAGCCTTGATCTCATCCTGACCCATCTTCCGATGGATACCGTGAGAATCGGTGGAGAAGGCCTTATTCCGGTTTAGATTAGAAAGAGTTAGTTAGTATCGGCCGAACCCTGATGGGAGCAAGTAGCACACTGACACTCAATCTGCGCAGTAAGTCTGGTGGGGATTTCAGAATAAAATATGATCTAAAGAAAATGAAAGTATTGGGTTATTTATCTAAAAAAAACTACCAATGACCCGGGGTTTCTGATAAAGAGAAATCCCCAATAGAGGACCAGACATGAAATCCCCAAGACGAAGTCCAGATGCTAGAAGAACATAAGATACCAAAAGATGAACAAAGGAAGAATAAAGAGAGTATACAACATATACGTTTATTGGCATACAACAATACAAGACTAACGCACTCTTATATACTCAAACAAGAACAACAACCACAATGTGAATCATGTCAAACACCTTTGACTATTAAACACCTAAGTTTGCCTAACTTTAACATAATCCACATCTGGACAAAATTTCAGAAAAATTGAAGTGGGTGGATGAAATGGCTTGGATGATTTCACATGGAATTACCCGTATAGTAGTATGCATAAAAACTAATAATAATAATAAAAATGGATCCGTTTTACAAGCAATATTATATCAACTGGCTAGCAATATTTTTTAACAGAAGTCCTCACGAAAACGAAGTAAAACCATATAATGACAACCAATAACAACGATAGAATTTGGAAAGCTTTATTCTACTCAAAATAACTGGGCAACAGAAAGAGCTGACTCCGCAGCTAAATCGGCTCTAGATTTGATCCCCGACAATTTCAAGATACCATGTACTGATTTGAAACCTAAAGTTAATAGATCCCTTCATACAAAATGGCAACAACACTGGAATAACAACATCCACAATAAACTCTTCCTAATCAAACCCACTTTGGGAGGCTGGAGACCAACTTTAAGGAAGTCTAGAAAGGAACAAGTCATTGTGTCCCAATTATGCATTGGTCATACAAGACTAACGCACTCCTATATACTCAAACAAGAACAACAACCACAATGTGGAACATGTCAAACACCTTTGACAGTTAAACACTTATTCATGGAATGCAGGTTTTTTTGCTCACATCAGAAACCGTTATTTTAAATCAAACAATATGAAAGATATATTTGAAAATGTCAACATGGTGGATATTCTCTCTTTTTTGAGGGAAATAAAATTATACCATAGAATATAGACATGAAACAGATCAATACCATACAACATAATCCCCAATAATGATAACAAAGTATAAATATAAATACACGATATGTATCACTTCCTAACCGTTAGCCATGTCATAATCCCAGACGGGTTGATATGCATTTGTAATATAAACTGTCCCCAACGAAAATTAGTAAGGTTCTCTGGTTATGCCAAGATTGTCATAGTTATTAGGGACAAACACAAAACATATAGTTCTTGAGATCACATTGTATTAATTTCATTGTTATCTCCACTATTTCTCTGAAATTTTTAGATGGGGCTTTATATTTAGTATTATTTGAATAATTTGAACTGTTGTCCTCATCTTTAGTGTTATCTACAGTATTTCTCTGAATTTTTTAGATGAATCTTGATAATTAGTATTATTCGGACTATTGTCCTCATCTTTATTGTTATCTACACTATTTCTCTGAATTTTTTAGATGAGGCTTGATAATTAATATTATTTGGATTATTCGGACTGTTGTCCTCATCTTTATTGTTATCTACACTATTTCTCTGAATTTTTGATATGAGGCTTGATAATTAATATTATTTGGATTATTCGGACTATTGTCCTCATCTTTATTGTTATTTACACTATTTCTCAGAATTTTTTAGTTGAGACTTGATAATTAGTATTATTTGGATTATTCGGACTATTGTCCACATCTTTATTGTTATCTACACTATTTCTCTGAATTTTTTAAATGAGGCTCGATAATTAATATTATTTGGATTATTCGGACTATTGTCCTCATCTTTATTGTTTTCTACACTATTTCTCTGAACTTTTTTAGATGAAGCTGGATAATTAGTATTATTTGGATTATTCGGACTATTGTCCTCATCTTTATTGTTTTCTACACTATTTCTCTGAACTTTTTTAGATGAAGCTGGATAATTAGTATTATTTGGATTATTCGGACTATTGTCCTCATCTTTATTGTTATCTACACTATTTCTCTGATTTTTTGAGATGAGGCTGGATAATTAGTATTATTCGGACTATTGTCCTCATCTTTATTGTTATCTACACTATTTCTCTGATTTTTTTAGATGAGGCTTGATGATTAGTATTATTTGGATTATTCGGACTATTGTCCTCATCTTTATTGTTATTTACACTATTTCTCTGAATTTTTGAGATGAGGCATGATAATTAGAATTATCTGGATTATTCAGTCTATTGTCCTCATCTTTATTGTTATCTACAGTATTTCTCTGAATTTTTTATATGAGTCTTTATAATTAATATTATTTGGATTATTCAGACTATTGTCCTCATCTTTATTGTTATCTGCACAATTTCTCTGAATTTTTTTAGATGAAGCTTGATAATTTGGATTATTTGGATTATTCGGACTATTGTCCTCATCTTTATTGTTATCTGCACTATTTCTCTGAATTTTTAGATAAGTCTTTATAATTAATATTATTTGAATTATTCAGACTATTGTCCTCATCTTTATTGTTATCTACACTATTTCTCTGAATATTTTAGATGAGGCTTGATAATTTGTATTATTTGGATTATTCGGACTATTGTCCTCATCTTTATTGTTATCTGCACTATTTCTCTGAATTTTTTTAGATGAGTCTTTATAATTAATATTATTTGGATTATTCAGACTATTGTGCTCATCTTTATTGTTATCTGCACAATTTCTCTGAATTTTTTAGATGAGGCTTGATAATTTGGATTATTTGGATTATTCGGACTATTGTCCTCATCTTTATTGTTATCTACACTATTTCTCTGAATTATTCAGATGAAGCTTGATAATTTGTATTATTTGTATTATTCGGACTATTGTCCTCATCTTTATTGTTATCTACACTATTTCTCTGAATTTTTTATATGAGGCTTGATAATTAGTATTATTTGGATTATTCGGACTATTGTCCTCATCTTTATTGTTATCTACACTATTTCTCTGAACTTTTTAGATGAGGCTTGATAATTAGTATTATTTGGATTATTCGGACTATTGTCCTCATCTTTATTGTTATCTACACTATTTCTCTGATTTTTTGAGATGAGGCTTGATAATTAGTATTATTCCGACTATTATCCTCATTTTTATTGTTATCTACACTATTTCTCTGATTTTTTTAGATGAGGCATGATAATTAGTATTATTTGGATTATTCGGACTATTGTCCGCATCTTTATTGTTATCTACTGTATTTCTCTGAATGTTTGAGATGAGGCTTGATAATTAGTATCATTTGGATTATTCGGACTATTGTCCTCACCTTTATTGTTATCTACAGTATTTCTCTGAATTTTTAAGATGAGGCTTGGTAATTTGAATTATCTGGATTATTCGGACTGTTGTCCTCATCTTTTTGGTTATGTATACGATTTCTCTGAATTTTTTTGATGAGGCTTGATAATTTGGTTGATTATATTTGGATTATTCGGACTGTTGTACTTCTCATTTCTATTGTTATCTACACTATTTCGCGCTGTCATCATGGATTCACATGACACTTTCTCGCCAAACCGTCCCTACCTGCTGCTGTTGCTGTTGTTGCTACTGTTGTTGCTGCTGCTGTTGCTGCTGCTACAATCGCAAACGGGGAAGTACTCATGAAGGGTGTGGGGTGGTGGAAGTACTCGTTAAGGGGGATCATTTCCCAACCGCGCGGAAGCCAAGCCGTCTCTTTCTTTCTATAATAAGGTCTAATTGCTAACTGACTAACTAAAAGTTTTCTCTCTCCATCGTTTACGTAACCGAAATGAAGTTGGGGCAGATCGAGGTTACTGAACATCAGTTAACCAAATCGATCTCAAAAATACCTGAATTTAAATCTATTTCTACACTAACCATCCAAAAATTCGACGGTACGCCCATCAATATATAACAGTCGGGTAAAATCCAATTTTCACAAAATGGACAACACGTTATAAAAATATATAAACAAAATCTATTCCTCCATAGAATTATCTTTAAAAATGCAAAAATCATTCGTTAAGGGAATGAAATTAATAAAATGATTGAAAATTTGGAGGTTGGGGTGGACGCATGAAAACAAAACAATAGAAAAAAATTGTTTTCAAAATTTTGAGGAAAAATATCTTTGAAAAGAAACCGAATCTTTTATTTCTTTAAATACAGAAAATGTTATTGGTTAAAATCCGATAATAAGCCGAGTTGGTGGAAATAAAAAAAGTTCCTTTAGTAAGTGTCCGTTTTTGTACATTCCTAACATTAGCTCATGGGCCAAAATAACAAAAAGAGATAATAGATCTAAAAAAAAATATCTTAATATAATGAATAACTTATTTTATTAAAAAAATTTGAAAAATCTTTTTTTATCAATACAAAATGTAGGTGATCATTTGAAGAAAAAATTTTCTAGGCTCTAATTTTTACATTTCTAGAAAGATCAAACCCTGAAAAATATATAAAAGAATTAATAAATAAAAATTCAATATCCGAAAAAAGTTATCTGAAAATCTAAATATTATTTTCTTAAAACTCAACACTCTATTTTGGATCTTACTTTTGCTAGACGGGCGGTCGGAGAGGCCCTCACCAATCAAAGATAAAGCATTCTATTTATTTCTATAGAAACTTCAACGTCTAATACAAGCAAATTAGCATGACACATTTTTACCTCTTGTTCACTGCTGCAGAATTAATGTGGAAAAATAATGTGTTCTATCCAATTATTATGCTCCATGATAAATAGTAGGGCAGACTGGGCTCTTTAACCTTGGTTAAGTAACTGGTCTAGGAGAATGAAAACTCTGAATTAAAACCTGTTGAATTCCGTTTATGAAATTGACCGTGTGTCACATCCTGCTCGTGTTAGGGATCACTCCTTATAAGAAGCCCAGTGTCATTGTTAGTTTTTAGGTAATAAACACAAGACTTCGATTTACGTTGATGTTACTTTATTTGTAAATCCCCAACCCAGACAATCTGCGCAGATGAGGCTTACATGTTACGAGCTCGGCTTCTAACTTCTAACTGCTTTAAACTTACTATATTCTTAAACCGGAAGGGGGCCTTCTATGGGGGTTTCGGTTCTCACGATCCATCCCCGCAAGGCAAAGTGAGATTGAGGTCAAGCGCTGTCACTCACCCCAAGGCCATCAGTTGCACTAATCGCCATTAGGATTTCTACAATACCTTATAAAAGCATTAGGGATCCAAAAATTATGTAACACTCGTGTGGAGGGGTTGGTAAATATATGTACTAGTATATACTTTGTGTTTAAGTTTTAGCAACTTTCTCTTCACACGGGCTTTCCAATGAACATTTGACGAATGTCTTTAGTGGGTCTGACAACTGATTCTGTGCCTTAAATAATAATGGCTGAATTTTTTATTTGGCACAAAGTGTAGAATATTTTTAAAGAATTTAACCATTGTGCTCAGAATGAGATTGTTATGTCTTGCTGAGGTCAACTTAGTTTGATTGTCAAGTTGACACATGTCGAGAGCTTATCTCCCATTGAACAATTTTAAAGTCATGTGACTACAAAAATTACTAAAATTATATTTTATCATTCTAGTTAGTTATGCCAAGTTCGCCAAGTCTCATGGACCAGTAAAGATTATGTGACAGTATTTTCCATCAGTATTCCAAAGGGATAACACCTAGTTTTATGTGCCTGGTAATGTAAAAGATGCTCAAAGTTATGAAGTTGAATTTACCAACCCGTCTGCATGAGGAGGATGTTACACAAGGTTAAAAGTGTGTATGTGTGTGATTTAACATGAAATAAGTCATGTCATTTTTGTTTATTTATCTTTTAAACGAATTAAACAAATTTGTTGATAAAATAAGTTTCAAATTTTTTGCAATTTATTTTCTAAATAGGAGACATTTATATTCGTTCAGGGTTGTTAAGTCTGTCCATTTTTTAATTAAAAAAATAATATGCAATTATTTTGATATTCTGGAAAAGCTGGAACACATCACCCCTGAGGAAGTGCCGAAAGTACTCGTGACCTGAACTTTGGTGGACTAATCCACGAGTTCCACCCAAATATTAAAAAGTTGGCCAGAAAACTCGAAAAATTCACAAATAAAATTGTTAAACCGGAGATGTGTCTTTTGTTTAATTCAAAACACACACACACACACACTCACACACACACACACACACACACACATGTATATATATTATATATAAATATAACGTATAACCACACTGATGAGAGGTGATACCTCGAAACACGTGTCTGTGGCTTACTTATTATCATATATATACTCCCACTTTGGTCGAGTACTTTAAATAGAGATTTAATTGTAAGTTCACCGTTTCTGGCGTGTAGCTAAACCTCGCTTTGTTACAAATTTGGGGGCCTCTAGTGAATTCCTTTCCGCTTAGAAATGTAGCAATTAGATATTCTCCTATATTTGACAGCGGCCTCTGGGCACGGGTAAAAGGCTTGGCGAACGAAAGTTCATTCGGGTCTCAAACCCGGCCAGGGTAGCTGCTGCTGTATAACCACATTGATGAGAGGTTATACCTCCCAACACGTGTCTGTGGATTACTTATTTATTATTATATATATATATATATATATATATATATATATATAATATATAAACGTATGTTTTACTTAGGCTAGACTGGCGGTCGGTGAGGCCCTATCCAATCAATCAGCTGGTCACACAAAAATGTCCATGTGCGTGTGAGATTACCAAAATAAAGTTTTCAAAAAGAAAAAAAAGAAATATATTTTATGAATGAAATAAATTATTTATTCAGTATACATATATATTTTGGGGATGATAAATTTATGTCTGGTTTATTCTTTACCAGCAGCTGTTGCAACGTCCCTTGAGGTATGCAGCCATCTTGGGGTGAGAACCCATACGGTTGTACAGACCCATCATTCTGGGGTAGTTGCTGAACATAGACTGGTTCTGCATGTACATATTCTCCATGCAACAGTAGAACATCATGTCGCACCACATCATCTGAAGAAAAAAAAGAATATTATAAATATGACATCTTTATTTAGTTTAACAAAAGTATGCGCTCTCATAACGCAAGTATTTTAGATTTAATGAGGACAACAGTCTGAATAATCCAAATAATACTAATTATCAAGCCTCATCTAAAAAATTCAGAGAAATAGTGTAGATGACAATAAAGATGAGGACAACAGTCTGAATAATCTAAAATAATACTAATTATCAAGCCGCATCTAAAAAATTCAAGGAAATAGTGTAGATAACAATAAAGATGAGGACAATAGTCCGAATAATCCAAATAATACTAATTATCCAGCTTCATCTAAAAAATTCAGAGAAATAGTGTAGATAACAATAAAGATGAGGACAATAGTCCAAATAATCCAAATAATACTAATTATCAAGTCTCATCTAAAAAATTCAGAGAAATAGTGTAGATAACAATAAAGATGAGGACAATAGTCCGAATAATCCAAAATAATACTAATTATCAAGTCTCATCTAAAAAAATTCAGAGAAATAGTGTAGATAACAATAAAGATGAGACAGTAGTCCGAATAATCCAAATAATACTAATTATCAAGCCTCATCTAAAACATTCAGAGAAAATAGTGTAGATAACAATAAAGATGAGGACAACAGTCTGAATAATCCAAATAATACTAATTATCAAGCTTCAATTAAAAATTCAGAGAAATACTGTAGATAACAATAAAGATGAGGACAATAGTCCGAATAATACAAATAATACTAATTATCAAGCTTCATCTCAAAAATCAGAGAAAATAGTGTAGATAACAATAAAGATGAAGACAATAGTCCGAATATCCAAATAATACTAATTATCAAGCTTCATCTAAAAAATTCAGAGAGAAATAATGTAGATAACAATAAAGATGAGGACAATAGTCCGAATTAATCCAAATAACACTTAATTATCAAGCTCCAGGACGCAAGTATTTTAGATTTAATGTAATAAAACATTTATTGAATTAGGAAAACTAACGAATATATTATTACATTTAATTTAATTTATCTTTTTATTGATTTCTATATAAAATATTATAGGATTACTTTTAATAACGTTTTAGAATAAGATTGATAGTATTAGAAATCAGTAACAATAACTACTTATTTATTAAACCCAGTTTTGTTTAAAATCATTATATAAATTATTTTCCACCATATACTATGTAAATCTTTATTTTTTAGAGATATATAACATATTCAGGCATTTAAAATGCCATTAATAATATGGGTTATCTCTCCTCCC
>CM042175.1:5143379-5180879 GCA_023376005.1 Doryteuthis pealeii
ACACACACCAGAAGAGAGATATTCATTACGACATTCATCACTCCACGGTTAAATACATTCTCGTGAAGAAGGAAGGACAGCCCGTAATAGTACAAATTCACTCTTCTCTCCCTAAGGGAGTAATTGTTGTTTCATCACATCATACAACGGTGCAAATTTGATTAATTAAACAAATAATTCGTATCTCCTTTGCTTCCGATAGGTACAACAGAAATTAACACACAAGTGAGGAATATTGAATAGACCGACCTTGAACAGGTTAGCGTCTACCTGTTCATTAGAGCTAACAACTTGATTCACCTGACAGTATAAATACCGAACAGATCTCTGATTTGTCGTCAGAGAAGACTTACAGTCACTCAAACCACAGCACCCGTTCTCTTTTGGTAGCCGACAAGCAAAAAGCAAAATCACTATGCCTAACTACACCCTCCATTACTTCAATGGCCGCGGCCGTGCCGAGATCCTTCGTATGATGATGAACATGGCCGGCGTCAAATACATGGACAAGAGATATGAATTCTCTGATTGGGATCGTTGCAGGAATGGTAAGAAATACTTTTTTTTTATTCATTAAGGATTCTCATAACATATAGTTTTAAACTTTAATATCTACCGATATATTCTTTGGTCTTCTTTATTGTTTAAAATTCAGCAAGGTTTATAATTTGTTTAGACTTTGATCTAATGCGAACAAAATACTACCAAGCAAGTAATTAAAAAATAACTTTTCACATAGGCCACACATACATCTCCCGTAATCATTTACTAGAGGGCTCAGAATCCCCAATATGCACTAAATGCCAAGAGAGATTCACAGTGAAACATATACTGCTAGAGTGTGTAGACTTTGATTTAGTGTGAACAAAATACTACCAAGCAAGTAATCGAAGAAACATTACACGACAATTTCTTTTTTATATTTCCAACCCCTCCGCATGAGCAGGATGCGACACAAGTTCAATCTCTTAAGCGGAGTTTAACAGGTTTGAATTCAGAGTTTTACTCCTCCTAACTGGTTACCTAGCCATGGTTAAAGAGTCCAGTCTGTCCTGCTATTTACCCATAGCTGGAGGGAGAATTGGATTCATACTTTTCCCAAGGTTATTAACGCCATGTGAAATTCCAACATCTTCGTCAGGAATTGAACTCGCGTTGACCAGTCCATTTGCTACGACTCTAACCATTAGACCACGTGCCTCCTTACACGACAATTAGACCATCCAGGATTTCTAAAAGAAGTTGGATTGTACGAAAAATATGAGTAATTTAACACTAATGAAAATCTATGCATATATACATTTGTTTTCTACCAAACTATCGCTATGAATCCAAAACTTAGTTGGCATTAAATAACCCAGCGAATTTTGATATGCCGTAAAGCAAAGCAAAGCAAAGCAAACCATTATTAAATGTATTATTATGATTATAAATAGCATCTATAAATTAATATTCGTGTTTCTTAATTGTACTACCGTTATCATCTTGTAACATGAATTCTCAGACTGGGATGTTAAGAAAATCCTTGTTCTGTATTCTGTAAAGTTTTTAAATGCCATCCTTGGCCAGTTGAAAAGGGCTTAAAGTAAGTCCTGACTTATGGAATCCTTTGGTAAGCGTAGAAGTCCTATCCTGCGTATCTGGTAAAGCGTATTTAAATGTCCGTCATCCAATGAACGCTGTAGTAATTATGACGATTAGAGTCGGTTTAAGTATTGTATCAGCCGCAAGTACTGCCAGTGATTGGCCAAGAGATAGGCCACATGGTTCTGGTCGAGTCTATAAGTAGAAATGACGATTTAGCGCACTCATTATATCTAATGGACTCGTCGCCCCGAGTTAAAATCCTGGACGTGGTAATTGGATTTCACTTAGCGCTAATACCCTCGGGAAAGGTATGAATCCTTCTCTCCCTACAGTTATGGGTAAATAGTAGGGCAGACTGGGCTCTTTAACCATGGCTAGGTAACCAGTCTAGGAGAAGGAAAACTCTGAATTCAAACCTGTTAAACTCCGCTTAAGAAATTGACCTTGTGTCACATCCTGATCGTGCAGAGGTAAATATATATATATATATAAATATCAACATATTCTTTAACATTTCCTATAACAGTTAGGGTTATCCGTACATATCGGCCGATACACTCTTTGGTCTTCGTTATTATCTAATATTCCTGGACAAGAGATATGAATTCTCTGATTGGGATCGTTGCAGGAATGGTAAGGAACTGTTTGCTATCTTCTATTTTCTAATTATTTTCATCGTTCATGTGTACCCAGGCAGTCATAAAGAAACACTAGGCGTTGATAAATCTTCAGTTCTGGAGCTCTGCTGTGCACTAGCCCACACGACTCCATATACCCATAACATTTACCAATATATATATATACATATATATATATATATATATATATATATATATATATATATATATATATATAATATAATCCAAAAGTCCAGAGAAGAAATCTTCCTTACGACACAAGAGTTTTATTTTTAAAAAACCTGTCACAGTTTGAGAGCTCAATGTATGCTCTCCTGATGAGTCGGGAGATTTAGACTATTTGTCTAAGCTCCCTGAAATAGACTATAATGCTAATCATCTAAGTCTTTTTATTTCTGTACTTATATATATATATATATATATATATATATATAATATATAAAAAAAAAAAACTATTACTACACCAAATTCAAAACATCAAACCTCCTCATTAAAAATAACACAAACTCTTCTAAAAATCCCTAAGCCAAACGTAGTATATAGATTCATTTGCCCATTCCGAGAGTGCCTCTCAGAAAATAAACTATACACTAATAGCTACATTGGCCATACAACAACAACACTGTCCCGCCGTCTCACATACCATCTCTCCGACACAAGCTCCATAAAACAACACTTAATTAGAAAACACCCAGAAAAATCCACTTCCCCCGAAATTAGGAAAATCTTAAACGGAAATACTAAAATTATCTACAAAAATAATAAGAAGAAACACCTACAGATCCTAGAAGCCATATGCATAAAAAATAAAACTATCATCAATAAAATAGAATTTAAAGTCGGATACAACGTATTAAATATCTTTAATAACTAACACACTTAGCTTACACCCCCTTCTTTAAAAAAAATAATAGACTTTCCAAATTTAATAAAAACATAGATATAAGAACAAAAAAAATTAACTAAAAACCAAATTATTTACCCCATGATGACGACTGGCGAAACAGTCGAAAGCGCTCGGGATATAAGTATGGTAAATATTATATACCAATTGGATCCAGTCTCAAAAAAGATCGCAAGAAGACTGGAAAAAATACAAATCCAAAAAATGAAGAAAGAGTACTCTGTATTGTTCAGTAGCACATGCCTAGAATATATATATATATATATATATATATATAATATATATATATATATATATATATATATATATATAAGAGAAAGGAAATGAATCCGACGGTATGAGTATAGATAAAAGGATATGAAAACACCACAAAATGCTGTTAAAGTGAAAAGATTTTATAACATATTCATAGCTAATATTGAACAATATTTCGATTTATAAAAATCATCGTCACAGCTTGTTTATACTCCAGACATATCAATAGCGGAGACGAAAATAATATGAATTTAAAACGAAAACATTGATGTTGCAAAAAAAATGTTTTCGTTTTAAATTCATATTATTTTCGTCTCCGCTATTGATAAGTCTGCAGTATAAACAAGCTCTGAAGATGATTTATATAAATCGACATATTGTTCAATATTAGCTATGAATATGATATAAAATCTTTTCGCTTTAACAGCATATTGTGTTGTTTTCATATCCTTTTGTCTATACTCATATATATATATATATATATATATATATATATATATATCGGCAAAAAGCCATTCAAAACAAACCGTGTTTACAACTTATCATATCGTCGTGTAATAAAAGTCACTAGAAGAGGAATGTTAACCTACTCTAAACAAATCATAAAATCTAAGAAGTCCGTTTAGTGTAGAGGTTATGAGATCGGCCTGTCAGCTTGGCAGTCCGGTTTCAAATCACGCACAGGGCGGTCTTCCGATCTATAGCTCTGCTGATGAGGCCTAATAGGCCGAAATGTACATACAGAGATTGATTTTTCTCGATTTGTTTAGCCATACATTTAATAGGTATTCCCGCCTAATTCATTATTAATTAATTAATTTTCAAAATTAGGTACGACTCCAATTAAGCACTTATTCTCCCAAAAATTATCGGCAAAAAGCCATTCAAAACAAACCGTGTTTACAATATATATATATATATATATATATATATATAGTAATTTATTTTCTTTCGATTACTTTCGAAATAAGTATGCCATTTGTTCTTTCTTTATTATTATTTTTGTGGTCGAGCAGATTACCACCCCCCACGAATGAAACGAGTCTGGATATGTTTCGCCTGTGCGAGGGGGGTGAGCGTGGCGAGTGACCACGGAAATTGAACTCGTCACCTCTTCGTTGCTGAAATGCTGGTGAAATTCCGCACGAGTAATGCAGAGTAACCCGGAAAGTCTTGTCGTGAGGATTGACGCGTGCTGATGAATGTCGAACGGGCAATTGAGATTAAGGAGCCCGGATAAACACAGCAATTGTGGATTTAAGGACCTGCCCTCCCAGATCGACAGGAAAAAAACTGCAATAAATTTTGAAATACCAAATTATAAGGGGTAAATGCTTTCCTTATGAAAATATCAACATTTTTAATTTCTTTTTTTTCCAGATTTCCCCTGCAATTACCTCCCCTGTCTGCAAATGGACGATGGCTACATGATGCCCGAGACCATGGCTTGTTGCAGATATTTGGCCAGAGAATACAGTGAGTATCTAACAGTTCTTTGATATTTGTTCAATTACATAACCATAGATTAGTACTGTAATTGAAATGAACTTAATTGTTATTAAGAACACATTTTATTATATTTTCGTGTTAAAACATGCAGTTGTATCGATACGAAACAACCATTACTAAATAAAGGATAATAATTAAATTAAATATCTGCAGATATTTTGCCAGAGAATACAGTGAATATCCAACAGTTCTCTAATATTTGCTCAATTTCATAACCATATTCATAGATTAGTAATGTAATTTTGGTGCCACAAGGATTTTGATAGAAAATGTACACTAAAGTCCTTCAAAATATTCTAAACCCGAAAAAATAACCCATTAATTATAGTTAACTAGAAAAATAAAAAAACGCCCTCTGGGCGACGTAAAATAAATATTGGGAAAAAATAACCCATTAATTATAGTTAATTAAATATAGTTAACTAATATCTACATTGATTTATAGAATATATTTTAGAAAAAATTGATTTTCAATATATTATTTTGAAAATTCATGATCGATGAGTCAAATAGATCTGTTTAAAAATCATTTGTATTAGTAAATATATGCACACTCCTGTGCCAGTGTTTATGTTTTAATGTAATAAAATATATAATCTCTACGTATCTTGGTGAAAATTTAAGTTATCGATTTTATTGTTTTTTTTCTCATGGATTCTAATGTCTTTAATTTACTGATGGTGAAAAACGTGCTCAATTCGGAGTTTTAGGTGACTTTTGAGGCCTGATAATCCCCCTGAGAGTGGGCAAAAATGGCCAATTTTGTGCATAAATAAAGTGCCAAACTAATATGAATTTCTGATAGAGTTCGATGAGGACTATCACATAATAAAAGATGGTTGAGTTCTGTGGAGAATCGGGGGAGATATGGGGCTTCAAAGGTGTCCCCAAAATGCCATTTTTCAGCCATTATAAGTCTACGTATCTTGGTGAAAATTTAAGTTATCGATTTTATTGTTTTTTCTCATGGATTCTAATGTCTTGAATTTACTGATGGTGAAAAACGTGCTCAATTCGGAGTTTTAGGTGACTTTTGAGGCCTGATAATCCCCCTGAGAGTGGGCAAAAATGGCCAATTTCGTATATAGATTTCTATATAGATTAGAAAGGTTAATGAAATTAAATAAGAATGCATATAAAAATATTTGAAACAGAGGGGGGGTATAATCGAAAAGTAGAACAACTGAAAATCATTCTTCCATTACTCCCGTCTTTCATTGCAGAATTTTCAAGATTATGTTATGAATTTTTAAAATGTTTCAATATTTTACGTGATGCTAGCAAATATATGTACCCTCGAGGTGCAATTTTTAAGTTTTAATGTACTGAAATATTATACGAAAATAGTAAGCGTAATAAAATTAAATACGGTTAAAAACACAGCTAACGGTTAAAATTTAAGTTAAAAGTAACATAAATCGTGTCCTTAGTAAAGATTAAATTCATTAAAATCTATGCCCAAGCCAATTTTTTCTGTTTTAATTTTGTCGACAATTTGAAATTGTATCCCATTTGCAACTACATATTTAATATCATATAAAATGCAAACATTGTATTAACGAAAAAAGGCTTAAATTAAAATACTTGAGGGGCATAATAATCTATTATGGATAAATGGTGATCATCATTATCGATTAATTCTTTCAGATTTCTACCCCAAGAGCCAAATGGACATGTTCAGGTGTGACTACATCTGTGATTGCTTCTATGAAATCATGCACGATTACATGAGGTACTACCACTGGAAGAACGGAAACTTCAGGGTGAGTCAATTTATTTCGAATCATATCACATCTTATTTACACACATTGTTAAAACCAATTACTAAAGGTATATATATAAATACACAATATGTATTACATCATAACCGGTAGGCATGACATAAACCCGGACGGGTTGATATGCCGTTAAAATCAATAAACAAACAAATAAACTTATTTACACTGACACAATATATAGAAATGTATTATGAAAAAGAATCTTTTAAGATATGCCTCAATTTCAACATATTAACACAATTCATATTGTAAAACTAAACACTCCGCGTGTGTATTTACTTCTCATACTGTCGTGTAGAAGAAGTCACTATAAGAGGAATAGGAACCTACTTCTAAACTAAACGAAAAAATATAAGAAGGTCCGTTTGGTGTAGGGGTCACGATGCTCGCCTATCGGCTTGACAGTCGGGTTTCGAATCACGCACAAGGCGGTCTTTCTATCTATAGCTCTGCTGATAAGGCCGAAATGTACATACAGAGATTGATTTTTCCCGATTTGTTTAGCCTTACATTTAAATAGGCATGCCCGCCTAATTAATTATTAATTAGTTAGGTAGGTACATTTCAATTAAGCACATATTCTCCCCACCAAAAATCAAAGTATAAATACATACGCACGTGCACACACAAACACAAACATATACATATACACATAACATATAAACATAAACACAAACATATACACATATATATATATATATATTACTAAAAGTCGGACCCAAAACAGAACCCATCGAGATACCGTCTTGTTATACATATAAATTACCGAGATGGTCATAAAATGGGACCTCGGTTGTGCAGTAGAGGAGAATTTTTTTTAAGGATGTTGGGATTAATTTTAAGAGGTGGATATGAAGGGTTGTTGTAAATATTTTCAATGATGATGTAGATCATGGCTGTTTTGGGTCCGACTTTTCGTAATTTCTATATGGCCCACCTTGAAAATAAAATATTTAATATATATATATATATATATATTAATAAAAGTCATCCACAGACACGTGTTTCGACATATCATGCCTCTTCAGTGTGGCTAGACACAACTGCCCTTGGGTAAGGTCGAACTCAGACTGACCGCATGGTAGTCCGATATCCACTCGCCCACTGACAGCTGATGCGGAGGACTGGTGTTTTTAAACTATCAAATATATAGGATTGTATTTTTCGGTCACTGAGAGATCAAATTTCCGGAGAAATGATCATTGCTTATTTGCTTAGTAGTGAGAGTTAATTTAAATTACCAATTAGAGAGCTCATTACCAAATTTATGGGAGCATATATATTAATAATATATATATATATATATATATATATATATATATATATAGAGAGAGAGAGAGAGAGAGAGAGAGAGAGAGCGTTCGGCTAGAAACCACACGGTTCCTAGTTCGATACCGGTCCTCACCAACTCAGCGTATAAGTAGCACAGGGATCTGTGCGGTAAAGTAAGGAGCTGATAGTAGGTGTGGCGCTCCACCTCAGATGCTAAAATACAATCTCCTTGGTCTAGCGCTATTGAAAAGGGGATAGACTCCCTCGCTGACTGGCTGATACCGACTTTAGGCCGCCCCGTCGACTTTTTATATATATATTAATAAATGTGCACATGCCAGTAATGGGGATGAAGAGGTACTGCATATTCACCAGAGCTCTAGAACATGAACTTCACCGTTAGATACACTGAACGTCATACAGTTTTTGCTTTCAGGTTGAGAGTTAAAGTGTGAGGTACGAGCAAGCTTCAGATACGCTTATATTATTAAGTTCTCTAAAAGCGTATACGTTTCCAAATTCATTACACCAAAGAAAAATATTTGGGCGTAATAAAATATACACTTTAATCAAATCTAACAGATAATATTGACATAAAATTGTTATTTCTATTTTCTATTTCTTCTTTTTTACAGTACAACATGAACGATTGGGGATTCGGTGGTGACAGCTGTTGCGGTAACTACGACGTAAGTCATCTTTTTACTTTCATAAACTTATCTAAATTTATTTTCTATATCCATATATAATGGATATTCTGTATTGGTCTGTCTGTAATCGAAACTACGTCACTGCTTAAGTCCCAATACCCACATGAATTGCGTAAGTTTATCAGTGTGTATTTAATTTATAGTCAACATCATTAATATATAAAATTAAAAACAATCCTGTATTATATATGCTCAGTAATTAATAAGACATATTAAAGATTTTGAAGAAATGATATTAATCTGTGGAGTCCCGGTGTACTCGGCGGTTATGTGGAAGAAGGAAATCCGAGTGTCGTATCACATAATTTAATCATATGAAACTACGGAAATGTAGTTTCCGTAGAAAACAAAAGAAGAAAACAAAATTGATACAATAATCAACTTTATATACATAATATACAATTGGTATATTCAATTGTTCTTTCAGCGGTGTTGCAGACTGTATGTGTCTGTAGATAGTTGTGTATACAAAGTGCGTATTGTTTATGTTTGTCACAGCTCATGTCCATTGGATGTGTCAACATTTTAGCAATTTTGTTAAAACAAAGTCTGTGATTGAATATTAGGAATTCTGAGGTAGGGGTTATCGGCCTTGTCTACGAGCCTCTGTATCGAATCAACCAATCACAAGCCAGCATACTTTGGCGGCAAAGCCGAATAAGCAAACTCTTCCGCCCCTTTCTGATTCAGCCCTCAACAGAGACAGACCTAAAAAAGGGTTGCTCTCCCTCTTTCTGATCAACCAGCACCGGAGTCAAACGTCAAAATAGAATGTCTATCATATCCAGCAGAACTATCAGATGGCCGTAGCTAAGGGACTTCGATAACTAACCCTACCTCAGGATTTCAGCTAAGTGGACAAATTGTAAACATTTGTGCAGATAAACCAAAAAGGTGCAAACCCATTGTTTATGTCTGTAATACATGTCTTTTATTCGAATTCTAGTTGTTTGGTTTATTTTGGGGAGAGAGAAAAACGAGACGAAAAAGAGTCAGACCTGATGAATCATATTTTTGTGTTTCCGGGCATGGTCCTCTCTCCAAATGTGTCGAATTGGGAGGGTGCGTCCTCTGCAACTGTGTCGAGTTGTGAAGGAGAGTCCTCTCCAACTGAAGCTTTCCAACTTACGGGCCTTTTTATAATTTTCTTTTTGTAATGCGTACGTGATCATTAAGTTAAAATTAATATCGGATGATTCTGTTATCTGTGGCATTCCGATGACTATGCAGTTTTTTTATGGACGTAGGTATTATATAGAAGGAAGAAATTCGCCTGGCCAAAATGATTGCTATGAGTCATCAAGGCGCCTGGACTCCTTGGGAGAACGTTGACCAACGGAAAATATCATGGTCAGAACTCTGGAGATCAGATCCTAATAGGATTCGGGTTCTGGTTCAATCAACATATAATGTTCTGTCAAGTCCAGTTAATCTATACCTGTGGAATTTAGCAGATTCTCCAGTTTGTCATGGAAATGGCACTCTGGAGCATATTCTTAGCAGCTGCCCCAGGGCGTTGGGAGACGGGCGATACCGCTGGCAGCATGACCAAGTACTCAGGGCCGTGGCAAAATCAGTCAGTGAGGCACTCCTAAAAAGCAAGAATCAGCGCACTCCACAACAAGAGATCAGATTTATAAAAGCTGGGGAGAGGATTCATCAGAAACCACACAGAGCGGAGGGAGGGGAGCTGTTCGCAACTTCAAGGGACTTGGACCTCCAAGTTGATCTAGGGAGGCAGTTGAAATTTCCGGAAAAGATCCTCACCACTTCTCTCCGGCCAGACATGGTTTTGACATCGGAGGCAACTAAGCAGGTGGTGATATTAGAACTTACAGTCCCGTGGGAAGAGGAGGCAAATTGTAGGAAGACGGTCAAATACCAAGAGCTTGTGACCGAAAGCAGATCAAATGGCTGGAAGGCCCGAAATGAACCTTTCGAGGTTGGATGCCGTGGCTTTGCTGGCAGGTCACTTTTGAAGATGTTTAAGACCCTTGGAATTTGGGACCAGCAAAGTAGGAGAGCCATAATAGAAATAACAGGAGTTGCTGAGAAAGCATCGAGATGGCTCTGGATCCGCAGGAGCGATGTTTGGATAAGTGCCACTAGGTCGCAAACCGGGAATTGATCTGTCCGGTTGGGGTCTCCTGGGCGAGGGTGTATGGTGATTAATGACTCGAAACACCTGTTGACCGCGGGTTAATCACTGATGACTGCGGCCTAGTATTCACCCAACGGTGTGTTTATCAATTTAAAAAAATGTCTTAGGAATTTAAACAATTGTCTATAAAGTTTTTAGTACTTCCATGTCGCTAAAGAATCGGAATTTCGGATTTTATTCATACATGTTTTGTTTTCGAATACATAATTTGATACGTTATTATTCATTCCTTTCTTTCAGAACTACATGTACTGGAGATACATGAACACCTTCAACAGGATTATGCCCTTCATGGAGAGGACTCTGTGTATGCGCAATGACGGAAACATGTACTTCATGGGAGACAATGTAAGTTGCAGTTTAATTATATATATATATTATTATTATTATGATTATTTTGGTATACACAGAAATGACCTACTCGAGTTTCACCATAAGGACCTTCAGGGTGGAAGATCCTTATGGCTGTTGAAATAACAAAATATCACCATTGATTTTTTGGGGGGATGGGGGGTTCAGTGGATATTTTTATTTTGCTGGTGGTTTATCAAAAGAATCTTGGAATATAATATAATATAGTTTAGTAACTATGTGGTGTAATGGTTAGCAAGCTAGATTAGCAGACCATTGTTAGTGAGTTCGATTCTCATTGGGTGCCCCATACTTCTGGTCTTGTGCCACATCTAAGCTCAGCTTAGTAATTAACTATATATGAAACCTCACATGGTATAATGGTTAGCAAGCTAGATTAGCAGACTATTGTTAGTGAGTTCGATTCTCACTGGGTGCCCCATACTTCTGGCCTTGTGCCACATCTAAGCTCAGATTAGTAAATAACTATATATGAAAGCTCACGTGGTGTAATGGTTAGCAAGCTAGATTAGAAGACCTTTGTTAGTGAGTTCGATTCTCACTGGGTGCCCCATACTTCTGGCCTTGTGCCACATCTAAGCTCAGCTTAGTAAATAACGACATATAGAAATATTCTGGGCACCTCACGTGGTATAATGGTTAGCAAGCTAGATTAGCAGACCATTGTTAGTGAGTTCGATTCTCACTGGGTGCCCCATACTTCTAGCCTTGTGCTATATCTAAGCTAAGCTTAGTAAATAACTATATACAGAAAATCGGCGCACCTCATGAGGTGTAATGGTTAGCAAGCTAGATTCGCAGACCATTGGTAGTGAGTTCGATTCTTATTGGGTGCCCCATACTTCTGGTCTTGTGCCGCATCTGAGCTAAGCTTACTAAATAACTAGGGACCTTATGGGGTGTAATGTTTAGCAAGCTAGATTAGCAGACCATTGTTAGTGAGTTCGATTCTCACTGCCCCCCTAAGACGCTATATTTATACTGTTTTTATCAGCATTAGATAACAATAATAAATGATGTTTTAATTTAATGAATTTGGTGCCATGATCTGTACAATATTTGTAATATTGTAACATTATTTTGAAAAAATAGGGGCCGGGTTAGCTCAGTGGGTAGAGCGTTCGGCTAGAAACCACAAGGTTCCTAGTTCGATACCGGTCCTCGCCAACTCAGCGTATGAGTAGCACAGGGATCTGTGCGGTAAAGTAAGAAGCTGATGGTAGGTGTGGCGCTCCGTCTCAGACCCCGGAAATAATCTTCTTGGTCTAGCGCTATTGAAAAGGGGATAGACTCCCTCGCTGACTGGCTGATACCGACTTTAGGCCGCCCGGTCGACTTTTATAATGAATATAATTTAACTATTTGTCTGTAACCAAAACTATGTCACCACTTACATCATGATTTACTTATTTATTTAACTTATATTCTCAACGATTATCAAATAGTTATTATTTAATCTTAATTAGCATTTTATTTATTAACGGTGTCTCTATTAAAGTCAAGCCGAGATAGATTTGCCACAAAACAACCCATATTATTAATGCATTTTAAATCCTGAAATATGTTATATATCTCTAAAAAATAAAGATTTACATAGTATATGGTGGAAATAATTTATATAATGATTTTAACAAAACTGGGTTTAATAAATAAGTAGTTATTGTTACTGATTTCTAATACTATCATCTTATTCTAAAACGTATTAAAAGTAATCCTATATATAATTTTATATAGAAATCAATTAAGATAAAATTAAATTAAATGTAATAATATATTCGTTAGTTTTCCTAATTCAATATAATGTTTTATTACATTAAATCTAAAATACTTGCGTCCTGGGAGCTTGATAATTAGTGTTATTTGGATTATTCGGACTATTGTCCTCATCTTTATTGTTATCTACATTATTTCTCTGAATTTTTTAGATGAAGCTTGATAATTAGTATTATTTGGATTATTCGGACTATTGTCTTCATCTTTATTGTTATCTACACTATTTCTCTGAATTTTTGAGATGAAGCTTGATAATTAGTATTATTTGTATTATTCGGACTATTGTCCTCATCTTTATTGTTATCTACAGTATTTCTCTGAATTTTTAATTGAAGCTTGATAATTAGTATTATTTGGATTATTCAGACTGTTGTCCTCATCTTTATTGTTATCTACACTATTTCTCTGAATGTTTTAGATGAGGCTTGATAATTAGTATTATTTGGATTATTCGGACTACTGTCCTCATCTTTATTGTTATCTACACTATTTCTCTGAATTTTTTTAGATGAGACTTGATAATTAGTATTATTTGGATTATTCGGACTATTGTCCTCATCTTTATTGTTATCTACACTATTTCTCTGAATTTTTTAGATGAGACTTGATAATTAGTATTATTTGGATTATTTGGACTATTGTCCTCATCTTTATTGTTATCTACACTATTTCTCTGAATTTTTTAGATGAAGCTGGATAATTAGTATTATTTGGATTATTCGGACTATTGTCCTCATCTTTATTGTTATCTACACTATTTCCTTGAATTTTTTAGATGCGGCTTGATAATTAGTATTATTTAGATTATTCAGACTGTTGTCCTCATCTTTATTGTCATCTACACTATTTCTCTGAATTTTTTAGATGAGGCTTGATAATTAGTATTATTTGGATTATTCAGACTGTTGTCCTCATTAAATCTAAAATACTTGCGTTATGAGAGCGCATACTTTTGTTAAACTAAATAAAGATGTCATATTTATAATATTCTTTTTTTTCTTCAGATGATGTGGTGCGACATGATGTTCTACTGTTGCATGGAGAATATGTACATGCAGAACCAGTCTATGTTCAGCAACTACCCAGAATGATGGTCTGTACAACCGTATGGGTTCTCACCCAAGATGGCTGCATACCTCAAGGGACGTTGCAACAGCTGCTGGTAAAGAATAAACCAGACATAAATTTATCATCCCCAAATATATATGTATACTGAATAAATAATTTATTTCATTCATAAAATATATTTCTTTTTTTCTTTTTTGAAACTTTATTTTGGTAAATCTCACACGCACATGGACATTTTTGTGTGACCAGCTGATTGATTGGATAGGGCCTCACCGACCGCCAGTCTAGCCTAAGTAAAACATACGTTTATATATATATATATATATATATATATATATATATATATATATATAATAAATAAGTAATCCACAGACACGTGTTGGGAGGTATAACCTCTCATCAATGTGGTTATACAGCAGCAGCTACCCCTGGCCGGGTTTGAGACCCGAATGAACTTTCGTTCGCCAAGCCTTTTACCCGTGCGCCCAGAGGCCGCTGTCAAATATAGGAGAATATCTAATTGCTACATTTCTAAGCGGAAAGGAATTCACTAGAGGCCCCCAAACATTTGTAAACAAAGCGAGGTTTAGCTACACGCCAGAACGGTGAACTTACAATTAAATCTCTATTTAAAGTACTCGACCAAAGTGGGAGTATATATATGATAAATAAGTAAGCCACAGACACGTGTTTCGAGGTATCACCTCTCATCAGTGTGGTTATACGTTATATTTATATATATATATATACATGTGTGTGTGTGTGTGTGTGTGTGAGTGTGTGTGTGTGTGTGTTTTGAATTAAACAAAAGACACATCTCCGGTTTAACAATTTTATTTGTGAATTTTTCGAGTTTTCTGGCCAACTTTTTAATATTTGGGTGGAACTCGTGGATTAGTCCACCAAAGTTCAGGTCACGAGTACTTTCGGCACTTCCTCAGGGGTGATGTGTTCCAGCTTTTCCAGAATATCAAAATAATTGCATATTATTTTTTTAATTAAAAAATGGACAGACTTAACAACCCTGAACGAATATAAATGTCTCCTATTTAGAAAATAAATTGCAAAAAAA
Organism: Doryteuthis pealeii; assembly: GCA_023376005.1. NCBI lineage: Eukaryota > Metazoa > Mollusca > Cephalopoda > Myopsida > Loliginidae > Doryteuthis > Doryteuthis pealeii. The sequence continues at coordinate 5,158,479 of CM042175.1, forward strand.
TTTGAAACTTATTTTATCAACAAATTTGTTTAATTCGTTTAAAAGATAAATAAACAAAAATGACATGACTTAAAAAAGGTAATAGAGAGACTCAGGCAATGCAGTAGCTACTTCTAGTTCTGTATAAATGAGGATATCATTATTATATTAATTCTTCAGATTTCTACCCCAAGAGCCCATGGACATGTTCAGGTGTGACTACATCTGCGACTGCTTTTATGAAATCATGCACGATTACATGAGGTACTACCACTGGAAGAACGGAAACTTCAGGGTGAGTCAATTTATTTGAATGTTATAATTCTTATTTAGGTAGACACATGTTGGTTCTTGTTTTGAGGATGGAAATGGACGCATACACAGAAGATCTTTTGAATATATTAAGTCGAAAAGTAATTAAGGTTATGAGGATGGGTTAAAAAAATATATAGTAATTCATTTTTAATAAATTTTATACTAGGCTCTACAAAAATGGTAAATCCCTATTTTAATTTCAATGGTGATGAAAGGGGTACTCCACATTCCCCAAACCTCCAAAACTGGAACCTCACCATCAGATAGAGTTTAACGTCATTCCCAGGACATGTAGACCCTCAGATCACCGCTTCTAGCACCCATATGATAAAAAGGGGTCGGGGCTTGCCATAAGGGCAATAGGGTTGGGGCATCATATAGGTGCTAGGGCTTGACGTGACCAGCCGATCGATCAGAGGGGGTCTCTCCAACCGCCCATCTAGCCTAAGTAAGGGCCAAAGTGGAGTATTGCATGTCATGAACTACTCATCCACCTGATTCTATCTTTAAGCATCACAGGTCGCACCACCCCAGCCAACAGGGGGAGTCTTATCCCTCTGCAGAGGTGCAGTCGGTGCATTCAAAACGCCCACCGACAGGGCGGGAGAAAGGGAAGAGGAGTTACTTCTACTAACTACTTCTCCCCTCCTTCTCCTCCATTGTAAAGATGTCCACAAGGCTTCCATTATTAATTTTTTATTGAAATACATTTAGCCAGTACTGTTTCTGAAAATTAGCTACATATGTGAGTAAAGTTTCTCATGATTGGATCACTGGTGTAGGCACAAATGGTTATAATACAGACAGTCAGAAATTGCCATTTATGTAATAGATTAAATTGAATAAAATTAACAAAAATTTGGGAATTATCCGATTTTATTGAAATTTTCAATGTTGATTTATCAATGAAAGAATTTTAAAAGCATCAGTTATTTTATTCATCAAAACCGCCTTTATTTTTTGAGTGATGTAAAATTTGGTGGGATTTAATACGGCACTATTCGCGGTCTATGTCGGTGATAAAATCCTCCACCTACGAACGAAGTCGCCGATCTGATGCGGTGCATGCTGAATAAAAAAATCAACGCTTAAGGCGTTTTTTCTGAAAAGTTAATTGCGATATTTTACCCACTCCAGTCTTTTCCGGCATGTAAATGTAAATATTCAACCCCCCTTCTTTAAATGTTTTTCGGGGGAGGGGGGCTATTTACAAAAATATTTACATTCACTTGTCGATACAAATATGGCTTACTTTTAATGCCATAAAACCACTAAAAAATAATATTTCGATAAAAATGCCTTCAATCTGATAAATTTTTTTTTTTCCAGTTTTTTCATTTTATTTTATATATTCAAATTAGTTAAAAGACTCCCGATAACTTGCTAGGCCACGCCTACGCTTCAAATATGTCTGCCGTAGAGATATACCATATTGACACAAATACGTAGGAGGTAGATGCCGAAAATCGTGTGACCTGGCGCCTCATGTGTTAAAACTAGGGTTGCTTGGTTATTTGCACCAACCTCTCAGGTTGTTGGTGTTGATGTGGAGTGTCTTCATGTCCTTCTTTTAGACATCTTTAAAGCATAGCTGTGATCTCTCTAACCGGTCGAGAGCCTTCTACTGTTGCCATACTGTATGTCCTTGGGATGCGGCCTTTGTCCATCCCCCTGACACGGCCAAGCCAGAGTAAGCACGATAAAAATGAACACATAATCTGGATTCCTCGGTAAGATAAACCGTCTTTTAGAAACATTACAAGTTTAAAAAGTATAACTATTTTGAATATTTATTTGGTTTAGTAAAGGGATTATCATAAGGTAATGTTTATTTCGCTATACTTTTTTGAAGGTAAAATGCACATAAAACTTTTTTTTCTCGCTAATAAGCATGGTCGCTTCTTCGCTCGACGTCGCCATTTTAATACCTTGTTTATATATCGAATACTCGATTCTTATTGATTAGTTTTTATACGTATTTTCTACAAATTAGCCCGTTTAAATGGTACTTTTTGCATAATTTTAATGAATGGTCCTATGGAGACAAATGGTTATTAGTCTTTTTTGGATTTTTTCTTTATAATTACGTTAAAATTATTTTGATAGGGGGGTTGGCTACGTAAATCGAATACTAAGCCTCTTGTGACGCTTGGGACTGTAGCCTAAACCCCCTTCTTTCCATTTTGAGTGATACCAGTTGTTATGTAATCGCCACCCGAGCACCTATATTTGTGGCCTTGTGCCAGACTTAGAAAAGAACCTTTGGAAAAATGTACTAACGATTATCTTATATTGCTGGGTGGTCTTTGTGGAATCACCGAAAAAGTAGTTAGGAAAGATAACATCTTTTTAACGAGAGAAAGGAGACGATAAGTCTAGTTTTAACGAAAATTAGGATGTGACTCCAATAAGCCTTTGATCTTTAGGCTAGTGAACTTTGGTTGACCAGTGAGAATAGAAGGAATCGACCTTCGATTTGGTCCAGAAGGAGGTCGAAAATTCTAGAGAAAGAATCTTCTGGAAGATTTATTTAGACACACTATATAAGGAATCAGTGAGGGATCAGAGATCAGTTAGGGTCCGGGACCAGAGGCAGTTAGAGCCAGGAGCCGTGCATGGCAGTTGGCAGTTGATAAACTGATGTTGCTTAATACTAAACGCTGAGATGTATATTTTACACTGGACGAAGTTGAAAACATATTTTAAGTGTGAAGCCTGATAATTGGAACGAAGTTAGACATCACTAAAAACATATTTAAGGAAGCCGACAATCTCTCTCTCTCAATAACTTTCATCGAGAAAATAATTTACGTAAAGCAAGAAATACTGTCCACATCTTTATTTACTACACGCCAAAGAAATCGTACTCATGAATGAAAGTTCATTAAAGTGTATACTTGTCAACAAGTTAAATTGGCCGTAACGAGGGCACGCGACGGGCGTGCGTAAAGTGATATCTTCCTTGACCAAAGAAGTGGAGAAGGATTTTGGGGCTAGAAGGACTGACTGCTACAGGTAGATTCGTGTTTTGTAAACAAACGACTGTACGTACAGAATATACGAATTGTAGTGCGAGAAGTAAAGGCACTACGATTAAATACGAACTGGAACCCGCCCGCTAAATATTACGAACTGGTCCACTACGTTACATATCGCTAATTGGAAGCCGCTACGTTACACAGTCTTGTAACCGAAGGTAGACTGTATATCATGAACACAAGACTGCGTTCTAGGGATAGTAGAAATGAATGGATCGTCAAGGCGATGGATGGCTCTACAGAAACGATTTGCGATAAATTAAGTTTTCCTTGTTTATTTATTTAGTCATTTATTGGTTTCGATTTCTCATCGAAATTTCCTCACCCAGAGATAATTTTAATCTAAAAATTAACAGGTACTATTACTCCGAGTGGACTTGGAGGAAATGGAGTAGATGTAATTTATTTTAATACATTTAAAACGATTTTTCGGTCAATTTCGATCCTGTATACCGGAAACGCCTGTAAAATCTGTGTTTACAAAATAAATTGTAATAGTCACTATTAAAAAAAAATTACCAAATAATCAGGGAATTATCCGATTTTAATGAAATTTTTGTATTGATTTATCAGTTAATACATTTTATATAGCATCAGTTATTTTATTCAAAACTTTAATGAGGTATTTCTGCTATGATAGATTAATACATAAATTCATTTAAAACTATGAGCAGCATTATTTTAAGTTTAAGAATTATAACCTACCATCGGATGATGTTTTGTGTTATACCCAGGACACCCACTTTGGGGGGGGGTCTACTCCTCTTTGGGGTGTTTTGTGTAATGGTTCGCGCTGTAGAGTTGACGGAGCTCTTAATCTTGGTATAACAACCATAAAAATAATTCCATTGATAAAAATCAATCAAATTACATATTTAGAGAGATTATTTCATTCTCTTTCGAACTAATATGAATATCTTAAAGAAGTGTGAACCGTAAATAGACGAGAAAAAGATGGACCGTTATTCTTCTTTCAAAAACGTTTTGAGTTTCACTGGATATATTTAATCATATTATTCTAAGAATCCCCTTTTTTAAACGCTGGAAGGATTTTTTCAAAAACTTTTTCGTGTGTAAGACTATTTTACATTCATTTTTGTAATTGCTAATTCGCATATTAATTCAAATTTGATTCGCTGATATATTTTAATCTAAGAAATATGAAAGTATTCGTAAAATATTGATAAAAAGGCTTTTATTTTTTTTTTTTAACACCGCAAGTAGAAATAGAGCGGATAGGCAAATAGGCAGCAGGGTGGGTTCGCCTGCTGATTTCTGAATTCAAACCTGTTAAACTCGCTTATTTGTTGAATGAAAACAAATTCTTATGCAGGGTCGTCCACAAAGCGTTTCTTCACTCACTGCAGTCTCGCGTAGGCCAACTACTCTCGCAGCGCTCCTCACTTCAGTTATTTATGAGCATAGTCCCCAACATCGGGCACTCAGTCGAACCTCGCGCCCGTGCACGCACAATACTCGTGCATTCGGATGGACGCGTGTAGGCCCCAACATCCGGACACTGAATTGCACCTCGCGTCCACCAGCGCCTAAATCGCATTTCTTTGCATTCGGGGGGCGCGGGTTCGACTCCGGCAGGCAAGACAATGTGTTCTTTTTTCTAAATGAGTACGGTAGTATTCGTTCTCCGACGCACTTTAAAAACTGACCTTTGTGTCGCATCCTGCTCGTGCAGAAAAAGCGTTGGTAATATCTCCCTGCAAGGGACGNATTTCATGTTAAATCACCACACATACACACTTTTAACCTTGTGTAACATCTCCTCATGCAGACGGTTGCGTTAAATTCAACTTCATAACTTTGAGCATCTTTACATTTACCAGCCACATAAAACTAGGTGTTATCCCTTTGGAATACTGCATTGGAAAATACTGTCACATAATCTTACTGCCGTCCATGAAGACTTGGCGAAACTTGCATAACTAACTAGAATTGTGATAAAATATAATTTTAGTAATTTTTTAGTCAATGACTTTAAAATTTCAATGCGGAGATAAGCTCTCGACATGTCGTCACGTTGACAATCAAACTTAAGTGACCTCAGCAAGACATAACAATCTCATTCTGAGCACAAATGGTTAAATCTTAAAATATTCTACACTTTGTGCAAATAAAAAATTCAGCATTATTATTTAAGGCACAGAATTCAGTTGTCAGACCCAGCTAAAGACATCGTCAAATGTTCATTGGAAAGCCCGTGTGAGAGCAAAAGTGCCCTAAAACTTAAACACCAAAGTAATATTACTAGTACATATATTTACCAACCCCTCCCACGAGTGTACATAATTTTTGGATCCCTAATGCTTTTATAAGGTATTGTATAACCTAATGGATTAGTGCCAACTGATGGCCTTGGGGTGATGACAGCGCTTGACCTCAATCCACTTTTGCCTTGCGGGATGATCGTGAGAACCGAAACCCCCATAGAAGCCCCCTTTCGGTTTAAGAATTAGTTAAGTTTAAAGCAGTTAGAAGTTAGAAGCCGAGACTCGTAAACATGTAGCCTCATCTGCGCCAGCATTGTCTGGGTGGATTTACAAAAAAGTACATCAACGTAAATCGAAGTCTTGTGTTTATTACCTAAAAACTAAACAAGGGACACTGCGCTTTTATTAAGGAGTGATCCCTAACACGAGCAGGATGTGACACAGCGGTCAATTTCATAAACGAATTCAACAGGTTAATTCAGAGTTTCATTCTCCAGACCAGTTACTTAACCAAGGTTAAAGAAGCCCAGTCTGCCCTAACTATTTATCAGGAGCATAATAATTGGAATATAACACTTTATTTTCCACATTAATTCTGCAGCAGTGACAAGAGGTAAAAATGTGTCATGCTAAATTTGCTTGTATTAGACGTTGCAAGTTCTATAGAAATAAATAGAATGCTTTATCTTTGATTGTGAGGGCCTCTCGACCGCCCGTCTAGCAAAAGTAAAGATCCAAAATTAGAGTGTTGAGTTTTTAAGAAATAATATTTAGATTTCAGATAACTTTTTTTCGGATATTGAATTTTTTATTTTATTATTCTTTTATATATTTTTCAGGGTTTGATCTTTTCTAGAAATGTAAAAATTAAGCCTAGAAATTTTTTCTTCAAATTGATCACCTACATGTTGTATTTGATAAAAAAAAGATTTTTTTCAAATTTTTAATAAAATAAGTTATTCATTATATTAAGATATTTTTTTTTAGATCTATTATTCTCTTTTTATTTTGGCCCATGAGCTTAATGTTAGGAATGTACAAAAAAACGGACCACTACTAAAGGAACTTTTTTTATTTCCACCAACTCGGCTTATTATCGATTTTAACCAAAACATTTTCTGTATTTAAAGAAATTAAAAGATTTCGTTTCTTTTCAAAGATATGTTTCCTCAAAATTTTGAAAACAATTTTTTCTATGTTTTCGTTTTTCATCGTCCACCCCAACCTCAAATTTTCAAATCATTTTATTAATTTCTTCCCTTAACGAATGATTTTTGCATTTTTAAGGATAATTCTATGGAGGAATAGATGTTGTTTTATATTTTATTAAACGTGTTGTCCATTTTGTGAAAAAATTGGATTTTACCCGACATGTTATATTTTGATGGGCGTACCTTCGAATTTTTGGATGGTTAGTGTAGAATAGATTTAAATTCAGGTATTTTTTGAGATCGATTTGGTTAACTAATGTTCAGTAACCCGATCTGCCCCAACTTCATTTCGGGGTTACGTAAAACGATGGAGAGAGGAAAACTTTTAGTTAGTTCAGTTAGCAATTAGACCTTATTATAGAAAGAAAGAGACGCCTTGGGCTCGCGCGGTTGGGAAATGTCCCCCTTAACGATACTTCCACCACCCACCCCTTCATGAGTAAACTTCCCCGTTTGCCGATTGTAGCAGCAGCAAACAGCAGCAGCAACAACAGTAGCAACAAACAGCAACAGCAGCAGGTAGGACGGTTTTGCGAGAAAGTGTCATGTGAATCCATGATGACAGCGCGAAAATAGTGTAGATAACAATTAGAAATGAGAAGTACAACAGTCCGAAATAATCCAAATTATAATCAAACCAATTTCAAGCCTCATCAAAAAAATTCAGAGAAATCGTATACATAACCAAAAAAGATGAGGACAAATCCGAATAATCCAGATTAATTCAAATTACAAGCCTCACTTAAAAATTCAGAGAAATACTGTAGATAACAATAAAGGTGAGGGACAATAGTCGAAATAATCCAAAAGATACTAATTATGCATAGCCTCTGCTAAAATTCAGAGAACATACAGTGTATAACAATAAAGATGAGGACATAGTCCGAATAATCCAAATAATACTAATATCAAGCCTCATACTAAGAATAATTCAGAGAAAAGTGTAGATAACAATAAAAAGATGAGGAAATAGTCGCGAATAGGATCCAAAATATATTATCAAGCCTCATCTCAAAATAATCAGAGTAAATAGTGAGATAACAATAAGATGAGACATAGCCGAATAATCCAAAATAAACTAATTATCAAGCCTCATCTAAAAATTCAAGAAATAGTGGTAGATAAACAATAAAGATGAGGACAATAGTCCGAATATCCAAATAATACTAATTATCAAGCCTCATTTAAAAAATTCAGAGAATAGTGTAATAACAATAAAGATGAGGAAAATAGTCCGAATAATCAAATAATACATAATTATCAAGCTCATCTAATAATTCAGAGAAATAGTGTAGATAACAATAAAGATGAGGACAATAGTCGAATAATTCAAATAATACTAATTATCGAGCCTCATCTAAAAAAATTCAGAGAAATAGTGTAGATAACAATAAAGATGAGGACAATAGTCGAATAATCCAAATAATATATAATTATAAGACTCATCTAAAAAATTCAGAGAAATAGTGCAGATATTAAATACAAGATGAGGACAATAGTCCAATAATCCAAGTAATAAACAATTATCAAGCTCATCTAAATAAATCAGAAAATAGTGTAGATATAATAAAGATGAGGAAAATAGTTCGAATATATCAAATAAATACTAATTAATCGAGCTTCATCTAAAAATCAGAAGAAATCAGGCAGATAACAATAAAGATGAGGACAATAGTCGAATAATCAACAAATCCATAAGTTATCAAGCTCATTCTAAAAAACAGAGAAATGTCGCAGATAACAATAAGATGAGGACAATAGTCGAATAATCAAATATATATTATAAAGCCGTCATAAAAATTCAGAGATACTGTAGATAACAATAAAAGATGAGGACAAGACTGAATAATCCAGATATTCTAATTTTCATGCCTCATTCAAAAAATTCAGAGAAATAGTGTAAATAACAATAAAGATGAGGACAAAGGTCGAATAATCCAAATAATTACGAATCATCTAAGCCTCATCTAAAAAAATCAGAGAAATAGTGTAGATAACAATAAAGATGAGGGACAATAGTCCGATATACTAATTATCCAGCCTCATCTCAAAAAATCAGAGAAATAGTGTAGCATAACAATAAAGATGAAGACAATAGTCCGAATAATCCAAATAATACTAATTATCCAGCTCATCTAAAAAAGTTCAGAGAAATTATGTAGAAAACAATAAAGATGAGGACCAATAAGTCCGAATAATCCATAATACTAATTATCCAGCTCATCTAAAAGTTCAGAGAAATAGTGTAGAAAACAATAAGATGCAGGACAATTAGTCCGAATAATCCAAAATAATATTAATTATCGAGCCTCATTTAAAAAAATTCAGAGAAATAAGTTAGATAACAATAAAGATTTGGACAATGTCCGAATATCCAAATAATACTAATTATCAATCTCAACTAAAAAATTTCTGAGAATAGTGAAATAAACAATAAAGATGAGGACAATAGTCCGAATAATCCAAATAATATTAATTATCAAGCCTCATATCAAAAATTCAGAGAATAGTGTAGATAACAATAAAGATGAGGGCAACAGTCCGAATAATCAAATAATATTAATTATCAAGCGCTCATTCTAAAAAATTCAGAGAATAGTGTAAGATAACAATAAAGATGAGGACAATAGTCCGCATAATACTAATGTATCAAGATTCATCTAAAAAATTCAGAGAAATACTGTAGATAACACTATTTTTCTCTGAATTTTTTTAGATGAGGCTTGATAATTAATATTATTTGGATTAATTCGGACTGTTGTCCTCACTCTTTATTGTCTATCTACACTATTCTCTGAATTTTTGATATGAGGCTTTGATAATTAATATTATTGCGATTTATTCGGCACTATTGTCCTATTTTATTGTTATTTACCCTATCTCAGAATTTTTTAGTTTGAGACTTGATAATTAGTATTATTTGGCATTTATTCGGACTATTGTCCACATCTTTATGTTATCTACACTATTTCTCTGAATTTTTTAAATGAGGACTCGAATAATTAATATTAATTTGGATTATTCGGAACTATTGTCCTCATCTTTATTGTTTTTTCTACCACTATTTCCTGAACTTTTTTAGATGAAAGCTGGATTAATTAGTATTATTTGGATATTCGGACTATTGTCCTCATTTCTTTATTGTTTTCTACACTATTTCTCTGAACCTTTGATGAAGCTGGATAATTAGTATTATTTGGATTATTCGGACTATTGTCCTATCTTTATTGTTATCTACACTATTTCTCTGATTTTTTGAGATGAGGCGATAATTAGTATATTCGGGGACTATTTGTCCTCATCTTTATTGTATCTACTACTATTCTCTTGATTTTTTTAGTATGAGGCTTGATGATTAGTATTATTTGGATTATTCGGACTATTGCCTCATCTTTTATTGTTTATTTACACTAATTTCTCTGAATTTTTGAGATTGAGCATGATAATTAGAATTCTGGATTAATTCAGTCTCTATGTCTCTCATCTTTATTGTTATCTACAGATTTCTCTAGATTTTTTATATGATCTTTATATTAATATTTTATTGGATTATTCAGACTATTGTCCTTCTCTTTATGTTTATTGCACTCAATTTCTCTGAATTTTTTAGATGAAGCTTGATAATTTGTGGATTATTTGGATTATCGGACTTTGTCCTCATCTTTATGTTATCTGCACTATTTCTCTGAATTTTAGATAAGGCTTTATAATTAATATATTTGAATTATTCAGACTATGTCCTCATCTTTATTGTTTATCTACACTATTTCTCTGAATATTTTTAATGAGGCTTTTGATAATTTGTATTATTTGGATTATTCGGACTATTGTCCTCCATCTTTATTGTTATCTGCACTATTTCTCTGAATTTTTTTAGATGAGTCTTTATTATTAATATTATTGGATTTATTCAGGACTATGTGCTCATCTTTTATTGTTTCTGCACAATTCTCTGAATTTTTAGATGAGGCTTGATAATTTGGATTATTTGGATTTATTCGGACTATTGTCCTCATCTTTATTGTTATCTACACATTCTCTGAATTATCAGATGAAGCTTGGATAATTTGTATTATTGTATTATTCGGGACTATTGCTCCTCATCTTTTGTTATCTACACTATTTCTCTGAATTTTTTATATGCAGGCTTGATAATTAGTATTTATTTGGATTATTCGGAACTATTGTTCCTCATTCTTTATTGTTATCTACACTATTTCTTCTTGAACTTTTTTAGATGAGGCTTGATAATTAGTATTATTTGATATGTCGGACTATTGTCCTCATCTTTTATTGTTATCTTACACTATTTCTCTGATTTTTGAGATGAGGCTTTGGATAAAGTATTATTCCGACTATTACCTCATTTTTATTGTTATCTACACTATTTCTCTGAATTTTTTTAGATGAGGCATGATAATTAGTATTAATTTGGATTATTCGGGACTATTGTCCGCAATCTTATTGTTATCTACTGTATTTCCTGAATGTTGAGATGAGGCTTGAATAATTAGTATCATTTGGATTATTCGGACTATTGTCCTCAACCTTTATTGTTATCTACAGTATTTTCTCTGCAATTTTAAATGAGCTTGGTAATTTGAATTATCTGGATTATTCGCGACTGTTGTCCTCATTCTTTGGTTATGTATACGATATCTCTGAATTTTTTGAATGAGGCTGATAATTTGGTTGATTATATTTGGATTTATTACGGACTGTTTGTACTTCTCATTTCTATTGTTATCTACCACTAATTTTCGCGCTGTCATCATGGGATTCACATGACACTTTCTCGCCAAACCGTCCCTACCTGCTGCTGTTGCTGTTGTTGCTACTGTGTTGCTGCTGCTGTGCTGCTGCTACAAAATCGCAAACGGGGAAGTACTCATGAAGGGTGGGGTGGTGAAGTACTCGTTCAAGGGGGATTCATTTTCCCACGCGCGGAGCCAAGCCGTCTCTTTTCTTCTATAATAAGGTCTATGCTAACGTACTGAACTTAAAAGTTTTCTCTCTCCTCGTTAACGTTAACCGAAATGAAAGTTGGGGGCAGATCGAGGTTTACTGAAATCATGTTTAACCAAATCGATCTCAAAAATACCTGAATTTAAATCTATTTCTACACTAACCATCCAAAATTCGATACGGTACGCCCTCAATATATAAACAGTGGTTGTAAAATTCCAATTTTCACAAAATGGACAACACGTTATAAAAATATATAAACAAATCTATTCCTCCATAGAATATCTTTAAAAATTGCAAAAATCATTCGTTAAGGGAATTGAAATTAATAAAATGATTGAAAAATTGGAGGTTGGGGTGGACGCAGGAAAACAAAAACATTAGAAAAATTGCTTTTCAAAATTTGAGGAAAAAATATCTTTGAAAAGAAACCGAATCTTTTAATTCTTTAAATACAGAAAAAAATTGTATTGGTTAAATCCGATAATAAGCCGAGTTGGTGGAAATAAAAAAAGTTCCTTAGTAAAGTGTCCGTTTTTGACATTCCTAAACATTAGCTTCATGGGCCAAAAATAACAAAAAGAGATATAGATCTAAAAAAAAAATATCTTAATATAATGAATAAACTTATTTTATTAAAAAAATTTGAAAATCTTTTTTTTATCAATACAAAATGTAGGTGATCATTTGAAGAAAATTTTCTAGGCTCTTAATTTTTACATTTAGAAAGATCAAACCATACTGAAAAAATATAAAAAGAATTAATAATACAATTCCAATATCCGAAAAAGTTATCTGAAATCTAATATATTATTTTCTAAAAGCTCAACACTCTCATTTTGGACTTACTTTGCTGAACGGGCGGTCGGAGAGCGCTCACCAATCCCAAGATAAAACATTCTATTTATTTCTATAGATAACTTCAACGTCTAAATACAAGCAACATTAGCAGACACATTTTTACCTCTGTTCGACTGCTGCAGAGATTAGGGGGAAAATGAATGTGTCTATCCAAGTATTAATGCTCCATGATAATAGTAGGCAGACTGGGCTCTATTAACTTGGTGTTTAGTAACTGGTCTTAGGAGATGAAAAACTCTGAATTTAAAACCTGATTGAACTTCCGTTTATGAAATGACCGTGTTCACATTCCTGCTCGTGTTAGGGATCACTCCTTATAAGAAGCCCAGTGTCATTGTTAGTTTTAGGTAATAAACACAAGACTTCGATTTACGTTGATGTTACTTTATTTGTAAATCCCCAAACCCAGACAATCTGACCAGCAGATTGAGGCTTACATGTTACGAGCCTCGGCTTTAACTTTCAACTGCTTTAAACTTACTATTATTCTTAAACCGGAAGGGGCCTTCTATGGGTTTTCGGTTCTCACGATCCATCCCCGCAAGGCAAAGTGAGATTTGAGGTCAAGCGCTGTCACTACACCCCAAGGCCATCAGTGCACTAATCGCCATTAGGATTTCTACAATACCTTATAAAAGCATTAGGGATCCAAAAATTATGTAACACTCGTGTGGAGGGTGGTAATATATGTATAGTATATTACTTTGTGTTTAAGTTTTAGCAACTTTTCTTTCACACGGGCTTTCCAATGGAACATTTGACGAATGTCTTTAGTGGTCTGACAACTGATTCTGTGGCTTAAATAATAATGGCTGGAATTTTTATTCGCACAAAGTGTTAGAATATTTTAAAGAATTTAACCATTGTGCTCAGAATGAGATTGTTATGTCTTGCTGAGGTCAACTTAGTTGATTGTCAAGTTGACACATGTCGAGAGCTTATCTCCCATTGAACAATTTTTAAAAGTCATGTGACTACAGAAAATTACTAAAATTATTTATCATTTCTAGTTAGTTATGCCAAGGTTCGCCAAGTCTCATGGACCAGTAAAAGATTATGTGACAGTATTTTCCATCAGTATTCCAAAGGATAACACCTAGTTTTATATGCTGTGCCTGGTAATGTTAAAGATGCTCAAAGTTATGAAGTTGAATTTACCAACCCGTCCTGCATGAGGAGGATTTGTTACACAAGGTTAAAATGTGTATGTGTTGTGTTGATTACATGAAAAGTCATGTCATTTTTGTTTATTTATCTTTTAAACGACATTAAACAAATTTGTTGATAAAATAAGTTTCAAATTTTTGCAATTATTTTCTAAATAGGAGACATTTATATTCGTTCAGGGTTGTTAATGCTGTCCATTTTTAATAAAAAAAATAATATGCAATTATTTTGATATTCTGGAAAAAGCTGGAACACATCACCCCTGAGGAAGGCCGAAAGTACTCGTGACCTGAACTTTCGGTGGACTAATCCACGAGTTCCACCCAAATATTAAAAAGTTGGCCAGAGAAAACTCGAAAAATTCACAAATAAAATTGTTAAACCGGAGATGTGTCTTTTGTTTAATTCAAAACACACACACACACACACTCACACACACACACACACACACACATTGTATATATATATATATAAATAAACGTATAACCACACTGATGAGAGTGATACTCGAACACGTGTCTGTGGCTTACTTATTTATCATATATATACTCCCACTTTGGTCGAGTACTTTAAATAGAGATTTAATTGTAAGTTCACCGTTCTGGCGTGTAGCTAAACCTCGCTTTGTTTACAAATGTTGGGGGCCTCTAGTGAATTCCTTTCCGCTTAGAAAATGTAGCAATTAGATATTCTCCTATATTTGACAGCCGGCTCTGGCGCACGCGGGTAAAAAGGCTTGGCGAACGAAAGTTCATTCGGGTCTCAAACCCGGCCAGGGGTAGCTGCTGCTGTATAACCACATTGATGAGAGGTTATACCTCCCAACACGTGTCTGTGGATTACTTATTTATTATATATATATATATTATATATACTATATATATATATATATATATAAACGTATGTTTTACTTAGGCTAGACTGGCGGTCGGTTGAGGCCCTATCCCATCAATCAGCTGGTCACACAAAAATGTTCATGTGCGTGTGAGATTTACCAAAATAAAGTTTCAAAAAAGAAAAAAGAAATATATTTTATGAATGAAATAAATTATTTATTTCGTATACATATATATTTTGGGGATGATAAATCTTATGTCTGTTTATTCTTTACCAGCAGCTGTTGCAACGTCCCTTGAGGTAGAGCCATTTGGGGTGAGAACCCATACGGTTGTACACTAACTCACGAGAGCGGTTACCATACATTAGCCAATGCATACTTCACATCGATGCCGATGTTAGTGTAGTACGATTAGCTTCGATCGGGTGTCCCATGCTTCTTGCCTTTTCACATCTAAGCTTAGCTTAGTAAAAAGCGTGGAACGTACAAATAGTCATGTACTGTTAATAATTAGCAAGCCTAGATTGGTGCGCATCGGTCCTGATCGTTAAGTGAGTGTTACCGATTCTGCATTCGTGTCGTGCCATGTTCCTATGCTTTCTTGCCTTGTGCCACATCTAAGCTAGCCTTAGCTAAAAAGGGTGGCAACTACATACGAGTGGTGCTGCTAATAATTAGCAAGCTAGATTCGCAGGCCATTGCTTAGTGGAGTACGATCTCATCGGTTAGATATAACTCCCTCTACCTTCTTGCCTTCTTGTGCCACATCTAATCTTTAGCCTTAGTAAAAATGGGTACATCTATGCTGCTAATTTGTCATTAGCAAGCTAGACTCATCCACTAGACCTTGTTTCATTAAGCTGGAGTACTACGATCTCCATCGGGAAAGAAATTAAACCATGCTTCTGCCTTGTGCCACATCTAAGCTAAGGTTAGCTAAAAAGAGCATAAATCATGTGCACTGTAATATTTAATAAAATTAGCATAAGCATAGATTCACCAGACTCTTGTTAGTAGTTTTAGACGATTCTTCACGGGTGTGTTAGTACCCATCGAGCATCTTCCCTTGTGCCAACATCATGAATGCTTAATCTTAGTGCTGAACATACTGCTACATCATGCTGCTGTAATTAACTAGCAAAGTAGATTCCGCCAGGCCTAATTGTTCAGCTGAGAGTAGACTGATTTCTTATCGGGTGTACCTTATTGCTTCTTGCTCTAATTTGCCCACAGCTAAGCTTAGGCGTGTGAAGTAAAAAGGACAACAGGTTACATCATGGCTGTAATTAATTAGCAAGCCTAGATTTCGCACACAGGCCATTAAATTGCTGTGCAGTACGATTCTCATCGAGAGGTATTGTCCCATGAGCTCTTGCCCTATCTGTATTCCATCATCTATTAGCTCCCATAGCTTAGTAAAAAAGGGATACATCAGTGGTGCCCTGTAATAATAGCAAGTTTAGATCGCCAGACCATTGTTTAGTGAGTACGATTCTCATCCGGGCTGTCCATCTTTTGCCTTGTGCCACATCTAAGCTTAGCCCTCTTTCACTTATTACAATAAAGTTACATCAAATTGCTAATAAAATATTCATTAGCAAGTTAGATTCGCAGACCATTGTTAGTGAGTACGATTCTCATCGGGAGTGTCCATGCTTAACTGCTCTAGTGTTGCCACCATCTTAAGCATTAGCCTAGTAAAAAGGGTACATCATGCTGCTGTATAGACTAAGACAAGCTTAGAATTCAAACAGCCATTGCTTAGTGAGTACGATTCTCAATCGCGGTGAGGACAACAGTCTGTGTAACCCATGCTTCTAACCTTGTCGCCCACATAATAAAAAAATAAAAATAACTAAAAAAATTTTAAATACACTAACTAAGACTTAGTAAAAGGGGTACCATCATGTGCTGTAATAATTACGCAAGTTAGATATCGCAGACCTATTGTTAGCTGTAAAGTAAGTACGATTCTCATCGAGGTGTCGCCATCTTCTTGACCTTAGTGCCACAATCTAAGCTTAGCTTAGTAAAAAGGAGACAATCATTGTGCTCTGATAAATAATTAGCAAGGTTAGAGTTCGCCCAGGACCGATTTGTTAAGTGAAGATACGATTCCATCGGGTGATTTGTCCCATGCTTCTTGCCTTGTGTGCCAATTAACTTTAGCCATATAGTAAAAAGGGTACATCATGTGCCCTGTAATAATTAGGCAAGTTAGATTCGCCAGACCATTGTTAGTGAGCTACGATTCTCATCGGGGCTGCTCCCATGTTCTTGCTTGCTGCCACATCTAAGCCTTAGCCTAGTAAAAAGGGTACATCAGTGGCTGTAATAATTAGCAAGTTAGATTCGCAGACCATTGTAGGTGAGTACGATTCTCATCGGTGTCCCATGCTTTCTGCCCTTTGCGCTTGCCACATCAAGCTTAGCTTAGTAAAAAAGGGCTACATCAATTTGCTTAATAATTAGACCAAGCTAGATTCACAGACATGTTAGTGAGTACGATTCTCATGGGGATAACATTTACCATGCTTCTTGCCTTGATTGCCACATCTGAAGCTTAGCTTAGTATAAAGGTAGCGAGTCATGTGCCTGTAATAATTAGCAAGTTAGATTCACAGACCATTGTTAGTGAGTACGATTCTCAGTCAGAGCATGCTCCCAATGCTTATTCGTTGCCTTGTGCCCCACATCTAGCTTAGCTTAGTAAAAAGGGTACATCATGTGCCCTCTAATATTGTAAGCCAAGGTAGATTTCCCAACCATTAGCTTAGGATTACGATTCTGCATTCGGTGTCATTGCTTCTTGCCTAATGTGCCACATCTAAGCTTATAAGCTTCTAGTACAAAAGCGGTATATGTGCCTGTAATAATTAGCAAAGTTAATCGCAGGATCAATTTAGTTACTAGATGAGTGTATCAGATTCCATCGGTGTCCATGCTGTCTTTGCCTCTTGCCGCCACAATATAAGTGCCTTAGCTTTAAGTAAAAGGTACATCATGATGCTCTAAATAATAGCAAAGTTAGATTATCGCAGACCTATTCGCTTAGTTGAGTAACGATTCTGCATCGAAGTAGTTGTGCTCACCATGCCTTCTTGCCTCTGTGTGCCGATCAATCTAAGCCTGATATAAAGCCTTCGTAAAAAGAGATAAGTAACATCAGTGTGCTGTAATTTAATTAGCAAGCTAGATTCACAGGAGGCCATATGCTTACATGAAGTAGATCCGATTCAAATCTACATCGATCGGATTGTCCCATGCTCTTGCCTATGATGCTCACATCTTAGACCCTTAGTAACTTAGTTAAAAAGATGTCATACATTCATGTGTCATATACTAAAATTATAGACCAAGTATAGATATCATCTCACCATTGTATAGTGAGGAGCGTCTCATCGAAGAAAGGTGTCCCATGCTACTGTGGTCCTTGCCACATCAATGAGTATTAGCTTATGTAAAAAGGTACATCATGTTGCTGTAATTAATTTTAGCAAGTTAGATCGTCAAGACCATTGTTACCAGTGAAGAGTACGGATTAGATCAGTCAGCGTATTTTACTTCCCCGCCAACGGATGTGTTTGACATAAGTTTTTCCTACAAATGTTTGAGTAAATGTAATAACGCGGCAAAATTTCCTGTCAACCAAACCCTTTATTCAGTCCACGGGGGTATCCTGTTCTCATTCCGCTAACCATAACTGGGGTAGAGGCGTTAAGCTGTGTTAATTATTATTCTATGTTACTGCTCCCTTAAGCAGGATTGAACCTGCAGTCCAGAGATGATTGTCACTTAGAATTGTCTTAACCTAACTCCTTTATCCACGGGGCCATGTGTCCAATTGGAGAATGTATACATCCATCTGTCCTCTCCAAAGATATTGGTAAATATTAGGGCAGACTTGATTCTTTATAATTGGTAAGGCAACTAAAATAGGAGAAGGAAGTAATTCAAACCAGCTTTACTCCACTTAAAAATAATTTAAAAAACATACCTACTTTAATTAATTAATATATAATGTTAATCTAAAATTAGTCTGACGAATTTTAATTCTCCGATTTTATTTGTTTTATATCCTTCTGTGATTTCAAAAACAACTAATCTATAAAAAGTAAATAATTCAAACCAGCCTCTACTCTGCAAAGAAATCAGTTACTTTAATCTATTGTAAGAGATAATAATAATAATAATAATAATAATAATAATAATAAGAAGAAGAAGAAGAAGAATGATAAGAGACTTTGCGGTAATAGAGATGAGACTGTAAACCATATACTCTGCGAATGTAGCAAACTAGCACAACGAGAATACAAAACTAGACACGACTGGGTTGGGAAGGTGATCCACTGGGAATTATGCAAAAAATGTAATTTTGACCATACTACAAAATGGTATATGCATAAACCAGAATCTGTTCTTGAGAACGAAACGCATAAAATTCTCTGGAACTTTGAAATAAAAACGGATGACCTTATCCCAGCAAGAAGACCAGACCTAGTGTTGATAAACAAAAAAGAAAGAACTTGTCAACTGGTGGATTTTGCAGTGCTAGCAGATTACAGGGTGAAGCTAAAGGGAAATGAAAAAATGGACAAATATCTGGACCTTGCCAGAGAACTGAAAAAGTTATGGAATATGAAAGTGAAAGTGATACCAATTGTAGTTGGTGCACTTGGAACGGTCCCAAAAGGATTGGAAAAGGGTTTTGAAAGTTTGGAAATCAGAGGAAGGATTGAAACCATTCAGAACACTGCACTGCTGAAATCTGCCAGAATACTCAGAAGAGTCATGGAGACCTGAGGAGACTTGCTGTCACTCAGACTCCAGTGAAAGACCATCAGCTAATGATGATGTGAAAACTCAAAAGGAGTGAATTATAATAATATAAAATTAGACTGACTATGAGTTTTATATTGAAAGAATTGAATCGTCGGTCCGAGTTCAAATACTGGACGAGTTTGTTTACATTTTACTTCGCGCTAATGCCCGCAGAGAATGTATAAACCCATCTGTCTTCTTCCAAGGTATTAGTAAATATTAGGGCAGACTTGTTTCTTTATAATTAGTTAGGCAACTAATATAGTAGAAGGAAATTCTTCAAACCAGCTTTAGTAAATAAAGTAAAGTCATCGGAGCGGCCTAAAGTCGGTATCAGCCAGACAGCGAGGGAGTCTATCCCCTTTTCAATAGCGCTAGACCAAGGAGATTGTTTTGGCGTCTGAGGTGGAGCGCCACACCTACCATCAGCTTCTTACTTTACCGCACAGATCCCTGTGCTACTCATACGCTGAGTTGGCGAGGACCGGTATCGAACTAGGAACCTTGTGGATTCTAGCCGAACGCTCTACCGACTAAGATAATTCGGCCCCTTACTCCGCTTAAACATGTAAAAAATACAAACTTTAATCTAAAATCTAAAAGGTGTTAGTAAATATTAGAGCAAACTTAGTTCTTTATAATTGACTAGGTAACTAACATAGGAGAAGGAAGTATTTTAAACCAGCTTTATTCCGATTAGAATTGAAATTATACACACTTTAATCAAACTGAAGATATTGATATAAAATTGTTATCTCTATTTTTGCTTTTCTTCTTTTTCACAGTACAACATGAACGATTGGGGATTCGGAGGAGACAGCTGTTGCGGTAACTACGACGTAAGTATTCTTTTTTTGCATTATGTTCCAAATAATATATAACTATACTAGAAAACCCGTGACTCGCTGGGTGACCCATTGAGCTCGGGTTATATTGTTAAAAATCACAATAATGTAAAATAAAATCAGGGAATTTACCAATTTTAAAGAAATTTTCATTGTTGATTTATCAATAAATTTTATAATGCATCAGTTATTTTATTTCAAAACTTTCTGACTTAATTAGGTATTTATGTTATGGTAAATTAATATTTCAATTAATATTTAGAGTTCATTTATAATATGAAACGCCTAATTTTAAGTTTCAAATTTCCTAT
Organism: Doryteuthis pealeii; assembly: GCA_023376005.1. Lineage (NCBI taxonomy): Eukaryota > Metazoa > Mollusca > Cephalopoda > Myopsida > Loliginidae > Doryteuthis > Doryteuthis pealeii. The sequence goes on from CM042175.1 coordinate 5,179,055, forward strand.
TTTTAGATTCTAAAAACAAATATCTATTTAATAACTACTTTAGTTTATTATTGTTATCTAATATTTTTTTTTCGAAACATTATATTGAAAATGTAGGACCCCTTCCTTTTGAACAGAACAAATATTGATGTATATTTTTTTATAAGATAATAGGAGGATGGCCCATACTTCGTCTGCTCGTGACAGATCTTTTGTTTTAAAAACGAATTAAAATTAATTAAATCAATTATTTAATGTCAAACTTTTGTCTAAAACGATAAGTAGTAACATAATGACCATCATTGAAAAAGGAAAAATATATTTACATATACAATTAAAAAAAAACAACATTTAAAACGATTTTTCGGTCAATTTCTATCGCTTTCGGTCTGAGACGCTGGTTTAAAATGGCTTATAATGGGTTTTTTACAAATTTAATATAACATTAGCGATTGCAAAAAAAATTACCAAATTCATGGAATTATCCGATTTTTCAGTATTGATTTATCAATTAATGAATTTTATAACGCATTAGTTACTTTATTTCAAAACTTTAATTTAGTATTTTTGCTATGAATAATTAATATATAAAATTCATTTAAAATATGAAAAGCCTGATGTTAAGTTTAAAATGTTATATTTTTAGTTTCTAGAAATAAATATCTATCTAATGCAAACCTTATTTTAGATACAAAAAGTAATAAGTTTTGAAGAAAAACTCTATTGAAAATGTAAGCCCCTTTTTAAGCAGAAAAAATATCGATGTATAATTTTTTTCTTTTATAAGATAATTAAATGATTATCGAAATGAGTAAAAAAGAAATCTGCAAAAAATTAATTATTTATTGTTTTTTATATTTTATTTTTCGATTTTCGGTACTTATTTTCTCATAGAAAAGCCACCGTAAATTTTTTGTTGTTGTTTCTATTCATAACTTTGGTCTTTTATCTCTTTATTTATACTGTAATTAGTACAGAAAACGACCAACTCGCAAAAATGTTAGATACAAAAAGTAATAAGTAATGATATTTGAAGACGTGAATACGCGGTGGGCCCCACAACATAACGTCACGTATACTATACGATTAGTAGTGTTGTAAAGATGGTTTAAAGTTCAACATACTTTGGATACAAATAACTCCGACAAAGGTTAATAGACAAACATTTAATACATACAGCACATGGATAACAGTTGGTACAACGTTCATAATAAAGAGTACATATAAAAAGGTACACAAATAAAGATAGACACATTCATGAATGATACAGATATAACATAAAAGAGTACAGACATGAGACTAGGAATAGTCCATGCTGTAAAGAACTTACAGTAATGTAAGGGGGCGGAGCCCCACGAGAGGGTTTAGATAGAATCTACCCCATGTGGCTCGTAGTTGCTGAAACTATCAAGAGATAGCGAAAGGCTTTGAAACCGGCGCTTAAATACTGGTGCCCTAGCGGGCATCATCAAACTAAAAGGGGCAGACAACTCCACCAGGCGAATACAAACAAACGCTACAGTGTCATGAAAAGCCAATACGTTACAAATGCAACATAAGGAAATAAATATTATTGATTGATTTTGCTAATTTATTGCAATTAATCATCCCATATACTACCAAAAATATGTGCCCATTGTATTTAATCTTTTCATTTTTCATAAACCCAGGGATCAATCAATAGATCTTCAGTTTCACAAATCTCACTAAACCTTTTCTGCTAATTTTGCGTTCTTTGATAATGTTTTGAAAATAAATATGTTGGTTAAATTTGTTTATGTGCATCTTACACCACTCATCCATGATTATAACATAGAAAGATAAATTTTGTTTTACATCTTTTTCC
>CM042175.1:5185879-5188379 GCA_023376005.1 Doryteuthis pealeii
AAACTTGCTTCATTACAATAATTTATTTCAACCATATTAATACGGCATCTTCAGGTAATGACAAGAACATGACTCTTACTGAGAATTTCCCAAAGTAACATCGCTTTTAAATCTATCAATTTGGGGGAGGGAGGGTTGGTGTCTTAGTTTGAAATGGGTAGGATTAGTTTCTTTGAATGAGGTGGGGAGGTCTATGTTTTGGATGAGGTGTGGCTTAGATGGGGGACCGATTCCTAGGGGAAATAGTTGTAAAAGTGTACACAAAATAATCATCATTATTAATTTTATTACTATTAGCGCTTTTAACACAACAGAAGAGAATACAGAATACGTTTTTATCTACGAATTTTTCATTCATTCTTTATTCGTATTTCGGTAAAAACAGCTTCAATCTCGATCGTTTTTTTTATAACAGCTCAGAGAATTGAGAATTGAAATCATAATAACGTAAATTTAAATCAACACTTAAAATGCTGTGTAATTCATTTTTGATATTTCGAGATAAAATGTCTTAGACAGAAGTAATAGTAAAAATCATTTCCAATGCATTTTCATAGTAAAAATTATTTCCAATACATTTTTATAGTAAAAATCATTGTCAATGCATTTTTATAGTAAAAATCATTGTCAATACATTTTTATAGTAAAATCATTTCCAATGCATTTATATAGTAAAAAGCATTTCCAATGCATTTTTATAGTAAAAATCATTTCCAATGCATTCTTATAGTAAAAATCATTGTCCAATGCATTTTTATAGTAAAAATTATTTCCAATACATTTTTATAGTAAAAATCATTGTCAATGCATTTTTAAAGTAAAAATCATTGTCAATGCATTTTTATAGTAAAAATCATTTCCAATGCATTTTTATAGTAAACATCATTTCCAATGCATTTTCATAGTAAAAATCAGTTTACATGCATTTTCAGCGTAAAAATCATTTCCAATGCATTTTCATAGTAAAAACCATCTCCAATGCATTTTCATAGTACAATTCATTTCCAATGCATTTTTATAGTAAAAATCATTTCCAATGCATTTTCATAGTAAAAATCAGTTCACATGCATTTTCAGCGTAAAAATTATTTCCAATGCATTTTCATAGTAAAAACCATCTCCAATGCATTTTCATAGTAAAATTCATTTCCAATGCGTTTTTATAGTAAAAACCATTTCCAATGCATTTTTATAGTAAACATCATTTCCAATGCATTTTCATAGTAAAAATCAGTTCACATGCATTTTCATAGTAAAAATCATTTCCAATACATTTTTATAGTAAAAATCATTTCCAATGCATTTTTATAGTAAAAATCATTTCCAATGCATTTTCATAGTAAAAATCATTTCCAATGCATTTTTATAGTAAAAATCATTTCTAATGCATTTTTATAGTAAAAATCATTTCCAATGCATTTTTATACTAAAAATCATTGTCCAATGCATTCGCATAGTAAAAATCATTTCCAATGCATTTTCATTTCGAAATATTAAGAATAAATTAAAGGTTAACAAACAGCACCACAGTTACCTTATTTTTCCTTACACTTGCATTGTGATAGCCTTCAAAACCAACCACCAAACCACTATAAACACAATGCTTCAAGCAAATTATAAAACAATTTTGTTTTCAAATGCCTTTAAAGTTATAAAGAATTCATCATTCGCATCGGATGAGTCGCGAGAGTTAGACACTTTGTCTAAGTTCCCTGAAATAGACTATAACGCTAAATCTCTAAGTCTTTTGTTATTTCTTTACTTATATATATATATATAATATATATATATATATATATATATATATATATATATATATATATATATATATATATAAGTAAAGAAATAACAAAATAATTAGAGGATTAACATTATAGATTCGCATCTGATGAATCGGGAGAGTTAGACAATTTGTCTAAGCTCCCTGAAATAGACTATAATGCTCAATCTCTAAGTATTTTGTTATTTCTTTACTTATGTATTTGCTCTGTGATTCTAACATTAAGAGCACACATTAAGCTTTCAAACTGCGACAGGTTTTTTAAATAAAACTCTTATGTCACGTAAGAAAGATTTCTTCTTTGGATTTTTGGATTGTATATATTATATATATATATATATATATATATATATATATATATATATATATATATATATTTTATTTCCACATCTGCGGATTTTGCACATTATTCCTCGTACAAACATTAGTGTCACGGTATGCTTTTCTGATGAGACGTAACCAAAAAAGATATCTTTTTCAGAAGGAAAAAATAAAAAATTTGTGAAATTGTATTTATTATAACATCTCACAATGCACACGCTTTTTAAAACCTTTTTCAAATTTTGCTCGTACCACAATCTATTCATATATATATATATATGTGTGTGTGTGTGTGTGTGTGTGTGTGTGTGTATGTGTGTGTGTGTTCTTTTTTTCTTTTTTTTTTACAAACAACAGCATTGACGGCAATTAATCAACAGCCTTCTCATGAATAGAGTT
>CM042175.1:5193379-5220879 GCA_023376005.1 Doryteuthis pealeii
TTCAGGTAAGGAGCCACCTTGGGGTGGGCAGCGAAGCGGTTGTAGAGACCCATCATCTTGGGGTAGTTGCTGAACATATTCTGGTTCTCCCTGAACATATTTTCCATGCAACAGTAGAACATCATGTCACACCACATCATCTAAAAGAATTATACAAAAAATATATCAATAATAGACATGAGAAAATAATAAATCGTAATGAATCAAAATCCTATTTCTCTGAATTTTTTAGATGAGGCTTGATAATTAGTATAATTTGGATTATTTGGACTATTGTCCTCATCTTTATTGTTATCTACACTATTTCTCTGAATTTTTTAGATGAGGCTCGATAATTAGTATTATTTGAATTATTCGGACTATTGTCCTCATCTTTATTGTTATCTACACTATTTCTCTGAATTTTTTAGATGAGGCTCGATAATTAGTATTATTTGGATTATTCGGACTATTGTCCTCATCTTTATTGTTATCTACACTATTTCTCTGAATTTTTTACATGAGGCTCGATAATTAGTATTATTTGGATTATTCGGACTATTGTCCTCATCTTTATTGTTATCTACACTATTTCTCTGAATTATTTAGATGAGGCTCGATAATTAGTATTGTTTGGATTATTCGGACTATTGTCTTCATCTTTATTGTTATCTACACTATTTATCTGAATTATTTAGATGAGGCTTGATAATTAGTATTATTTGGATTATTCGGACTATTTTCCTCATCTTTATTGTTATCTACACTTTTTCTCTGAATTATTCAGATGAGGCTTGATAATTAGTATTATTTGGATTATTCGGACTATTGTCCTCTTCTTTATTGTTATATACACTATTTCTCTGAATTATTTAGATGAGGCTCGATAATTAGTATTGTTTGGATTATTCGGACTATTGTCCTTATCATCTGAAAGATTCAAGAAATTATCAATATCATTTTACACGAAAAAAAAACAAAATAACAAAATGGAATGTCTTGTCCATCTTACGTGGATGGCTTGTGTTGTTATTTCATGTTGTTGTATATTTTTATATAAAAATATTTATATAATATTTGGATTTCATTATCGAAATATTATTCTCATTTTTAACGGAGTTGATGAAATAAACAAAATAGTTAAAATACCGCTAGCATTCTCACAGTGATTTCTCTCTACATCTGAGATACAAAGATGGCCGCCGTTTTAGCTCTGAATTAGGATTATCTCCCCTTTCTTAATTCCAAGGGGAACAATGGCAGCCTTTTTTTAATTTTTTTTTTTTAGTTTGTTTTCATTTACATATTACGATAGAAAGCAATGGAGAAGGAGGCAAGTGAGTGTACCCGAGTAAGCTTTTTTTCTTATTTTGTTCATTTGATTGTTGATTTTGGGGGATTCGTAAATTTCTTTAAAACTTTAAATATCTGGAACTTTAGGTGATAAATGTCAGTTAATTGGAAACTGCAATCAGATTTTTTACCTGAATAATGTCCTTTATGTTTTACCTCATTTTATTTATAAATGTAAACTTTAAAATACAGATATTAAAAACAAATAACCTCCATTATTTGTTTTTTATTTTTGTTGTTGTTTTAGGTATTATCGTTTTTTTTGTTGTTTTTTTTGTATTTTTTTAGGTGTGCGTGACATAACCTATGCTCATATTTATTAAGATTCTATTCGAAAATGAAACCAAAATAAATCTACCTATAGCCGGTAGAAGGACTTGGGAGAATAAGCTGTAGGCTAAGATAAATTTCACCTATTACTGGACACGACAAAAAACACGGAACACTTGTATATATAAAAATATAAAATTATATTTGTATTCTTCGATTGTATGTAGAGGAAGAATGATCGGTTGAGAAGTGCACATACACAGGAGGCTTCGGAAGTTATGACTGCAAGAGATTTCGATCTCTATCCACTCAACCCATATTTCTATGGTCTTTTTTATAATTCTTCAACTCAGCAGGGTCACGCCTCTTTGATCGTGGCACCTACGCAGTTTTCCTGTAGACACACCTCGTCGCCCACAGAGCCTGTTTTCATTGGTAATGGGCTACACCTATATATTTTCTGTGCCAATGTACACCTGCATTTTCCGGGTATCAAAGGTCAGTTCAATGCGTTCCAGGCAATATATTACAATGTGATGGGGGTAATTTTCCATAAAACTGCTTTTCGCGTGGACTGTTGATTCCACACTTTGTTTAAGACAGTATTCTTGTGCAATTTCCATCTATCTTATTCTCTAGGTTCTTTGTTAGGGTTCGAGTGATGCAGCCATACAGTAGTCCTGATACAACTACGGCGTCTTCTAATTTCAATTTTATATTATCCGTATTAAAAGCAAAAGAAATAACTTACCATTTCACCCATGAAGAATTGGTTTCCACCATTGCGCATGGCCAAGGTTCTCTCCATGAAGGGCATAACCCTGTTGAAGGTGTTCATGTATCTCCAGTACATGTAGTTCTGAAACAATAAATAAATAACGGCATATTAATATCCGCTTTGGCATGAATCTAATTTTGAAAAGTCACTGATTTTCAGCTAAAACCGTTCGATTAAAAATATCTTAGGAATTTACTGAGAATGAATTTCGACAAGTAATGAAATAATCATTTTTTTTACAAAGTTGTATTCACATAAAATATATGAATCCCTTACTTTACAAGAAATCATATACGAACCCTCCCGCACTCTACAAACGCAAAGTGTCCAGGATGTTGAGAACAGCCTTAAAGATTGTATAGCTTAATTAGATTAGGTATTGAATAGTGTCATTATCTTTCGTCAGAAATTCTGAAATCGAAATGTGCCGTGTGCAACTGGCGACCTGCATCTCAATCCGCATTCAATTGACTGATCGATTTTTTGTCGGATCAATAAGCTATTTTATTTGTTTGACATTAAGGTGGATTGATCTCCTGGTTTTCTCGAATAAAATGCTTATTCTCTATCAACCTCTTTCTCTTTCTTCTCCCTGTGTCTCTCTCTTTTTCACCCACCAAACACACACACACACAGATATATATATATATATATATATATATATATATATATATATATATATATATATATATATATATTTCTTTGTCCACTTTTCCATCAGATGTGACTGTTGATCCAAGATATCTAAATGTGTCAACAATCTTTAATGGTTTTCGATCAATGAAGACAGATGGATTTACAAGACGTGGATTGCAAGCTGCGGGCTGGTATAGTAGTTCAGTTTTCTTTATACTGATAGTAAGTCCAAATGCTTTTGATGTGTCAGAGAATTTATCAATAATGGTCTGGATGTCTTTTAGGCTGTGTGCTAATAGAGCGGTATCGTCTGCAAAGAGAAGATCACGTACTAGCTGCAAGGAAATTTTTGACCTAGCTTTAAAACGTTGTTGATTGTATAGGCCAACACTAATCCATTCTACTACATGTAAGTATACTATTATTTATATTTTAAATGCAATTACAATGCATATAAAATAAAATAGGGTCCGATGTCTTATTAATTTCGAAGTATCTTCATCTTCAGAGACTGTTTTGAAATGGACGCGGTCTTGTGTGTTTATATATATTTTTGTTTTGGACGTTATAAACACGCGTCACGTGGGTTTTTAGAACGTCACGTTGAAGAGACGTGATTTCCGTTGTTCTTTACTTAACAATGCTTCAGGCAAATTATCAAATACTATTTTCAAAATATAGTATTCTCATAAAATATATGAACCCCCTACACTACTACATTAAGTAGTTTTCATAGAAAATAGATAATAAAACCGGATACTTACATCATAGTTGCTGCAGTTGCCCTCACCTCCGAAGCCATGGTCGTTCATGTTGTACTGTGATGAAAGAACATATAGAGACATTTAAAATTAACACAATAACACGCATATATATATATATATATATATATATATATATATATACCAAGCGTGTTGGTAAATCCTCGCGGTGAGAAAAACAACAACAAATAGTTTGATTGTAAAAATATACTACCAAACATCAACCGGGGAGAAAAAAATTTTGAAAAAAAGAAAAGACCAAGATAGTCGTACCAACAAAAAATAATCTATTGGTACAGTATTTGGCCAAAAGAAAAAACAATTTATATGTATATATATGTATATAAGATATATATATATTCATATAACCGCTAGGAGAATAAGCTAATAAGTAAAAAGTGCTCAATACCTAAGTAGAGCAAATAATAAAGATACATCTAATGAGTCAGACGAACCTACTAAAAGATTCGCTTAATGCTCTTCAGGGCTAAGATCTGACTCTTAGCCCTGAAGAGCATTAAGCGAAACTAATAGTAGGTTCGTCTGACTCATTAGATTTATTTATATATATATATATATATATATATATATATATATATATGTGTTTGTGTGTGTGTGTGTGTGTGTGTGTAGTATATTAAGAAAGCATGAAAAAAACACAGATTTAAATGAGTTAAGTGGTGAGTTTATAGGCCGACGCTGCAGTGTTTCGATCTATTAATTAGATCATCTTCAGGGCATTTGTTGATATACGGATGATCTAATTAATAGATCGAAACATATATACCTTTTAAAAACGGATGGCCTAAAATATTCCGACTGTAGTTTCTCGCAGTAACGCGAATCTTCAGGTAATTGCTTTGTCCAACCATCGGCCTGTATTTATAACTGGGTTGTACCCATTCTCAAGTAAGTGGGTGTGCCACCTATCCTCCTATTCCCCGTACGTAATGCCTGAACTTACTAGGCAGAGTCTATGTTTGTTTTTGTGCCTACATCTTTTTGTTAACTCCGATCGCGAGTTCAATATCATCTCTGGGTCCCTGCATTCTGCTATTTTTAGTTTTTCTTGTAGGCACAGCATGCATGGGTTATCATTTCCTTTATGTGATGGTGTTTTCTTCATAATTCTCTTGTTGCCGTGTCTTACCAATTCGACGGTAATTGGAACTTAGTTTCATTATTTCTACACCGAGATTACAACAAATTCTCTGAGACTACACCCTTTTCTTCCAACAGGAGACCTAAACGCCTAAAATGTCGTCCAGAATCGTAACAGAAAGATGTAGATAGAAAATGTTGAGCAGATTTGAAATATCAGACTCACCCTGAAGTTTCCGTTCTTCCAGTGGTAGTACCTCATGTAATCGTGCATGATTTCATAGAAGCAATCACAGATGTAGTCACACCTGAACATGTCCATTTGGTTCTTGGGGTAGAAACCTACAAGAATTAATTAGTATATACATATAACACATAGGTATCATAAAGAAAAAAGTGTTTACTTTCTTCAATAATTTTATTTTTATAGTAAAAACCATTGTCCAATGAATTTTTATAGTAAAAATCATTTCCAGTGTATTTTTATAGTAAAAATCATTGTCCAATGAATTTTTATAGTAAAAATCATTTCCAACGCATTTTTATAGTAAAAATCATTTCCAATGCATTTTTATAGTAAAAATCATTTCCAATGCATTTTTATAGTAAAAATCATTTTCAATGCATTTATATAGTAAAAATCATTTCCAATGCATTTTTATAGTAAAAATCATTGTCCAATGTATTTTTATAGTAAAGATTATTTCCAATGCATTTTTATAGTAAAAATCACTTTCCAATTCATTTTTATAGTAAAAATCATTTCCTATGCCTTTTTCTAGTAAAAATCATTTCAAATGCACTCTTATCATAAAAATAATTTCTTATGCATTTTTATGGTAACATTTCCAGTGCATTTTTATGGTAAAAATATTTTTATTGTAAAAATCATTGTCCAATGCATTTTTATAGTAAAAATCATTGTCCAATGCATTTTCATAGTAAAAATCATTGTCCAATGCATTTTTATAGTAAAAATCATTTCCAGTGCATTTTCATAGTAAAAATCATTTCCAATGCATTTTTATAGTAAAAATCATTGTCCAATGCATTTTCATAGTAAAAATCATTTCCAGTGCATTTTTATTGTAAAAATCATTGTCCAATGCATTTTTATAGTAAAAATCATTTCCAATGCATTTTTATTGTAAAAATCATTGTCCAATGCATTTTTATAGTAAAAATCATTGACCAATGCATTTTCATAGTAAAAATCATTTCCAATGCATTTTTATAGTAAAAATCATTTCCAGTGCATTTTCATAGTAAAACTCATTTCTAATGCATTTTTATAGTAAAAATAATTTCAAATGCATTTTTATAGTAAAAATATTTAAAAATGAAGATATACATAGAAAAAGGATTCATTCAATTACTTTTTTTATTATTCACATTTTCATTTAAATTCATTATGAATAAAAAAAAAAACTAATTTGGGTAATACCAATTAAACCAAAAATTACTATTGAGTATATGACTTACCATGTTCCCTGGCCAAATACCTGCAAATAGACATAGTCTCAGGCATCATGTCACCGTTGTCCATTTGGAGACAGGGGAGGTTATTACAGGGGAAATCTGGAATAGAGAAAATATTTAGTGGATTACATCTTAGATTATATTTTGTATATTCTAAAAGCTGAATAGATATTAAAATTTGAAATATCCCATCATACATTTCAGAATACTAAGAAGATTTGGTAGGCAAAGAGTTAAGACCTAAGCAACATTGTTGGAACGTAATCGCTATACGAAAAACCCTGAACTCCCTCATCTCATAGCCATGGTTTAAACAGTACCACTCCTGTATGAAAACCAAAACAAGAATTTGCTGATATTTCTTTTAATGAAACTAAATAAGAACACAGATAAAAATATTTGAAACAGAGTGCAAGTATTTAAGTTTTAATGTAATAAAATATTATATTAAATTAGAAAGGCTAATGAAACTAAATAAGAACACAGATAAAAAGATTTGAAACTGAGTGCAAGTATTTAAGTTTTAATGTAATAAAATATTATATTAAATTAGAAAGGATAATGAAACTAAATAAGAACACAGATAAAAAGATTTAAAACAAATTTGAAACAAATTCTTCCATCATTTTCCATCACTCCCGTCTTTCATTGCTAAATTTTCCGAATTTAACTATTTAGTTAAAATAAGAAGTAAAGAATAAAATTAGTTATTTCTTCTTGTTAATGGATTTCTTTTAAAATTTATCCTCGAGATCTTTGTCATTATTCTTTAAGATAAAACCAAACAATTATGAATCAATAATACTAAGCACATATGTACTGAAATCAATTTTTTAAGATCAATCTGTAAATTAGCCTTCCCGTTCACACTGTAAACGGTTATTTTGTTTTATATATATTGATAATGTAGGACACTTTTATTAATAATTGAGGTTTAAATAAAAATAAAATCATGGAGAATTTGATGTAAATAATAAAGGAAATTATGACTTTAGTAGTAATATAGTTTCGGTTACAAACAGAAAACACACACAATCTCCATTATAATAACTAGCAAAATAAAAAGACGGCCTCCGGGCGATGTAAAAGTAATTTTTTGAAAGATATTGCCTAAGGGGATGGGAGCTGAAAATTCAATGTCATAGAGTGTGTACCATAAGTATGTAAAATCGTCAAATTTATTAAAGGAGTAAAAAAAAAGAAAAAAAGACAATTTGAAATGGAAACAGTTCCGATAACTTTAAATATTATATTAGAATAAAACAATCTATATATAAATATGTAATGCCGGGCATGTATTATTGAAACAATGAGGATTGTCTAACGTTGCATGCTCACATTTTGAGTATATTTATTCTATGGTATGACGTTGGATTATGTGTTAGGTAATGTGACGTAAGCAGTTAAATATATTTCGCAGTTTTTGTTATCTTTTATTATTCCTACATCTCAGAATATAACAATAACCTTAAACGTGCCAACATTATATAGGATGGTGCAAACGTACCTTACAATTTTTGTTTAAAGAAAAGAAAAAGAAAGCAGCTTTTTAAATGGTAATTTTTGTGTTAACTTCTATAAGGAAATTTGCATATTTAACCTGCTCGGATGTCCAAAGGATGAATTCTCGTGTTTTATTTCAATTGATTATTCATCAGTAATAAGCTTAGTACAAAGCTAAAAACGTGGTGTGCTCAGTTAAGTACAAATTTGATACATATTTTTTCAGCTTGATCTATTAGACTGTTATTAGATTATTGTAACCACTATTTTATAGAGGACGGAGTCGCATGGGCTAGTACGGAGGCGCATGGGCTGGTGGTTAGAGTCGTGGAAAATGGACTCGTCGATTCGAGTTCAATTCCTAGACGAAGCTGATGGCATTTCAAATAGCGCTAATACCTTTGGGAAATCTATGAATCCATATATCCTCACTCCCTACTCACTCAGTAGGGCAGACTGGGCCCTTCAGCCTTGCGTAGGTAACCAGTCTAGGAGAGGGATAACTCTGAATTCAAAATTCCCTCCAGCTATGGGTTAAATAATAGGGCAGACTGGGCCCTTCAGCCTTGGGTAGGTAACCAGTCTAGGAGAGGGATAACTCTGAATTCAAAATTCCTGAGGTCGGTCGTTGATTGGGTTTGTGGCAACCCTTGATGCACCAATTCTTTCCTATCGACTGTGCCAAAAAGTGTGGATGGTCCAACACAAGCATTCACCACTATAAACAAATCACTATGTGGATGTTCATTGTATGAACACTCATACGTCGATCGACGGGAGAGTCCATCATTCTATAGTAAACACTATAGTATTGTTAGACCAGGTGATTATTTATCAGTAATAAGCTCAGTACAAAGCTAAAAACATGGTGTGCTCAGTTAGTTTGATACATAGTGTAGTCAGCTTGATCTATTAGATTGTTACGAGGGGCGTTCAGTAAGTAATGCCCCTGACCCACTTCCCGTTGTTTGATCTAGCTGGAATTTTGTACGTGCAATCATTTCTATCCTTTTACACTAAGCAACAAATTACAGCTCTTAACTCATTGTGGTTTCTGATTTACAGGTGTTTGAACTGAGTCAAGTGTGAAATGGGGCCTGTTGAGTGTCGACAACTTGCGTGTCACCAGATCAGAAGCACAGGCGGGCGGCTATAAACTACTCCCCCATCCCCCTACTCTCCTGACCTTGTACCTTCTGACTTTCACCTTTTCCCAGCCATGAAGTTGTTTTTTTGAAAGGAAAGCGTTTCCTAGATGATGCAGCCTTGATTTCTGAAGTCACGTCGTGATTGGAGGACCAACCTCGGGTGTTCTACAAAAACGGTCTCCAGAGCTGCATCAAACGATGGGAGAAATGCGTAACTCTGGGTGGTTCCTATGTAGAAAAAGACTAATAACTGTGCCAAGTTTCGTTGCTCTACTGCTATGGGAAGTGGGTCAGGGGCATTACTTATAGAACACCCCTCGTATTAGACTTTTGTAACGACTATTCTATAGTAAACACTATAGTATTGTTAGACCAGTTGATTAGTTATCAGTAATAAGCTTAGTACAAAGCTAAAAACGTGGTGTGTTCAGTTAAGAACAATTTTGATACATATTGTAGTCTATTAGACTGTTATTATACTATTGTAACCACTATTCTATAGTAAACACTATAGTATTGTTGCATACCTCTTTCTTTACTTACTTCTATTCTTCTTCTAGCGTCTCTTCTAGCGTCTGGACTTCGTCTTAGTTGTCGGTCGCACTTAACTCATTTTTCCTTCTAGATCAGTCTTGTTACCAAGACATTCAGCAACCACAAAACCGTGTTATTTTCTTAAGCTTTTATTTACTTAACTAAACATTTTATGTAACTAAACATCTGACTAACATAGCGCGCGTATGCAGGTGGGTTCCAGTTAAGGCAGGACATCTTCTCTGCCGACTTCCAAACTGAAAACTGAGGACCCAACCAGGTCCCACGTGACTTCACGTATTTCGCGGGCTTTCTGTACTATTCCATGGAAAGTCCCGCCCGTGATATGAAAAGGGCCATCCCTTTAGAAATACAGGGGATTGACAATAATCTTATGCAACCGCATAGATTATGTAACATTCTATAGTAAACACTATAGTATTGTAAACCAGTTGATATTCCTCAGTAAATAAGCGCCTATAGTACAACAGCTAAAAAACGTCTGTCAGGCCTCATGCTAAGTTTGGTGAATACACGTATTGTAGTCTAGTTAAGACTGTGATTTTAGGTTACCACTGTGTAGACCACTAGTGTCATATAGTCAAAACAATTCCTATAGTAANCCGTTTTTATTCAAAAGTCCCAGAGAATTTTACGTTTCGTTCTCAAAGAAACGATTCTGGTTTATGCATATACATTTTGTAGTATGGCAATAATTACATTTTTTGCATAATTCCCAGTGAATCACCTTCCAACCCAGTCGTGTCTAGTTTTTGTATTCTCGTTGTGCTAGTTTGCTACATTCGCAGAGTATATGGTTTTACAGTCTCATCTCTATTAGCGCAAAGTCTCTATTATTATTATTATTATTATTATTATTATTATTATTATTATTATATTTATTATTATTATCTCTTACAATAGATTAAAGTAACGATTTCTTTGCAGAGTATAGCTGGTTTGAATTATTTACTTTTATAGATTAGTTGTTTTTGAAATCACAGAAGGATATAAAACAAATAAAATCGGAGAATTAAATTCGTCAGACTAATTTTAGATTAACATTATATATTAATTAATTAAAGTAGGTATGTTTTTTTAAATTATTTTAAGTGGAGTAAAGCTGGTTTGAATTACTTCTTCTCCTATTTTAGTTGCCTTACCAATTATAAAGAATCAAGTCTGCCTAATATTTACCAATATCTTTGAGAGGACAGATAGATGTATACATTCTCCAATTGCACACATGGCCGCGTAGATAAAGGAGTTAGGTTAAGACAATTCTAAAGTGACAATTATCTCTGGACTGCAGTTCAATCCTGCTTAAGGTAGCAGTAACATAGAATAATAATTAACACAACTTAACGCCTCTATCCCAGTTATGGTTAGCGGAATGAGAACAGGATACCCCGTAGATGAATAAAGTTTTTGGTTGAACAGGAAATTTTGCCGCGTTATTACATTTACTCGAACATTTGTAGGAAATACTCAAACACATCCTGTGGCGGGGAGTAGAATACGCTGACTGCGTCCTCTTGCAGAGGAGTATTTACCAACGTTTTTGCACGAGCAGGATGCGACAACAGGTCAGTTTTTAAATTGCGTCGGAGAACGAGTACTACCGTACTCATTTAGAAAAAGAGCAAGACATGTCTTGCCTGCCGGAGTCGAACCCGCGCCCTCCCGAATGCAAAGAAATGCGATTTAGGCGCTGGTTGGACGCGAGGTGCAATTCAGGTGCCCGGATGTTGGGGCCTACACGCGTCCATCGAATGCACGATTTGTGCGTTGCACGGGCGCGAGGTTCGACTGATGTGCCCGATGTTGGGGACTATGCTCATAAATAACTGAAGTGAGAGGAGCGCTGCGAGAGGTAGTTGGCCTACGCGAGACTGCAGTGAGTGAAGAAACGCTTTGTGGACGACCTTGCATAAGAATTTGTTTTCATTCAACAAATGAGCGGAGTTTAACAGGTTGAATTCAGAAATCAGCAGGCGAAACCCCACCCTGCTGCCTCTTTGCCTATGTCGCTCTATTTCTATTGCGGTGTTGTAAAAAAGAAAAATGAAAGCCTTTTTATCAATATTTTTACGAAACTTTCATATTTCTTAGAATAAAATATATCAGCGAATCAAATTTGAATTAATATGCGAATTAGCAATACAAACCTGAATGTAAAATAGTCTTACACACGGAAAAGTTTTTGAAAAATCCTTCCAGCGTTTAAAAAAGGGGATTCTTAGAATAATATGATTAAATATATCCAGTGAAACTCAAAACGTTTTGAAAGAAGAATAACGGTCCATCTTTTTCTCGTCTATTTACGGTTCAATCTTCTTTAAGATATCTATATGGTCGAAAGAGAATGAAATAATCTCTCTAAATATGTAATTTGATTGAGTTCTTATCAATGGAATTATTTTTATGGTTGTTATACCAAGATTAAGGAGCTCCGTCAACTCTACAGCGCGAACCATTACACACAAACACCCCAAAGAGGAGTAAGACCCCCCCCAAAAAAAGTGGGGTGTCTGGGTATAACACAAAACATCATCCGATTGTGTGGTTTAAAATTCTTAAACTTAAAATAATGCTGCTCATATTTTAAATGAATTTTATGTATTAATCTTATCATAGCAGAAATACCTCATTAAAGTTTTGATAATAAATAACTGATGCATTATAAAATGTATTAACTGATAAATCAATACTAAAAATTTCATTAAAATGGATAATTCCTTGATTATTGGTAATTTTTTTTTAAAAGTGAGTATTACAATTTATTTTAGTAAACACAGATTTTAAGCAGCGTTTCGGTCATACAGGATCGAAATTGATCGAAAAAATCGTTTTAAATTTATAAAAATAAATTACATCTACTACCATTTCCCTCCAAGTCTACTCGGAGTAATAGTACCTGTTAGTTTTTTAGATTAAAATTATATCTGGGTGAGGAAATTCGATGAGAAATCGAAACCCAATAAATAACTAAATAAATAAACAAGGAAACTTAATTTTATCGCAAATCGTTTCTGTAGAGCCATCATCGCCTTGACGATCCATTCATTTCTACTATCCTAGAACGCAGTCTTGTGTTCTATGATATACAGTCTACTTCGGTTACAAGACTGGTACACTCAAAATGGAAGAAGGGGGTTTAGGCTACAGTCCAAGCGTCAAAAGAGGCTTATTTTCGATTTACGTAGCCACCCCCTATCAAAAATTTTAACGTAATTATTAAGAAAAATCAAAAAAAGACTAATAACCATTGTTCGCCATAGGACCATTTAATAGAATTATGAAAAAGTACCATTTAAACGGGCTAATTCGTAGTAAAATACGTATAAAAACTAAGTAGCTCCGAAATGAGAATTAGCCAATGAGAATCGAGTATTCGATATATAAACAAGGTAGTAAAATGGCGACGTCGAGCGAAGAAGAGACCATGCTTATTAGCGAGAAAAAAAAGTTTTATATGCATTTTACCTTTAAAAAAGTATAGCGAAATAAAAATTACTTATGATAATCCTTTACTAAACCAACAAATATTCAAATAGTTATGCTTTTTGAACTTGTCATCCTTCTAAAAAGACGGTTTATCTTACGAGGACATCAGATTATGTTGTCATTTTTATCGTGCTTACCCTGGCTTGGCCGTGTCGGAGGATGGACAAAGGCCGCATCCCAAAGACCTACAGGATGGCGAACTAGTAGAAGGCTCTCACCGGTAGAGAGATCACGCCTTTGCTTTAAAGATAGCTACAAGAAGGACATGAAGACACGCCACATCCAACACCACACATGAGAGGTTGGTGCAAATAACCAAGCAACCAAGTTTAACACTGAGGCCCAGGTCACACGATTTTCGGCATCTACCTCCAACGTATTTGTGTCATATGGTATATCCCCATGTCTCTCCGGCAGACATCTTTGAAGCGTAGGCGTGGCCTAGCAAGTTATCGGGAGTCTTTACTAATTTGAATATATTAAAATAAATGAAACCTGGAGAAAAATACTTTAAGGCAGATTGAAGGCATTTTTATCGAAAAATATTTTTTAGTGGTTTTATGCATTAAAAGTAAGCCATATTTGTATCGACAAGTGAATGTAAATATTTTTGTAAATAGCCCCCTCCCCCGAAAAACATTTTAAAGAAGGGGGGTTGAAATATTTACATTTACATGCCGAAAAAAGATCGAGTGTGTAAAATATCGCATTAACTTACAGAAAAACGCCTTAAAGTGTTGATTTTTTTATTCAGCAGGCACCGATCAGATCGGCGTCTTCGTTCGTAGGTGGGAGGATTTTATCACCGCCAAGACCACGAATAATGCTGTATAAATCCATCAAATTTTACATCACTCAAAAAATAAGGCGGTTTTGAAATAAAATAACTGATGCTTTTAAAATTCTTTCATTGATAAATCAACATTGAAAATTTCGTTAAATCGGATAATTCCCAGATTTTGTAAATTTCTATTCAATTTAATCTATTACATAATGTATATAACCATTTGGTGCCTACACCAGTGATCCAATCATGATGAAACTTTAATCACATATGTAGCTAATTTTCAGAAACAGTACTGGCTAAATGTATTTCAATAAAAATTAATAATGGAAGCCTTGTGGACATCTTTACAATGGAGGAGAAAAGAGAAGACGTTTCAATGAGAGAGGGAGGGAGAAGTAGTAGTATAGTATACTCCTCTTCCTTTTCTCCGCCCTGTCGGCTGGGGCGTTAGAATGCACCGACTGCACCTCGGCAGAGGGGTAAGACTCCCCCAATGCGGCCACCTGTTGACCGTGGGTGGCGACCGTGATGATTAAGGATAGAGCCCAGGTGGATGAGCAGTTCATGACATGCAGTACTCCACTTTGGCCCTTACTTAGGCTAGATGGGCGGTTGGAGAGACCCCCTCTGATCGATGCTGGTCACGTCAAGCCCTAGCACCTATATGATTGCCCAAACCTATTGCCCTTATGGCAAGCCCCAACCCCTTTTTTATCATATGGGTGCTAGAGAGGCGGTGACTGAGGGTCTACATGTCCTGGGAATGACTTTAAACTGTATCTGATGGTGAGGTTCCAGTTTTGGAGGTTTGGGGAATGTGGAGTACCCCTTCATCACCATTGAAATTGAAATAGGGATTTACCATTTTTGTAGAGCCTAGTATAAAATTTATTAAAAATGAATTACATATATATTCTTTACCATCCTCATAATGTAACTACTTTTCGACTTAATATATTCAAAAGATTTCTGGTATGCGGCTATTTTCCATCCTCAAAACAAGAACCAAACATGTGTCTACCTAAAAAGAAATTATAACATTCAAAATAAATTGACTCACCCTGAAGTTTCCGTTCTTACAGTGGTAGTACTCATGTAATCGTGCATGATTTCATAGAAGCAGTCGCAGATGTAGTCACACCTGAACATGTCCATGGGACTCTGGGTAGAAATCTGAAAAGTAATATAAAATAATGATAATCCTCATTTATACAGAACTAGAAAGTGGCTACCGGCATAGCTGGGTTGTGGAGAATTTTTTTAAATTTTAGTCTTGCAGATTCATTATTACTTATCGCGAGTGAGTTCTCGCTGGTTGACCCATAAAAATCCGACGTAAATATATAACAATATAGTAAGAAATGTTCATTCATGATTTACAATTAAAAGTATATATATATAATAGGTGATTAATTCAATCAATTAATTTATATTTTCATAGATAGAAAAATAACACGATAATGACTTCCCTTCTATAACACTATTAAAGTATTATGGGTTGATTGGCGATCTGTTGATTATTTACTAATTAATTAAAACTATCCTAATTATTAATTATGGTAGTGTGACAGAGAAACACGAGGTGAGTGGCGTATTCTCGAAGGAAGCGGGCTAGGCTTGCCTGACATGTCGGACTGTAGAATCGAACCCGTTCCTTCAGAAGGCAAACATTGTCACCGAGTCGGAAAGCTACAGTCCCGGATGTAAGCGCCAGGTAACCGGATGATAGCTATGATGATTCCGGCGGTCGGGTTTGGCTCGAGAATCTCGTGTGTGGCGGCACAGACACCCGGATATTTAGGAAGAAATTAGTATAGTAGAAGTGGGTGAAGACAGCAGGGAGTTGCGATTTTTCAGCTGCTGAAGATATTTGAGTTGGTGATTTTACGACAACGACGACGACGCGACGACGGATTTTTTGTGCTATAGATTTTGTGACGGCGACGACATTGTTGACCCCCCCCTCTCTTCAACAAGTCGAATTTTATTTTCCCCTCTATTCTTTTCTTTTTTCATTCCAGAGGTTAGTTTGTTAAAAGTTACTGTAAGAAAGAAAAACAATAATAATAATAATAATAAATAATGTTTATATTAAAAAATATAAATTTATGTAAACAAAGAATTCTCACGTAGGCATAAATTCCTTAAATTATGGAATTTGACAATATGATCGGAAAATTTAAATTTTGACATAAAATAAATAATGGTTGGCCTTGAGTTGTAGCACTTCGAAAAACAATGGAAACTACAACAAGGCTGACACAAGGCCATTTAGACACTTAGGCAATGTTATCGAGTGGCTGCCAATCAGGACAAGAGAAAGAAAGACCGAAACTAGAGAGACCGAAGAGGGGAGAAGAGTAAAGCGGAGGACGTCCGCCAGAGTCTGGCACGCCGCAACCAGAAGACTCGCTACACGTCTGGATCCCTTGTCACCGTCCATACTGCCACTCTGACGTCCTGCTACTTCGGTGACAAACCAAGTTAAATAAGTTATTCCATTAGCTGTAGATCGCCAGTCAACTAACAAAGAAATCACCTCGCTCTTCTGACATTATACAAGAATTAACATTGTATATAAAAAAACAATAAATATATAAATCTTGTGTATAATTATCAGAAGGCGTTCCTGTTTGTTTGTTGACCCCGTTGACAGCTTTTGGTTATTATATTTCAGCCGAGTGTTACTTTTCAAATTTAAATTGTAGATATCTTCCCAAATATAAATCAAATCTTCATTATATTTTCATAAAAAGCAAGCTCTTGTGACAGTGAATGTGATGTATATTTACTTTGTCGTTAATTGTTTTATTTCGTAGTTTCCTCCGGACATGCATTACATACACACAATTGCCCTTTATTATGTATAATGATATATGGAGGCGCGTGGTCAAATGGTTAGAGTAAACGGAAATGGACTCGTCAACGTTGAGTTCAATTCCTGGACGAAGCTGTTTGAATTTCACATGGTATTAGCCCTTGTGAAAGGCATGAACCCAATTCTCTCCCACAGCTATGGGTAAATAGCAGAGCAGACTGGGCTCTTTGACCTTGGTTAGGTAAAGTCTAGAGAGAAGTAAAGCTCTAAATTCAAACCTGTTAAACTCCACTTAAGAAATTGACATTGTGTCACATCCTGCTCTTGCGGAGGGTTTGGTAAAAATATATATATGATATCTTGTAATTATCTTAGGATAGATATAGATAAGCAGGCTTTCGGATATTTTTTTTCTTCGTGAATATATTTTCGTGAATATATATTATTCAATTTACTGCATACATTTCTGTCATTCCTATATCCTGTCTTTTTGATATTGTGAATTGTCTCCCTTTATCAAATAATTTCGTTTATCTAACGTGTTCAATTTGATAATTATTTTTGTTTTATATAATTTTTTGTTTGTTTGGGGGAGGAGAATATGTGCTTAATTGAAGTCGTACCTATTTTGAAAATTAATTAATTGATAATTAATGAATTAGGCGGACATACCTATTCAAATGTAAGGCTAAACAAATCGAGCAAACAAAAATCTCTGTATGTACATTTCAGCCTAATCAGCCTCATCAGCAGAGCTATAGACAGGAAGACTGCTTTGTGTGATTCGAACCCTGACTGTCAAGCTGACAAGCGGGGACTCTAACCATTACTCCAGCTGGTTTTCCCAGATTTTTCGTTTGTTTTGAAGTAGGTTATATTCCACTTTATTTTGACTTTACTTCACGACAGTATGAGAGTAAACAAACAAACAATGTATTTTGATATGGCTTTTTAGCGACAATTTTTTTGGGGAGAATATTTGCTTAATTGAAGTCGTATCTAATTTTATAATTATGTAATGACCGGTGCAAGAGTTTCCCAGCTCCCTCGGAATCTATGATAGATTCAACTGAACAGCAGCCCAGCAAACAAGGATTCCAGTCTTCTCTAATTTAGTACCGATACAGAGATAAGATATATTGAATATTTCTTTATCCACACTGTTATTTAGTTAAAATAGAACGTAAAGAATAAAATGAAATAAGAGTTATTTCTACTTGTTAGTGGATTTTCTAAAAGTTCTTTCAAAAGATTTATCTCCGAAATTGAATATGAAAATATAAAAACTTTAGGATACTTACTGTATTCACGGGCCAAATAACCTGCAGATGGCCATGGTCTCGGGCATCATGTAGCCATCGTCCATTTGCAGACAGGGGAGGTAATTACAGGGGAAGTCTGAAAAAAAGAGTATTAAAAGATTAATTACATATATAATGATTTTTTTTTCATAAGGGAATCATTTACCACGGGATTCATTCAATATTTTTTTTAAAACAAAATGCATTTTCTTTTGAAAGATTTTTCAATGACGTCGAGGAAGCGTTGACCTCTTCGTCGTTGTAAAATCCCTACAACACCATGCACAATCTTTATATATTTTATATTACTTGGCGATGAATTTCCATCGCTTTAATACCATTTGTATTAAAAAAAACGAATCAATACGCAAACTTCTCATTTGGCGGTAGCAACAATACGGTAGCTCTATCAGAAACGAGTGTCAAGCCAAGAGTGATTTGGGCATCGAGCGCCGTGTATGCAAAACAACACACACAATGTTGCTAATACACACGCATGAATAGTTACCCTGCGTCCCCGCGAGACCTTAGTCTATGGTTAACCTTTACAAACAGATATACAACGACAGTATTAATCTTTCTTTTGTGGGGCGCGTGGTGTAATGGTTAAACTCATGGGTGGACTCTCGTCCCGAGTTCAAATCATGGATGTGGTAATTGCATTTCACTTCGCGCTAATACCATTGGGAAAGGTATGAATTCTACTCTCCCCTAGCTATGGATAAATAGTAGGGCGACTGGGCCCTTTAACCTGGTTAGGGAACCAGTCTAGAGGAACTCTGAATTCAAACCTGTTAAACTCCGCTTAAGAAATTGACCTTGTCATCCTGTTCGTGCGGAGGGGTTCGTGCGCAAGTATTTGTTTTTTGTAATAAAATATTATATTAAATTAGAAATTGCTAATGAAACTAAATAAGAACACAGATAAAAAGATTTGAAACAGAGGAGGCATGATCGAATGCCTTTGAAACTAACTCTCCCGTATTTCCATCATCCGTCTTCACTGCTAAATTTCTAATTTAACTATTTAGTAAAATAGAAAAGTAAATAACAAAATTACAGTTATTCTTCTTTGTATTTGGATTTCTTTTCAGATTTATCCTTGAGATTTTGCTCATTTGATTAGATAATCAAAACAATTAGTCTTAATTTAGATAATAATTATTCAATTTTTTAATTTATGATTTTTTAATCATCGTTAAATTCATTTATAGTATAAATATTTTCTATACGATTTATCTTCAAAAATACATAGCATAAAAAAAGGCGTTGTGTTCAATTGTTTTGTTGATCCGTTGACAGCTTTTGGTTATTTAATCTAATTTCAGCCGAGTTGTAAAAGGAACGAAACCAGATCTCATTCAGCCTGCCTGTAAATTAACAGACACATAAGAACGGGAGGTTGGAACGGGCAGTTTCGACGACTGTAATACTGAGCCGGAGCTATCGTTCTCATAACATAATTCGAACCCTGTACCCCAACTTATGTTATTATATTAGTGCCGTTACCAGGTGCTCTATACATTGAGAAGTGCCCGACTTTATTGTGTTATATTGGTGCCTAAGTCATTTTAATGAAATAGCCAATGACGAAGGTAAATGAAATGGGTTAAATTATTTTTTTTTCCATTTTATTTTTTTATGTTATTTTTCGAAAAATCGAGCAAGTATATATTCTTGACACAAACAGCTAATTGAAGTATATGTGAAACCTGCACACACACAACAACACACATACTCACACACACACACACATATATTATATATATATGTGTGTGTGCTGTGTGTGTTCGATGTGCCTGTGTGTTGTGTGTGTGTGAGTGTTTGTTTAGTGTGTGTGAAAATGTAGAAAAACAATGAAGTGTTCCAAATGATGAACATTATTCATGATGTTATGGTCTCGTTTTAAACATTTCGGTTTTGCATCATTCTCAGGACACGTGTTTGAATATATATGATATATATATATATATATATATTATATATATATATATATATGTGTGTGTGTGTGTGTGTGTGTGTTGTGTGTGTGTGTGTGTGTCGTGTAATCCAAAGTCCAGAGAAGAATCTTCCTTACGACAACAAGAGTTTTATGTTTAAAAACCTGTCTCAGTTTGAGAGCTCAATTGGTGCTCTTAATGTGATGAGTCACAAGAAGCAAATATATAAGTAAAGAAATAACAAAAGACTATGAGAGTTTGTTTATAGTCTATTCAGGGAGACTAGACAAAATAGTCTAAATTCTCCATAGATTTTGCATCTGATGAGTGCGCAAAAAGAAAGTTTTTTTAGACACTTTGTCTAAGCTCCCGAAATAGATATATGCTAAAATCTTAACTGTTTATTATCTTCTTTACTTATATATATAATATTATAATATATATATATATATATATATATATAGTATATAATATAGTATTGACTTTGAAGAAGGTCCAATGCTAATAAAGCCAGAGCAATAGGTAATGGTAGTTGTATATGATTGGACGCATAAAGTTCAATGGTATGCAATCCTCAGATGAATCAAAATGGTTGAGATCTTAAAAACCAAGTAGTTTTTTTTGGCGTTTTTTTTTAAGCGTTTTTCACGCGATGTGAATGAATATAATGCTAAGAATTCTTTTTTAAACTGTGACATATATATATTATATATATATATATATATATATACTGTATATTATATATAGTATATATATATATATATATATATATATTTGATTAGTAGATGATAGATAGATTTATTTGTGGGTACTTTGTGTTTTGTGGACCGGTTAACTTAATTTTGAAGCTTTAATCTACACTTCGAATTTCTCCTAGAAACAACTCTAATGATTCCGAAATGAAAATTTCTTAATAGATTTGTGGTTTTATCTATGTCCGGGGAAACAACTAAAAAGCTAATCCCTACCTTGTAAACTATCCGCCCGTAGAATTTCATTTTCTAAAGAACTACTTGAAATGTATTTACAGTTAGCTTGATTGTGAGGAAGAAAAAGAACAATGGGATACGTAGATATGATTTTACTGAAAAGCATCCTTTTAACATTTTATGCGATCAGTGTGGTATGAATATGATAGGTAAACATGTAGTTGGATAAATCGATTAGTGAATATTAGAAGGAAGGTGACAAGCAAAGAAGTTTATTGATGATCAGAAAAGATAATGATCATTTTATTTGATTCATCCAGCAACCATGATGTTTAAATTGTTGAGTTTGGACCATAGAATTCTTCCAACAATGAAAAATAATGAATTCCATTATCATCAACTGAATATCAAACAACAGAAACCAAAAGGAGTGTATCGGCCGGATATGTAGGATAACACTAACGTTATAGGAATGGTTAAAGAATATGTTGAGATTTTCTAGATATAAGATGTGCGCTAGATCCGGCGCTCGCTACTTATAAGACTCGTACCAGAATTAAGTCCGGATATCTCTTGGCCAATCGATTGGCGATACTCTGCTGCTGAATACACATACTTAAACCGACTCTAATCGTCAATAATTACTACAGAGTTCATTGATGAAGGACATAGGATTAAATCTTATGACCTTAACCAAATACGCAGATAGGACTTCTACGCTCACCAAGATTCAATAACTTCAGGATTCACTTTAAGCCCTTTTCAACTGCCAAGGATGGCATTTAAAACTTACAAGAATACTTAACAAAGATATTCTTAAACAGAGCCAGTCTGAGAATTCATGTTACATAGATGATAAACGGTGGTAAATTAAGGAACACGAGTATTAATATATAGATGTTATTTATAGATCATAATAGATCTTATTATAAAGTGGAGATTGTGAGTTTGTCTGTCTGTAACGAAACTATATCACTACCTCAAGTCAATTCCTTTTGTTAATGTAATCGCAGTTCTCTATGATTTTATTTTTATTTGAAACCTTTATTTAATAAAATTGTTTTTGATTATTAAACTGTGGCCATATCTACATACTAACGCATGCAATTATATTTATATAATACAGACAAAATAGCAGTTTAATGTGACCGGCAAGGCTAATTTTGCATATTGATATAAAATTTGAATTTTAATTAAATATGTGCTTAGTAATTATTGATTTCTAATTGTTAGTTTTTATTTAATGAATATAAGAAGAAATCTCTTCAATGAATCTTAAATGAAATCCGTTAACAAGATAAAATAACTGTCTTATTTTTATTCCTCTTTTCACTAAATACTAAATAGAAAAAATAGCAGATGAAAGACGGAAGTGGTGAAGGTAACTTTCAGTTGTTCTATTATTTCGATTATACCCCCTCTGTTACA
This sequence comes from Doryteuthis pealeii, assembly GCA_023376005.1. NCBI lineage: Eukaryota > Metazoa > Mollusca > Cephalopoda > Myopsida > Loliginidae > Doryteuthis > Doryteuthis pealeii. The sequence continues at coordinate 5,215,632 of CM042175.1, forward strand.
AATTTTTTCTGCATTCCTTATTTAGTTTCATTAGCCCTTCTAATTTTATACAATATCTTATTACATTAAACTAAAATACTTGCACCCGGAGGGTGCATATATTTGCTGTGATTTAATAATGGTTCACTTTGCCTTTGGCTATCTTTGGCTTACGCATTATCCAAACGCACTGGTCATTTAATGGCGATTAAGTTTTGGATTCATTAGTGATATTTGGTAGAAAACAAATGTATATATATGATATATGAATTTTAATTTAGTGTTAAATTACTCCATCATTCTTTCGTAAGGCAATCCAACTTCTTTTCAGAAAATCTAAAATCATGGAGTGTTCTAATTGTCGTGTAGAGGAAGGCGCGTGGGTTCTAACAGTTTAGAGTCGTAGGAAATGAACTCGTCAACAGGTCGAGTCAATTCCTGGACGAAGCTGTTGGAATTTTCAGATGGCGCTATTCCTTGGGAAAGGATATGAATCTAATTCTCCCTCCAGCCTAGTGGGCAAATAAGCAAGGGGCAGACTGGACTCTTTAACCATCGCTAGGTAGACGCAGTCTATGGCAGAAGGAAAACTTCTGAATTGATGAACCTGTTAAACTCTCCGCTTAGAAATTGTCCATTGGTCACAACCTGCTCATGCGGAGGTTTGTGCAAAAGATATATTATGATATTAATGATCAAATCTAATAATTAGGTGTTACTTTGACTTTGCCTTTGGCTTTATGGCATATTAAAACTCGCAGGGTTATTTAATGCCGACTAAGGTTTTGAATCATAGCGATAGTTGTGTGGTAAAAAGTAAAGTCGTTGGCGGCCTAAATGTACGTATCACCAATTAGCGAGGGAGTCTATCCCCTTTTCACTAGGGCTAGACCAAAGGAGATTGTTTTAGCATCCTGTGGGTGGAACGCTTACACCCTCCATCAGCTCTTTACTTGTACCGCACAGATCCCTGTGCTACTCCATAGCTGAGTTGGCGAGGACCGTACTAGGAACGCTTGGGGTTTCTAGACGAAGCTCTACCGATGAGCTAACCCGGCCCTGGTAGAAAAACAAATGTAATTTATATTGTTAATTAGTGTTAAATTATTCTTATTTTTAGTACAATCCACTCTTTAGGAATATAAAATCCTGGGTGGTCTTGTATTCGTGCAAGGTTTTTTCGAATTACTTGCTTGGTAGTATTTTGTTTCACACTAGTCAAAGTCTACACATCTGCTAGCAGATATATGTTTCACTGTGAATCTCTCTTGGCTAGGAAGTGCATATTGGGGATGCTATGCCTTTAGTAAATGATGACGGGAGATGGTATGTGTGGCCTAGCGTGAAATTTTTGCAATTACTTTGCTTGGTAGTAATTTGTCCACGTAGATCAAAGTCTACACACTCTAGTATATAGTTTCACTGTGAATCTCTCTTGGCAATAAAGTTATATTGGGGATGCTATGCCCTTTAGTAAATGATGACGGGAGATTGTATGTGTGGCTTATGTGAAAAGTTATTTTTTAATTACTGGCTTGGTAGTATTTTGGTTCACAGCTAAGATCAAAGTCTACACACTTTCTATGCAGTATATGTTGTCACTGTGAATGCTCTCTATGGCAGAAGTGCATATTGGGAGAATGCTATGCCCTTTAGTAATATGATGACGGAGAGAGTATGTGTTGGCCTAACGTGAAAAGTTTTTTTTAAATACCTTGCTTGGTAGTATTTTGTTCACACACTAGATCAGAAGTATACACACTCTAGCAGTTATATGTTTCACTGTGATCTCTCTTGGTTGTAGTGCATATTGGGGAGCTATACCTTTAGTAAATGATGACGAAGATGTAGGTGTGGTCGCTAGGTGAAAAGCTTTTTCGAATTGCTTGGAGTAATTTTGGTTCCACTACATCAAAATCTACACACTCTAAAAGTATATGTTTCACTGTGAATCTCTCTTGGCATAAAGTTCATATGGGATCGCTATGCCCTTTAGTAAATGATGACGAGAAGATGTAGGTGTGGCCTAGGTGAAAGCTTTTTTCGATTGCTTGGTAGTATTTTGTTCACAACTAGATCAAAGTCTACACACTCTAAAAGTATATTTTCACTGGTGAATCTGCCTTGGCATAAAGTGTCATATTGAGGATCGCTAATGACGCCCTTTTAAGTAAATATGACGGGAGATGTAGGTGTGGCTTATGCTGAAAGTTATTTTTAATTACTTGCTTGGTAGTATTTTATCACCTTTAATCCCAGGCAAGAAGACCAGGACCTAGTGTTGATAAACAAAAAAGTAAGAACTTGTCAACTGGTGGATCTTGCAGTGCGAGCAGATCACAGGGTGAAGCTAAAGGAAAATTAAAAAATGGACAAATATCTGGACCTTGCCAGAGAACTGAAAAAGGTATGGAATATGAAAGTGAAAGTGATACCAATTGTAGTTGGTGCACTGGAACGGTCCCAAAAGGATTGGAAAAGGGTTTGGAAAGTTTGGGAATCAGAGGAAGGATTGAAACCACTCAGAACACTGCACTGCTGCAATCTGCCAGAATACTCAGAAGAGTCCTGGAGACCTGAGGAGACTTGCTGTCACTCAGACTCCAGTGAAAGGATTGGAAAAGGGTTTGGAAAGTTTTGAAATCAGAGGTAGGATTGAAACCATTCAGAACACTGCACTGCTGCAATCTGCCAGAATACTCAGAAGAGTACTGGAGACTTGAGGAGACTTGCTGTCACTCAGACTCAAGTGAAAGACCATCAGCTAATGCTGATGTGAAAACTCAAAAGGAGATAATAATAATAATAAGAAGATTAGAGTGACTATGAGTTTTATATTGAAATAATTGAATCGTCGGTCCGAGTTCAAATACTGGACGAGGTTGTTTACATTTTAAATCGCGCTAATGCCCACAGAGAATGTATAAACCCATCTGTCTTCTTCCAAGGTATTAGTAAATATTAGGACAGACTAGTTTCTTTATAATTAGTTAGGCAACTAATATAGTAGAAGGAAATTCTTCAAACCATCTTTAGTAAATAAAGTAAAGTCATCGGAGCGGCTTAAAGTCGGTATCAGCCAGACAGCGAGGGAGTCTATCCCCTTTTCAATAGCGCTAGACCAAGGAGATCGTTTTGGCGTCTGAGGTGGAGCGCCACACCTACCATCAGCTTCTTACTTTACCGCACAGATCCCTGTGCTACTCATAAGCTGAGTTGGCGAGGACCGGTATCGAACTAGGAACCTTGTGGATTCTAGCCGAACGCTCTACCGACTAAGATAATTCGGCCCCTTACTCCGCTTAAACATGTAAAAAATACAAACTTTAATCTAAAATCTAAAAGGTGTTAGTAAATATTAGAACAGACTTAGTTCTTTATAATTGGTAACTAACATAGGAGAAGGAATTATTTCAAAGCAGCTTTACTCCGATTAGAATTGAAAGAATACACACTTTTATCAAACTTAAGATATTGATATGAAATTGCTATCTCTATTTTTGCCTTTCTTCTTTTTCACAGTACAACATGAACGATTGGGGATTCGGAGGTGACAGCTGTTGCGGTAACTACGACGTAAGTCATCTTTTTTTTCATTATGTTCCAAATAATATATAACTATATAGTAGCTATGTGCAAAACACGCTCTTTTGATACGCACTAGTATTGTTTAAAAAATATTTTAAAACGTCAATAAAAAATGGAAAATTAACTTTTTAATGTTTTATTTTACGTTTAATATAAAGAACAATTCAAAGTTTATGGGTTATAAAAAAGAAAAAAAAACAAATTTCTCTTACATAAAACCTAAATTTTTACATTTAAAAGTAAATTCACGTAAAATCCCGCCATTTCTTAATCTTTGTTGACAAAATTATCGCATCTTGACGTGTGCACTATTTTTTATATGGAGGATTATACGTATATGTTTTCAAACAAATAGAATAATACATTTCTTCAAACACTGTGTGTTTGAGTTCTACAAAATATAATTATGCTAGCGTCACGGATTTGAACCTGTTATCGCAGAAGCAAAAAATAACAACAACAACAATACCCAAAAACCAGATTTTTTTATATCCCTTAGCGCCCCCCATTAATAAAAATGACGACAATTTGTAATTCAAACATTATTTTCAATTTTTTAAAATAAAAACCCAAATATGTTATGTCATTATTTTTAGCTAAATATTTTTTATACAATATTTTCTTTGATCAATAAATACGATTTTGATATCCGCTAAAGAAAAGTATTTATTTAACATTTTATACATTTGAAAAAATCTCTGAAAAAAAATAAACAAGTAGACAATTGGAACTTTTAATATAAAATTCTTTAGAAAATAATCTAACAATTTCGAAAAAAAAGATAAAAAAAGATACATATTTTTTCTTATTTACGAGATTTAAGTTTCAGTGTTAAAGATGCCCTATTACCAAAACCGAATGAGTTGCGATTTCTTATTTACATATGTTCTGTCATTAAATTATCTTTCCAAAAATGTAAAAATCATTTATATCCCCCCCCCAAAAAAAAAAAGAAGATCTTTGTACGGGGGATCAATGCGCGAAACAAAAACTAACGAAAAAAACTATTAGCCTGTTTAATTTAGTAAACATTTATTTACAATCAAAGTTCGTCTTTTGTTACTTCATTTACCGAAAGTTTTATTAAAATCGGATAGTTAGTTTATTTTATATGATTTTTAGAAGAATTTTCTGTGATCACCCTTTTTAGAGCCAGTGATAATTTTCACATAGCTACTATATAGTTAGCTCATTATCATTTATGCTCGTGCGGTAAGGTTGGTAGATATATTATAAATACTAGCAAATATATGCACCCTCCGGGTGCAAGTATTAATGTCATAAAATATTATATTAAATTAGAAAGTCTAAAGAAACTAAATAAGAATGCAGATAAAATGATTTGAAACAGAGAGGGGTATAACCGAAAAATATAACAGCTGTAACTCCCTCTTCCATCACCCCTGTCTTTCCTTGCTAAACTTTTCTAATTTAACTATTTAGTTAAATTAGGAAGTAAAGAATAAAATAATAGTTATTTCTTTTTGGTAATTGATTTCTTTTAAGATTTATCTCCAAGATTTTTGCTCATATTCATTAAGATAAAATCAAATAATCAGAAATCAACAATACCAAGCACATATTTATTAAAATCAAATTTTAAATATCAATATGCAAATAGGCCTTCCCGTTCACACAGTAAACCACTTTTTGTTGTACATACAAATACAATTGCATTTTA
>CM042175.1:5225879-5288379 GCA_023376005.1 Doryteuthis pealeii
CTTAACATTTTTCCTTTTTCTCCCTTACAAAATTTATTTGCATTGTCCTGATGATGGTTTATCATAAACCGAAATACTTAAGTATAGACATTACTATATATATATATTATAATATATATATATATATATATATATATATATATGTAGAAATGGAAAAGGAATTGAATCCGACAATATGAGGAAAAATGAGTAAAGAAAAGAAAAGTAAATGGATAAAATGAATTTAATCGATCACTTACACATGTGTTTCGGTCAGTTTATGTGTGAAAATATTTCGCACACATACAAGAATCGACCTTCATCAGAGTGAACATTTATTTTATGAATATTATATATATATATATATATAATATATATATATATATATATATATATATATATATATAGTGTGGGATTGTCGCTGTTTCAGCTTTTACTGGAACATAGTGCCAAATGCAGTATTATTGGGAGAGTGCTCAATATAGAATAGAGCTGTTATATAATATAATATAATAAATATATAAAGGTTTTACATATTTATTTATTTGGTGACAAAGGAACAGTTACAACCATTTTGGTTTCATGCGTCAACAATCGTCAGGTGAACTTCAAAATGGTTGGGACTGTTCCTTTGTCACCAAATAAATAGATATGTAACACCTTCATATATTTATTTTATTTTATCATATTATATATACTAGCAAATATATGCACCCTCCGGGTGCAAGTATTTAAGTTTTAATATAATAAAATATCATATTAAATTAGAAAGGCTAATGAAACTGAATAAGAATGTAGATAAAAAGATTTGGAACAGAGGGGGTATGATTGAAAAATAGATCAACTTTGAAACTAACTCTTCCATCATTTCCCATTACTCCCGTCTTTCATTGGTAAATTTTCCTTATTTAACTATTTAGTTAAAATAGGAAGTAAAGAATAATATTAGTTATTTCTTCTTGTTAATGGATTTCTTTTAAGATTTATCCCCGAGATTTTTGCTCATATTCAAAAAGATAAACCAAACAATTAGAAATCTATAATACTAAGCATATATTTATTAAAATCAAATTTTTAAGATTAATATGCAAATTTGCCTTCCTGTTCACACTGTAATCCGCTATTTTGTTGTATATATAAATACAATTGCATGTTCTGAGTATGTAGATATGGTCAACAGTCTTAATGATGTAAAACAATTTTATTAATAATTGAGGTTTAAATAAACATAAATTCATGGAGAATGTAATGTAAATCAAATTTTTAAGATCAATATGCAAATCAGCCTTCCCATGCACACTATAATCCGCTATTTTGTTGTATATATAAATACAATTGCATGTTCTGGGTATGTAGATATGGTCAACAGTCTTAATGATGTAAAACAATTTAATCAATAATTGAGGTTTAAATAAGAATAAAATCACGTAGACTGCGACGTAAATAACTAAGGGAATTGTGACTTAAGTAGTAATATAGTTTCGGTTACAGACAGACAAACACACAATCTCCATTATAATAACTAGCAAATATATGCACCCTCCTGGTGCACGTATTTAAGTTTTAATATAATAAAATATCATATTAAATTAGAAAGGCCAATCAAACTGAATAAAAATGCAGATGACATGATTTGGAACAGAGGGGGTATGATTGAAAAATAGAACAACTTTGAAACTAACTCTTCCATCATTTTCAATTACTCCTATTCCTAATTTAACTATTTAGTTAAAATAGGAAGTAAAGAATAATATTACAGTTATTTCTTTGTGTTAAGGGATTTCTTTTAAGATTTATTGAAGAGAATTTTGCTCATATTCAATAAGATAAAACTAAACAATTAGAAATCAATAATATCAAGCACATATTTATTAAAAACAAATTTTTTAAGATCAATATGCAAATTAGCCTTCCCATTCACACTGTAAACCGCTGTTTTGTTGTATATATAAATACTACTGCATGTTATTTGTATGTAGATATGGTCAACAGTCTTAATGATGTAAAACAATTTTATCAATAATTGAGGTTCAAATAAGAATAAAATCACGGAGACTGCGACGTAAATAACTAAGGGAATTGTGACTTAAGTAGTAATATAGTTTTGGTTACAGACAGGCAAACACACAATCTCCATTATAATAATATATATATATATATATACTTTGGTGCGGTACTAAGTTTCTTGGTACAAGGTGATTCTAGGTGGGTCCTAATTCTCTACCCGTAGTTTGTTGTAGAGTTCAGGTTCCGTATGAGAGCTCAATGTTTAATTATTGTAAACAGAGCAAATTTATTTGGGAATAAAAAGGCCTTAAATACCATGGGTATCGTGGTTATGGACCATTTCGCGAGTGGAAATGGTCCATAACCACGATACCCATGGTATTTAAGGCCTTTTATTCCCCAATATATATATATATATATATATATATATATATATATATATATATATATATCAGTCTTTTCATATCTACCTATCTATCTCATTCGGTTCATATCTATCTATCAATCTAGTCAGAATATTTGTGTTAAAAACAACAGGTATTTTTTTCTGGGTCACCCTGTAATATGTTTTAATTTACCGACCGATTTGCAAGTTTAGCCATTTTGTTTTATTTTTTGAATAAGTTTGTGATTACTTATGTAATATAGCATATATTTATACACTTGCATTTCTATTTAACTTTTCTTCTTTACTTCCTTCTTCTCAACTTCAATATCTTGTCAGCGACATTTCCACCTCACATTCATTCATATTTTTCACATATATCTTCTTTCTTTCGTTCTATTTTTCTTTCTTTCTTCTCTTTCTTTTATTAGATTACACCGTATAAATAAAGCATTACATTTCACGGAAATACCCGAAGCCTGAGGGACGCAAAGGTATGGGTTAGTTTTAGTATTGAGGTTAGACTACTTCGGGAGTTTCCGTAATCTAATGCTATTTATACGTAAGATGCGATTCTAACGATATTATATCGGTACTTATGCAGAATAGTGCATTAGATTACATATAAAAAGCATTGGATTTCAGTATATTCACAGAAATTCTCGAAAGCTTTGAAACGCCAAAACAAAATTTTAAAAAGAGAACGCAAAAATGATTTTTTATCTTCGAATTTTTCATTCATTCTTTATTCGCGTTTCGGTAAAAACAGCTTCAATCTCGATCGCTTTTTATTATAACACAGCTCAGAGAATTAAGAATGGAAATTATAATAGTGTGTGTGTGTGTGTGTGTGTGTGTGTGTGTGTGTGTGTGTAATGATTATACCGAGAATACTCGGGATTAATAACAACAGGAAAATGCAATAGTAACTTGTTTTAATATCATGTGAATATCAGGCCGTTTGGGATGTAATACTTCTCATCGTTGGATGTGGATGTGGATGTTCAATTAACTTTCTGTTCTTAGTTAAAGAAATATGAAGAGTTATCAATTAACTATTATATATACTAGCAAATATATGCACCGTCCGGGTGCGAGTATTTAAATTTTAATATAATAAAATATCATATTAAATTAGAAAGGCTACTGAATAAGAATGTAGATAAAAAGATTTGGAACAGAGGAAGCATGATTGAAAAATAGAACAACTTTGAAACTAACTCTTCCATCCTTTTCCATTACTCCCGTCTTTCATTGGTAAATTTTCCTAATTTAACTATTCAGTTAAATTAGGACGTAAAGAATAATATGACAGTTATTTCTTCTTATTAATGGATTTCTTTTAAGATTTATCTCCGAGATTTTTGCTCATATTCATTAAGATAAAACCAAACAATTAGAAATCAATAATACTAAGCATATATTTATTAAAATCAATTTTTTAAGATTAATATGCAAATTAGCCTTCCTGTTCACACTGTAATCCGCTATTTTGTTGTATATATAAATACAATTGCATGTTATTAATATGTAGATATGGGCAACAGTCTTAATGATGAAAAACAGTTTTATTAATAATTTAGGTTTAAATAAACATAAATTCATGGAGAATGTGATGGAAATAACAAAGGGAATTGTGACTTGAGTAATGATATAGTTTCCGTTACAGACAGACAAACCCACAATCTCCATTATAATAAGACTAGCAAGAATATACACCTCTGGTCGTAAGTATTTAAATTTAATGTAATAAAATATATTAAATTAGAAATATTAACGGAATTAAATAAGAACGCATATAAAATATTACACTTATTTTAATTATATTTTAATTGGTTTCTTTATAAAAACTTTTAGAGAATTGATTTATTTATTGAACCCAGTTTTATTAAAAATTTATAGCCCATAGAACTTGAAATAACGTAAATTTAAATAAACACCTAAAATCCCGTTCTTTTTTTATTTTTATAAACAACAGCATTAACGGCAATTAATATCCTCACAAGGGTGGACATACTAAACCAACCAATCAACAGCCTTCTCATGAATAGAGGTTCTTTTCAAACACCCTATTCTCTCGCTTCTTTTTTTTTTTTATCTTCGATTGAGTCAGTGGCTAAATTGTCGAGGGCGTGTGTTACAAATTAACTCTTAGTTGTATACATGACGTAATTTCCTTGTTATAAATAAAAGCCTTAAATAGAAGACAAAAAAAAAGAAGCCAGTATAATACATTTCCGATATCTATCACATAGCCAAAAGTAATTTTCGTTTAACCACCTGATACCACAGCACATATCTAATTATAAAGTAGATTGTGTGTTTGTCTGTATGTAACCGAAGCAATATCACTAGCCGAGTTACAATTCCCTTAGTTATTTATGTCACATTGTCCCATGATCTTATTTTTATTCAAGGCTAAGTTACTGGACCCCCGGCGTTGGCCAGAGCTACAGGTATTTGCCTCATACCCCACTTGTATGGGCTGGGCATAAGGCCTCGTTTTAACGTGGGCCCACCCACAAGCCGAAGCTCATTGGTGGGAAAGAACAAAAATTGCATCGATCCCCTCGGCATTCTCTTCAAGAGGGGCGCCACAGGCGCTGGGCAATAAACCCAGCCCTGCCCCTTTAAGTCAAGGGGGCAGGTATTGCCTGGGGGAAAGGCCCCTGAAATCGACGCTATTACCTTGTAAAAATCCAGGGCCGAAGCCACTGGACCCCTGGCGTTGGCCAGATCTACATGATATTTTCCACGTACCCCACTTGTACGGGTCAGGCACAAAGGCCCTATTTATGTGGGACCACCCACAAGCCGAGACTCATGGAGTGGCAGGTGAAAAATTGCGTCGATCCCGTCGGCATTCCCCGTCAAGGGGGCGCCTCAGGCACTGGGCAATAAACCCGGCCCTGCCCCTTTAAATCAAGGGGGCAGGTGTTGCCTGAGGGGATGGCCCCCTGGGATCGACGCTGTTAATTATAGCAATGGTCCAGAGGCCGAAGCCACTGTTTGCCATATCTACATACTAATAACATGCAATTGTATTTATATATACAACAAAATGGCAGTTTACAGTGTGAACGGGAAGGCTAATTTGCATATTGATATTAAAAATTTGATCTTAATAAATACCTGCTTAGTATTATTGATTTGTAATTGTTTGGTTTTATCTTAATGAATGTGAGCAAAAATCTCTGGGATAAACATTAAAATAAATCCATTAACAAGAATAAATAACTGTAATTCTATTCTGTACTTCCTATTTTAATTAAGTTGTTAAATTTGGAAAATTTAGCAATGAAAGACGGAAGTGAAGGAAGTGTAAGTTTCAATTGTTCTATTTTTCGATTCTACATTAGAATCTGTTTAGAATCTTTAAGAACATCTGTGTTTGATATTTCAGGTTAACAATTACGTTCAGCATTCAACAACATTGTGTTTGACATTTAACTTTTGAATGACGCAATAAAATACATAGCGTTCAACGGCCTTAATTGCATTATCTATTTTGGAATTGCCTGTAATTAATCTATATCTAGATAGATATCGGGAAATGGACTCGTCGGCCCGAATTCAAATCCTGGACGTGCTAATTGCATTTCACTTAGCGCTAATAAACTTGGGAAAGTTATGAATCCTACTCTCTCTGTGCATGTGTGTGTGTGTGTAAAATGAAAAGGGAAGTGAATCCGTCGGGATGTTGAAAAAATAAATAAAGGTAAAAAATTATAGAATGGATAAAATAGGATATTTTAATCAATTTTACTTACACGTGTTTCGGTCAGGAGTTTATCCATGTGTACATTATTCAAACTATTATTATTTTTAAATAACCAAAGGAAATGAAATAATAATAATAGAAAAAATGTAGAAATGTTCCACGCACAAAAATTCGACCTTCATCAGAGTAAATCATTATTTAAAAAAAAATGAAATTCGTTGGAAAAGCGGAGAATTTTTGAAATGTTCGAAAAAAGAACTTTTTATAAAAATCACGTTCAAACGCGGTCGAGAAAGACGGTTAATGACGTCATATCGCATGCGAACGATTTTGACACGGAGAGAAGTTTTGTGGAATTTTAAATTTTCAAAGCATGAGGGATTTTATTTATTTTAATTTTATTTTTTAAAAATATAAATGATACGTATGTGTGATTTGTTGGTGGTTAATTTATTAATTTGTTAATAAAGTCATTATAGTGATTTACTAATTAAAATTGTTGATTTAGTCAAATGAAAATGAGTATTTAAATATGTTAGGGAAACATAACACAGATTTGCTTTTTACTGTTAATAGGAAGAGAGTAGAAACAATTATTATGCAAGGGCATATATATATATATATATATATATATATATATATATATATATATATATATATATATATAATGAAATAATGAAGGGTAATAAAGAAACGGATAAAGAATGTATTTGTTGGAAAATATATCTTTATAGTAAAAATCATTGTCAATGCATTTTTATAGTAAAAATCATTGTCCAATACATTTTTATAGTTAAGGTCATTTCCAATGCATTTTTATAGTAAAAATCATTGTCCAATGCATTTTTATAGTAAAAATCATTGTCCAATGCATTTTTATAGTAAAAATCATTGTCAATGCATTTTTATAGTAAAAATCGTTTCCAATGCTTTTTTATAGTAAAAATCATTGTCCAATGCATTTTTATAGTAAAAATCATTTCCAATGCATTTTTATAGTAAAAATAATTTCCAATGTATTTTTATAGTAAAAATCATTTCCAATGTATTTTTATAGTAAAAATCATTTCCAATGCATTTTCATAGTAAAAATCATTTCCAATATATTTTTATAGTAAAAATAATTTCCAATGCATTTTTATAGTAAAAATCATTGTCAATGCATTTTATAGTTAAAATCATTGTCCAATGCACTTTTATAGTAAAAATCATTTCCAATGCATTTTTACAATGAAAATGCATTGGAAATGATTTTTACTATAAAAATGCACTAGAAATGATTTTACAATAAAAAAACTCATTGGATAATTATTTTCACATAAATCTTCCGAATAACTTCTTCGTTTCGTCTGATGTATCCTTCATGTTTTCTAATGTTGTTTCCACTATTATCGTATTCGTTTCTTTACTATGCAAGTTTGATTAAATATGCGTCAGTATTAATAGCAAATACATATATTCCAGGACAGCATTTGTTCACGACAATTTCATAATTCAATCGATAATCTAATATCGACATATTTAGACAGTTTATTCTTACTTTTTTAGGATGCAGGGTTAATGAAGTATCTTGGGTTTATTATAGATGATGCCTACATCTATCAATTAACTACACAGGGGATCCACAAAGTTCCTATGTACTTTAAAGCGTACTCTGGCTTTATGGATATCCTGTACAAAAAAATCATCTGGCCTCCTGTTTTTGCTTATTACTGTTTATTATGTTTACGAAAAGCAAATGACGTGATCAATGCATGTGAAAAAATAGAAGGTGAAGATCATATAATTTGCTTTTCGTAAACAAACGCGCATATAAAAATTAACGGTTAAATAACATCATATTCACACAATTACTATACACTTAACATCTTTCATTTTGTCCCTCACATAAACATTACTTAACAGTGTCCTGAAGATGGTACAATATACCGAAATGCTTAAGTATTGACACTAAAAATTGTTTCCTGATCATAACATCCTGTGTTTGTTATATTTTTAAAATATTTCCTTCTCATATTGTCGAATTAATTTCCTCACCGTATTTCCATATATATATATATATATATATATATATATATATATATATATATATATATATATATATATATAATCAGGCAATGTAATAAAAACAGATATCGAATGTATTTATTAGACAACAGAATTGTTTTATTTATTATTCTGTATTTTTACATTGTTAAAACTCGGAGCAGTTTTTTCGATTTATTTCTTGATGGAATATGTATTTGAAATGTCTTGTTTTCCGGCAATGGTTCATCTCTTGGAAAAATATTACCTCTCTCTGAGAATTCCCTTTTTACCAGCAGGTGTTGCAGCGGCTCTTCAGGTAAGGAGCCACCTTGGGGTGGGCAGCGAAGCGGTTGTAGAGACCCATCATCTTGGGGTAGTTGCTGAACATATTCTGGTTCTCCCTGAACATATTTTCCATGCAACAGTAGAACATCATGTCACACCACATCATCTGAAAGAATTATTAAAAAATATATATCAATAAAAGACATGAGAAAATAATTAATCGTAATGAATCAAAATCCTATTTCTCTGAATTTTTGAGACGAGGCTTGATAATTAGTATTATTTGGATTATTCGGACTATTGTCCTCATCTTTATTGTTATCTGCACTGTTTCTATGAATTTTTGAGATGAGGCTTGATAATTAGTATTATTTGGATTATTCGGACTATTGTCCTCATCTTTATTGTTATCTACACTGTTTCTGTGATTTTTTTTAAATGAGGCTCGATAATTAGTATTATTTGGATTATTCGGACTATTGTCCTCATCTTTATTATCTACACTATTTCTCTGATTTTTTTAAATGAGGCTTGATAATTAGTTTTATTTGGATTATTCGGACTATTGTCCTCATCTTTATTGTTATCTACACTATTTCTCTGAATTTTTTACATGAGGCTCGATAATTAGTATTATTTGGATTATTCGGACTATTGTCCTCATCTTTATTGTTATCTACACTATTTCTCTGAATTATTTAGATGAGGCTCGATAATTAGTATTGTTTGGATTATTCGGACTATTGTCTTCATCTTTATTGTTATCTACACTATTTCTCTGAATTATTTAGATGAGGCTTGATAATTAGTATTATTTGGATTATTCGGACTATTTTCCTCATCTTTATTGTTATCTACACTTTTTCTCTGAATTATTCAGATGAGGCTTGATAATTAGTATTATTTGGATTATTCGGACTATTGTCCTCTTCTTTATTGTTATATACACTATTTCTCTGAATTATTTAGATGAGGCTCGATAATTAGTATTGTTTGGATTATTCGGACTATTGTCCTTATCATCTGAAAGATTCAAGAAATTATCAATATCATTTTACACGAAAAAAAAAACAAAATAACAAAATGGAATGTCTTGTCCATCTTACGTGGATGGCTTGTGTTGTTATTTCATGTTGTTGTATATTTTTATATAAAAATATTTATATAATATTTGGATTTCATTATCGAAATATTATTCTCATTTCTAACGGAGTTGATGAAATAAACAAAATAGTTAAAATACCGCTAGCATTCTCACAGTGATTTCTCTCTACATCTGAGATACAAAGATGGCCGCCGTTTCAGCTCTGAATTAGGATTATCTCCCCTTTCTTAATTCCAAGGGGAACAATGGCAGCCTTTTTTTAATTTTTTTTTTTTTTTAGTTTGTTTTCGTTTACATATTACGATAGAAAGCAATGGAAAGGAGGCAAGTGAGTGTACCCGAGTAAGCTTTTTTCTTATTTTGTTCATTTGATTGTTGATTTTGGGTGATTCGTAAATTTCTTTAAAACTTTAAATATCTGGAACTTTAGGTGATAAATGTCAGTTAATTGGAAACTGCAATCAGATTTTTTACCTGAATAATATCCTTTATGTTTTACCTCATTTTATTTATAAATGTAAACTTTAAAATACAGATATTAAAAACAAATAACCTCCATTATTTTTATTTTTATTTTTGTTGTTGTTTTAGGTATTATCGTTTTTTTTTTGTTTTTTTTTTTGTATTTTTTTAGGTGTGCGTGACATAACCTATGCTCATATTTATTAAGATTCTATTCGAAAATGAAACTAAAATAAATCTACCTCTAACCGGTAGAAGGACTTGGGAGAATAAGCTGTAGGCTAAGATAAATTTCACCTATTACTGGACACGACAAAGAATACGGAACACTTGTATATATAAAAATATAAAATTATATTTGTATTCTTCGATTGTATGTAGACGGAGAATGATCGGTTGAGAAGTGCACATACACAGGAGCCTTCGGAAGTTAAGACTGCAAGAGATCTCGATCTCTATCCGCTTAACCCATATTTCTAAGGTCTTTTTTTTATAATTCTTCAACTCAGCAGGGTCACGCCTCTTTGATCGTGACACCTACGCAGTTTTCCTGTAGACACACCTCGTCGCCCACAGAGCCTGTTTTCATTGGTAATGGGCTACACCTATACATTTTCTGTGCCAATGTACACCTGCATTTTCCGGATATCAAAGGTCAGTTCAATGCGTTCCAGGCAATATATAACAATTTGATGGGGGTAATTTTCCATAAAACTGCTTTCGTGTGGAGTGTTGATTCCACATTTTGTTTAAGACAGTATTCTTGCGCAATTTCCATCTATCTTATTCTCTAGGTTCTTTGTTAGGGTTCGAGTGATGCAGCCATACAGTAGTACTGATACAACTATGGCGTCTTCTAATTTCAATTTTATATTATCAGTATTAAAAACAAAAGAAATAACTTACCATTTCACCCATGAAGAATTGGTTTCCACCATTGCGCATGGCCAAGGTTCTCTCCATGAAAGGCATAACCCTGTTGAAGGTGTTCATGTATCTCCAGTACATGTAGTTCTGAAACAATAAATAAATAACGGCATATTAATATCCGCTTTGGCATCAATCTAATTTTGAAAATTCACTGATTTTCAGCTAAAAGTGTTCGATTAAAAATATCTTAGGAATTTACTGAGAATGAATTTCGACAAGTAATGAAATAATCATTTTTTTACAAAGTTGTATTCATATAAAATATATGAACCTCCATTCTATTACATATCAATTGTCATAAAGAGAGAGTTAAGACAGCGACTTACACGTCTAATGGTTGTTTCATCTTCTTTCTTTTGGCATCTTGTCTACTTCTAACTAAGGGTTTCTTTTCAAGTCATGCATTAATTAACTACAAGACTTTGTTTTTCTTCGATCAAATATTCTATTACTGCATTGTCCTGATTCTCCGCGTGGTCTGAGTTACAACCCCAGCAGCACACATCTGTCCTGCCTGACGTCTGGTTGAAAACTGATTTCCTAACTAACTATATCATGTGACTCGCGAGGTTCTCACCTTTATGGTCAATTGGAGCCATAACCGTTACTAGTATTTTTCCTTCCCCTGATCTGAAAAACAGGGCCCCTTAGAATTCTCGCTACAGGGCTTGTCAAAAACCTACGCCACCACACAATTATGCAACAGAAACATCACTCGGAGGCCGCAATGTGGTGAAGGATTGTGTAAAGGTTGTATTGAAGAAATATAATTAAAAGTGAGTACTTAGCACCTGAGCCTAAATTTACCATGTGCCAGTTGAGCGTGAGCTGCATAGGGAAAAATGAAAATACCAGCGGTTCAAAGTGTTTAAACGACGTGTGTGTCTATATAATATAGTTTTTTGGTTTTAATACAAAGAATGAGTGGTGTGTAAAATGAAATAAACCCATTTTCTCATTCATTTTACACATCCCTCATGCTTCACATAGGAAATATATGAAACCTCTACTTTACAAGAAATCACATATGAACCCACACGCACTCTACTAAATGTCAATTTTGATAGAGTAGTATTCATAGAAAATATAAACACCCCAGTTTATTAAATGTCAGTTTTCATTAAGTAGTATTCACATTAAATATATGACCCCCGACTCTACTACATGTCAATTTTTATAAAGTTGTATCCATAGAATATATCTGAAATATCTACTTTACTAGAAAACATATATGACACACTAACTGAAATTTTCATGAAGGAATATTCATGGAAATAGATGAATCCCCCAATCTTCTACATTTTAATTTTAATAAAGTAGTTTTTATAGAAAATATAGGAACCCCTAGACTACTACATGTCAATTTTCATAAAGAAGTATTCACATGAAAATATATATTCATATATGAAACCCCCACTCTACTACATGTCAATTTTCATAAAGTAATATTCATAAAAAATATATGAACCCCCTACACTACTACATGTAAATTTTCAAAAAGAAGTATTCTTTTAAAATATATGAACCCCCTCTTCTTCTACATTTTATACCGCAAATGACACGAAGACAACGCATGTGAAATGCGTCAAGTTGGTTTATGTGCTTGCGGTAAAATGTCCAAGTTTCAGCACCATACAGTAGAGTAGAAAGCACGACTGCTCTGTAGATGTTAATTTTTATTTCAAGAGATACATCTTTGGTACTCCATAAACGATGTTTTAGATTGCCGAATGCAGTGCTAGCTTTACTTATTCTGGAATGGATTTCTTTGTCCATTTTTCCATCAGATGTGACTGTTGATCCAAGATATTTAAACGTGTCAACAATCTTCAATGCTTTTCCATCAATGAAGACAGATGGATTTACATAACGTGGATTGCAAGCTGCGGGCTGGTACAGTAGTTCAGTTTTCTTTATACGGATTGTAAGTCCAAATGCTTTTGATGTGTCAGAGAATTTATCAATTATGGTCTGGATGTCTTTTAGGCTGTGTGCTAATAGAGCGGTATCGTCTGCAAAGAGAAGATCACGTACTAGCTGCAAGGAAATTTTTGACCTAGCTTTAAAACGTTGTTGATTGTATAGGCCACCACTAATCCATTCTACTACATGTAAGTATACCATTATTTATATTTTAAATGCAATTACAATGTGTATAAAATAAAATAGTGTCCAATGTCAAATCAATTTCGAAGTATCTTCATCTTCAGAGACTGTTTTTGAAATGGACGCGGTCTTGTGTGTTTTTATTTATTTTTTGACGTTATAAACACGCGTCACATGGGTTGTTAGAACCACACGCGGAAGAGACGTGATTTCCGTTGTTCTTTACTTAACAATGCTTCAGGCAAATTATCAAATACTATTTTCAAAATATTCTCATAAAATATATAAACCCTCTACACTACTACGTGTACATTTTCAAAAACTAGTATTCTTATAAAATATATATGAACCCCCTACACTACTACATTAAGTAGTTTTCATAGAAAATAGATAATAAAACCGGATACTTACATCATAGTTGCTGCAGTTGCCCTCACCTCCGAAGCCATGGTCGTTCATGTTGTACTGTGATGAAAGAACATATAGAGACATTTAAAATTAACACAATAACACGCATATATATATATATATATATATATATATATATATATATATATATATACCAAGCGTGTTGGTAAATCCTCGCGGTGAGAAAAAA
The DNA here is from genome assembly GCA_023376005.1 of Doryteuthis pealeii. Taxonomy (NCBI): domain Eukaryota; kingdom Metazoa; phylum Mollusca; class Cephalopoda; order Myopsida; family Loliginidae; genus Doryteuthis; species Doryteuthis pealeii. The sequence goes on from CM042175.1 coordinate 5,239,486, forward strand.
ACCCAACAAATAGTTTGATTGTAAAAATATACTACCAAACATCAACCGGGGAGAAAAAAAAATTTTGAAAAAAAGAAAAGACCAAGATAGTCGTACCAACAAAAAATAATCTATTGGTACAGTATTTGGCCAAAAGAAAAAAACAATTTATATGTATATATATGTATATAAGATATATATATATTCATATAACCGCTAGGAGAATAGCTAATAAGTAAAAAAGTGCTCAATACCTAAGTAGAGCAAATAATAAAGATAAATCTAATGAGTCAGACGAACCTACTAAAAGATTCGCTTAATGCTCTTCAGGGCTAAGATCTGACTCTTAGCCCTGAAGAGCATTAAGCGAAACTAATAGTAGGTTCGCCTGACTCATTAGATTTATCTTTATATATATATATATATATATATATATATATATATGTGTGTGTGTGTGTGTGTAGTATATTAAGAAAGCATGAAAAAACACAGATTTAAATGAGTTAAGTGGTGAGTTTATAGGCCGACACTGCAGTGTTTCGATCTATTAATTAGATCATCTTCAGGGCATTTTTTGGTATACGGATGATCTAATTAATAGATCGAATCATATATACGTTTTAAAAACGAATGGCCTAAAATATTCCGACTGTAGCTTCTCGCAGTAGCGCGAATCTTTAGGGAATTGCTTTGTCCAACCATCGGCCTGTATTTATAACTGGGTTGTACCCATTCTCAAGTAAGTGGGTGTGCCACCTATCCTCCTATTCCCCGTACGTAATACCTGAACTTATTAGGCAGAATCTATGTTTATTTTTGTGCCTACATCTTTTTGTTAACTCCGATCGCGAGTTCAATATCATCTCTGGGTCCCTGCATTCTGCTATTTTTAGTTTTTCTTGTAGGCACAGCATGCACGGGTTATCATTTCCTTTTTCTGATGGTGTTTACTTCATAATTTTCTTGTTGCCGTGTCTTACCAATTCGACGGTAATTGGAACTTAGTTTGATTATTCTACACCGAGATTACAACAAACTCTCTGAGGCAACACCCTTTTCTTCCAACAGGAGACCTAAACGCCTAAAATGTCGTCCAGAATCGTAACAGAAAGATGAAGATACAAAATGTTGAGCAGATTTGAAATATTAAACTCACCCTGAAGTTTCCGTTCTTCCAGTGGTAGTACCTCATGTAATCGTGCATGATTTCATAGAAGCAATCACAGATGTAGTCACACCTGAACATGTCCATTTGGTTCTTGGGGTAGAAACCTACAAGAATTAATTAGTATATACTTATAACACATACGTATCATAAAGAAAAAAATGTTTACTTTCTTCAAATAAAATCATTGACCAATGCATTTTTACAGTAAAAATCATTGTCCAATGCATTTTTATAGTAAAAACCATTTCCAATGTATTTTTATGGTAAAAATCATTTCCAATGCATTTTTACAGTAAAAATCATTGTCCAATGCATTTTTACAGTAAAAATCATTGTCCAATGTATTTTTATAGTAAAAATCATTTCCAATGCATTTTTATAGTAAAAATCATTTCTAATGCATGTTTATAGTGAAAATCATTTCTAATGCATTTTTATAGTAAAAATTATTTCCAATGCATTTTTATAGTAAAAATCATTTCTAATGCATTTTTATAGTGAACATCATTTCCAATGCATTTTTATAGTAAAAATCATTTCCAATGCATTTTCATAGTAAAAATCATTTCCAATATATTTTCATAGTAAAAATCATTTCTAATGCATTTTTATAGTAAAAATCATTTCCAATGTATTTTTATAGTGAAAATCATTTCTAATGCATTTTTATAGTGAAAATCATTTCCAATGCCTTTTTCATAGTAAAAATCATTTCCAATATATTTTTATGGTAAAAATCATTTCCAATATATTTTTATAGTATGAATCATTTCCAATGCATTTTTATAGTAAAAATCATTTCCAATATATTTTTATGGTAAAAATCATTTCCAATATATTTTTATAGTAAGAATCATTTCCAATGCATTTTTATAGTAAAAAAAAAATTCCCTATGAGACAACTTTATTCTTTTATTATTATTATCTTTTATTAACTTTTTTATTAGTCACATTTTCATTTAAATTCATTATGAATTTAAAAAAAAACTAATTTGGGTAATACCAATTAAACCAAAAATTACAATTGACTATATGACTTACCATGTTCCCTGGCCAAATACCTGCAAATAGACATAGTCTCAGGCATCATGTCACCATTGTCCATTTGGAGACAGGGGAGGTTATTACAGGGGAAATCTGGAATAGAGAAAATATTTAGTGGATTACATCTTAGATTATATTTTGTATATTCTAAAAGCTGAATAGATATTGAAATTTGAAATATCCCATCATACATTTCAGAATAGCAAGAAGATTTGGTAGGCAAAGAGTTAAGACCTAAGCAACATTGTTGGAACGTACACGCTATACGAAAAATCCTGAACACCCTCATCTCATAGCCATGGTTTAAACAGTACCACTCCTTTATGAAAACCAAAACAAGAATTTGCTGATATTTCTTTTAATGAAACTAAATAAGAACACAATTAAAAAGATTTGAAACAGAGTGCAAGTATTTAAGTTTAATGTAATAAAATATTATATTTAAATAGAAAGGCTAATGAAACTAAATAAGAACACAGATAAAAAGATTTGAAACAGAGTGCAAGTATTTAAGTTTTAATGTAATAAAATATTATATTAAATTAGAAAGGCTAATGAAACTAAATAAGAACACAGATAAAAAGATTTGAAACAGAGTGCAAGTATTTAAGTTTTAATGTAATAAAATATTATATTAAATTAGAAAGGTTAATGAAACTAAATAAGAACACAGATAAAAAGATTTGAAACAGAGTGCGCAAGTATTTAAGTTTTAATGTAATAAAATATTATATTAAATTAGAAAGGCTAATGAAACTAAATAAGAACACAGATAAAAAGATTTGAAACAGAGTGCAAGTATTTAAGTTTTAATGTAATAAAATATTAGATTAGATTAGATTAGAAAGCATAATGAAACTAAATAAGAACACAGATAAAAAGATTTGAAACTGAGTGCAAGTATTTAAGTTTTAATGTAATAAAATATTATATTAAATTAGAAAGGCTAATGAAACTAAATAAGAACACAGATAAAAAGATTTGAAACAGAGTGCAAGTATTTAAGTTTTACTGTAATAACATATTATATTAAATTAGAAAGGCTAACGGAACTAAATAAGAACACAGATAAAAAGATTTGAAACTGAGTGCAAGTATTTAAGTTTTACTGTAATAAAATATTATATGAAATTAGAAAGGCTAATGAAACTAAATAAGAACGCAGATAAAAAGAGTTGAAACAGAGTGCAAGTATTTAAGTTTTAATGTAATAAAATATTATATTAAATTAGAAAGGCTAACGAAACTAAATAAGAACACAGATAAAAAGATTTGAAACAGAGTGCAAGTATTTAAGTTTTAATGTAATAAAATATTATATCAAATTAGAAAGACTAATGAAACTAAATAAGAACACAGATAAAAAGATTTGAAACAGAGTGCAAGTATTTAAGTTTTAATGTAATGAAATATATTAAATTAGAAAGGCTAATGAAACTAAATAAGAACACAGATAAAAATATTTGAAACATAGTTCAAGTATTTAAGTTTTAATGTAATAAAATATTATATTAAAAAAGAAAGGCTAATGAAACTAAATAAGAACGCAGATAAAAAGATTTGAAACAGAGTGCAAGTATTTAAGTTTTAATGTAATAAAATATTATATTAAATTAAAAAGGCTAATAAAACTAAATAAGAATGCAGATAAAAAGATTTGAAATAGAGTGCAAGTATTTAAGTTTTAATGTAATATAATATTATATTAAATTAGAAAGGCTAATGAAACTAAATAAGAACACAGATAAAAAGATTTGAAATAGAGTGCAAGTATTTAAGTTTTAATGTAATAAAATATTATATTAAATTAGAAAGGCTAATGAAACGAAATAAGAACACAGATAAAAAGATTTAAAGCGGGGGGGGGTATAATCCAAAAATAGAACAACTTTGAAACAAATTATTCCATCATTTTCCATCACTCTCGTCTTTCATTGCTAAATTTTCCGAATTTAACTATTTAGTTCAAATAAGAAGTAAAGAATAAAATTAGTTATTTCTTCTTGTTAATGGATTTCTTTTAAAATTTATCCTCGAGATTTTTGTCATTATTCTTTAAGATAAAACCAAACAATTATGAATCACTAATACTAAGCACATATTTATTGAAATCAATTTTTTAAGATCAATATGTAAATTAGCCTTCCCATTCACACTGTAAACTGCTATTTTGTTGTATATATATTGATAATGTTGAATACTTTTATTGATAATTGAGGTTTAAATAAAAATAAAATCATGGAGAATTTATGTAAATAATAAAGGGAATTATGACTTGAGTAGTGATATATTTTCGGTTACAGACAGAAAACACACACAATCTCCATTATAATAACTAGCAAAATAAAAAGACGGCCTCCGGGCGATGTAAAAGTAATTTTTTGAAAGATATTGCTTGTGGAGATGGGAGCTGAAAATTCAATGTTATAGAGTATGTAAATTCGTCAAATTTATTGAAGGAGTAAAAAAAAAAAAAAAAAAAAAAAAGAAAGAAAGAAAGACAATTTGAAATGGAAACAGTTCCGATAACTTTAAATATTATATTAGAATAAAACAATCTATATATAAATATGTAACGCCGGGCATCTATTTATTGAAACAATGAGGATTGTCTAACGTTGCATGCTCACATTTTGCGTATATTTATTCTATGTTATGACGTTGGATTATGTGTTGGGTAATGTGACTTAAGCAGTTAAATATATTTCGCTGTTTTTGTTATCTTTTGTTATTCCTACATCTCAGAATATAACAATAACCTTAAACGTGCCAACATTATATAGGATGGTGCAAAAGTACCTTACAATTTTTTTTTAAAGAAAAGAAAAAGAAAGCAGTTTTTTAAATGGTAATTTTTGTGTTATCTTCTATAAGGAAATTTGCATATTTAACCTGCTCGGAAGGTTACAGCTATCTAATGTCCAAAGGATGAATTCTCGTGTTTTATTTCAATTGATTATTCATCAGTAATAAGCTTAGTGCAAAGCTAAAAACGTGGTGTGCTCAGTTAAGAACAAATTTGATACATATTTTTTTCAGCTTGATCTATTAGACTGTTATTAGATTATTGTAACCACTATTTTATAGAGGACGGAGTCGCATGGGCTAGAACGGAGACGCATGGGCTAGTGGTTAGAGTCGTGGAAAATAGACTCGTCGATTCAAGTTCAATTCCTAGACGAAGCTGATGGCATTTCAAATAGCGCTAATACCTTTGGGAAATCTATGAATCCATATATCCTCACTCCCTACTCACTCAGTAGGGCAGACTGGGCCCTTCAGCCTTGCGTAGGTAACCAGTCTAGGAGAGGGATAACTCTGAATTCAAAATTCCCTCCAGCTATGGGTTAAATAATAGGGCAGACTGGGCCCTTCAGCCTTGCGTAGGTAACCAGTCTAGGAGAGGGATAACTCTGAATTCAAAATTCCCTCCAGCTATGGGTTAAATAGTAGGGCAGACTGTGTCCTTCAGCCTTGGGTAGGTAACCAGTCTAGGATAGGGATAACTCTGAATTCAAAATTCCTGAGTTCGGTCGTTGACTGGGTTTGTGGCAACCCTTGATGCACCAATTCTTTCCTATCGACTATGCCAAAAAGTGTGGATGGTCCAACACAAGCCTTCACCACTATAAACAAATCACTGTGTGGATGTTCATTGTATGAACACTCATACGTCGATCGACGGGAGAGTCCATCATTCTATAGTAAACACTATAGTATTGTTAGACCAGTTGATTATTTATCAGTAATAAGCTCAGTACAAAGCTAAAAACATGGTGTGCTCAGTTAGTTTGATACATAGTGTAGTCAGCTTGATCTATTAGACTGTTACGAGGGGCGTTCAATAAGTAATGCCCCTGACCCACTTCCCGTTGTTTGATCTAGCTGAAATTTTGTACGTGCAATTATTTATATCCCTTTACACTAAGCGGCAAATTACAGCTCTTAACTAATTGTGGTTTCTGATTTACAGGTGTTTGAACTGAGTCAAGTGTGAAATGGAGCCTGTTGAGTGTCGACAACTTGCGTGTCACCAGATCAGAAACACAGGCGGGCGGCTATAAACTACTCCCCCATCCCCCCTACTCCCCTGACCTTGTACCCTCTGACTTTCACCTTTTCCCAGCCATGAAGTTGTTTTTTGAAAGGAAAGCGTTTCTCAGATGATGCAGCCTTGATTTCTGAAGTCACGTTGTGGTTGGAGGACCAACATGGGGTGTTCTACAAAAACGGTCTCCAGAGCTGCATCAAACGATGGGAGAAATGCGTAACTCTGGGTGGTTCCTATGTAGAAAAAAGACTAATAACTGTGCCAAGTTTCGTTGCTCTACTGCTATGGGAAGTGGGTCAGGGGCATTACTTATAGAACACCCCTCGTATTAGACTTTTGTAACCACAATTCTATAGTAAACATTATAGTATTGTTGCATACCTCTTTCTTTACTTACTTCTATTCTTCTTCTAACATCTCTTCTAGCGTCTGGACTTCGTCTTGGTGGTCGGTCGCACTTAACTCATTTCTTCTTCTAGATCAGTCTTGTTACCAAGACATTCACCAACCACAAAACCGTGTTATTTTCTTAAGCTTTTATTTACTTAACTAAAGATTTCATGTAACTAAACATCTGACTAACATACCGCGCGTATGCAGTGTGAGTTCCAGTTAAGGCAGGACATCTTCTCTGCCCGACGTCCAAACTGAAAACTGAGGACCCAACCAGGTCCCACGTGACTTTACTTATTTCGTGGGCTTTCTGTACTATTCCATGGAAAGTCCCGCCCGTGATATGAAAAGGGCCATCCCTTTAGAAATACAGGGGATTGACAATAATCTTATGCAACCGCATAGATTATGTAACATTCTATAGTAAACACTATAGTATTGTTAGACCAGAATAACTTTTTGAAGCTAATGTTGATTAGTATGAAGCTATTGGTCACTGAATCCATTCACGAATATAAAACCTCAGTGCCCTCTTATAAAAGTATTAGAAATTCAAACAAAGATATATACTGAGTTATAACTATACATGAGTCCATCTACGAGAATAAAACTTTTATGAGAATCCTTAAAGAATAAAAAGTGTGTCTTACAATTCCTGCAACGGTCCCAATTCTTTTAAATTGGAAACTGTTGGATTCATATCTATCTATCTATATATCAATGCCAGTCTGTTCATATCTATCTATCTATCTATCTATCTATCTATCTATATATATATAATATATATATATATATATATATATATATTCAATGCAGTCTATTCATATCTATCTATCTATATATCAATGCCAGTCTGTTCATATCTATCTATCTATCTATCTATCTATCTATCTATCTATATATATATATATATATATATATATATATATATATATATATATATATATTATATATCAATGCCAGTATTCATATCTATCTATCTATCTATCTATCTATCTATCTCAGTCTGTTCATATCTATCTATCTATCTATCTATCTATCTATCTATCTATGCCAGTCTATTCATATCTATCTATCTATCTATCTCAGTCTGTTCATATCTATCTATCTATCTATCTATCTATCTATCTGTCTATGCCAGTCTATTCATATCTATCTATCTATCTATCTATCTATCTATCTATCTCAGTCTGTTCATATCTATCTATCTATCTATCTATGCCAGTCTATTCATATCTATCTATCTATCTATCTATCTATCTATCTATGCCAATCTATTCATATCTATTTATCTATTTATCTATCTATGCCAGTATATTCATGTTACATAATTATTAGATCCCTAATACTTATATAAGGTAGTATAGAAACATAATGGCGATTAGTGCAGACGTTTTGTTTTCATAATTTAGTGACTAAGAAAGTGGAAAATCTGACAATCCCAGAAAAAGATGAATTGAAAAAGTTTACCTATTATATCTAACTTGTTTTATCAGTTATTGTATTTTATATATTCATGTTCCTAAAAAATATATTGCTATGGATTATACCATTTATTTCATGTTTAGAGCTGATGCAGAATTGTATAAATATGCTCTGGGTCATTTTCCTAAATGCTCCATTATGATATCCAAACCGCATTCTATATCTTCTAGTGGAATAAATTATTCGTGCGATTTTATATATATATTCCTAGCTTTTATACATTCATGCATAGATTTATGTCACGATGTTATAGTCTGCGTTTGCATTGAAGCTATAGTGAACTTGATTGTATATAGAGATTTGTCGCCAAAGATGCCAATATGGCTATCGGAAGTTTCAAAATAAAAATGGCTCGCATAGGCAAAGATCACTCACGCCAAAGTCAGAAAAAGCCATAGTTAGGAACCGAAGTCGGTTGGAAACAAAATATGGCTGATGAAAATGGATATTTGCTCCTGTAAACAATAATCGATTTGCAGAGAAAAATGGCGATTATAAAAGGGTGCGTAACTGCGTTACATAATAATTTATGGCGGGCTAAACAATTGGCAAAGTACAGAAACAATATTGCGCAAGTTGACATTTGTTTTTACTCTTATTATACAAATGCTGCATTGCTTTTTGATAAAAACAAAACAAATTTTAAAAAAATGTTGTTTTTTTTTTAATAAGTGCAATTATTTTTCTGTACTTGTATGAATAGAAAAAGGTAAAATGGAAAATGAAGAGAATTAAAAAAAAAACTGATTCTGGTATTGAAGTAATGGAGAGTGTAGTTAGGCATGGTGAGCTTTGCTTTATATTGCTTTATACTACGGCCAAGACAATTGAAGTAAAGATATTCTAAGATATTCTACCTCCAAGGCTAAAGAGCTCTAAACCTATCATTTACCATATGAATACACTATGTCATGTGACCGCTCAGAAATGTAAGGGATAAGCCTAAGAAATTATGTGTGTCGTAAATCGTACCCCATTCAAGTCTAGGACAATAAGTCTCTATACAATAACTAAGTATCAAAAGAGTTAATAAACGGTTCCTTACCATTCCTGCAACGATCCCAGTCAGAGAATTCATATCTCTTATCCATGTATTTGACGCCAGCCATGGCCATCATCATACGGAGGATCTCGGCACGGCCGCGGCCATTGAAGTAATGGAGTGTATAGTTGGACATAGTGATTTTTGTCTGTTTTTCGGCTACCAAAATGGAACGGATTGTTTTGGTTCGAGTGACTGCAAGAGTTCTCTGACGACCAAGCACAGATCCGTTTGGTATTTATACCGCCAGGGTGATCAAGTTGTTAGCGCCAATGAATAGGTAGACGCTTAACCTGCCCAAGGACGCCCTATTCAATATTCCCCACTTGAAGGCGGTTAATTCTAGTTGTACTTTACTAAGTGCAAGAATGCTTATACTGATGTGTAATTACTTAGTTAATTAATTACACATGTACTTCTGTCCTCCGATGTATCAAAGTTTAAACGAAAATAACTACAATGGCTGGTGAAAGTAAATACTGCAAATGTGCTACCTTCTTTTTCTTTTCTTTTCTTATTTTTTCTTTTTTTTTTGTTTCTATTCGTTGGTTGGTTGGTTGGTTTTGATAACATTAGATTATTTTATGCCAGGACTTGAAATTGGTTATACTTATTCTTCACACTCTTATCTTTAAAAAATTAAAATAATAAATAATTTGGGTTCCGTTTTTTCTGGGCCAACCTAACTTTGACACCTTTGCGCCAGTTTCCTTTCGAGCGGTTCCGATATGGGGGATCGATTTACTATAAACTGGAAACTACTGAGCACCCCTGAAAACTCGAAAAATAAATAACTTTTTTGATTTTTTTTTTTCACAGTCTGATTGGTGTGCAATTGATAATAATCCATTGAAAGAAGAAAAAAAAATTAAAAACAAAAATTTTAGATTGGGGGGTTCTGAAAGTTCAGGCCCGCCGATTATTTTATGCCAGGACCCAAAATTGGGTATACTTATTATTCACACTCTTATCTTTAAAAAATTAAAATTCTTTTTTTATCCGTTTATTTTTTCAAATTTCATAAAATAAAATTAAAAAAATAATTCCCCTAATACATTTTAGAAAAAAAAACTATTTTAAACAAAATTTTATCAACAGGTAGATAATTACCGAAAATTTCCTGACTACTTTTCATAGAATTATTTTTTAAAAAACGGTAGTCATAACTTGTTTTTGGCTAAGTTAAATTTCAACTGATTTAATGGTGCGAAAATGTAAACATTGTTTTTGTTTATCATTTTCATTATTTCCGTAAGCTGAAAATTTATTTTTTTTTAATCATCAGGAGTTTTTTTTACATTTTTTTTTTATGTTTCTTCTTTTGAATAGACCAAAAACTTTGAAGATAATATTAATCTATTTTCAAATTTCATAGTGTTAAACATAGGGAGGCGTAAAACAAAACAAACCAAAAAAAAAAAAAAGATTATTACTTAGTTAATTAATCACACATGTACTCCTGTCCTCGATGTATCAAAGTTTAAACAAAAATAACTACAATGGCTGGTGAAAGTAAATACTGCAAATGTGCTACCTTCTTCTTTTTTCTTTCTAATCTTTTTTTGTTTGTTTTGTTTCTATTCGTTGGTTGGTTGGTTGGATTTGATAGCATGTCATACCATTAGATTATTTGAGGGATATAATTTTAAAAAGACATTTTATTTTATTTATATCTTCATGAAAATCCAAGCAGTGTTCAATATTAATGATATACTATTTTATCTACTTGTAAAAATGACATATAACTCAATAAACTAGATACAGGACTTGTTGAATTGAAGTGGAAACTATTTTGTTTCTGTCATGATAAAAAAAAATTCTAAAAAGTTCTTTATTTTTCGAGTTTTCAGGGGTGCTCATTTCCCCGTATAAGTTTATAGTAAGTCGGTTCCCCATATCGATAATAAATAATTTGGGTTCCGTTTTTTCTGGGCCAACCTAACTTTGACACCTTTGCGCCAGTTTCCTTTCGAGCGGTTCCGATATGGGGGATCGATTTACTATAAACTTATACCGGAAACTGAGCACCCCTGAAAACTCAAAAATAAATAATTTTTCGAATTTTTTTTCACAGTCTGATAGATTGGTGTGCAATCGATAATAATCCATTGAAAGAAGAAAAAAAAAAATTAAACAAAATTTTAGATGGGGGGGGGGGTGAAAATTCAGTTCCGCAGATTATTTTATGCCAGACCCGAAATTGGGTAAACTTATTATTCACACTCTTATCTTTAAAAAATCAAAATTCTTTTTTTATCCGTTTATTTTTTCAAATTTCATAAAATAAAATTAAAAAAATAATTCCCCGAATACATTTTAGAAAAAATAACTATTTTAAACAAAATTTAATCAACAGGTAGTTAATTACCGAAAATTTCGTGACTCTTTTTCATATAATTATTTTAAAAAACGGTAGTCATAACTTGTCTTTGGCTACGTTAAATTTATAGCATGTCGTACCATTGGATTATTTTATGCCATTGTTACATATTAATTGGATCCCTATTACTTTTTAAGGTAGTATAGAAATCCTTATGGCGATCAGTACAACTGATGGCCTTGAGAGTGAGTGACAATGCTTGACCTCACTCTCACCTTGCGTTCTGGGATGATCGTGAGAATCGGAAGTGATAGAAAGCCCCTTCCGGTTTAAGGAGTAAGCAACTCAGAGTTGCAGTAGTTAGTTGCAGTTAGTCAGTAGAGAGTTAGGACTGAAGCTAGCAAGATGTGACTCTCCGCGCGCATTTGTCTGGTTCTGGGGTTCCAGAATAAAATAACATCAAAGGTAAATCGAAGTCTTGTTGTTATTACTAAAAGCTAACAATGACACAAGGCTTCTGATAAGAAATGGTCCCAAGCAGAACCAGACACGGGACCCAGATAAGAAAGACCAGACGAGACCATTAGAAGACCAAGATAGAAGACTAGACGATCAGAAGACGGTCGGAAGAATAGACCAGAGTAAGACGTAAGATGTATCTATTTGGTACCGTGACGAAACGGCTACGTAACACCATGACCCGAAAAGAGCCCGGGTTAGCTTAGTCGGTAGAGCGTTTGGCTAGAAACCACAAGGTTCCTAGTTCGATACCGGTCCTCGCCAACTCAGCGTATGAGTATCACAGAGATCTGCGTGGTAAAGTAAAGAGCTGATGGTAGGTGTGGCGCTCCACCTCAGATGCTAAATCAATCTCCTTGGTCTAGCGCTATTGAAAAGGGGATTGACTCCCTCGCTGACTGGCTGATACCAACTTTAGGCCGCCCCGACAACTTTACTTTTACTTATTATTCACATTCTTATCTTTAAAAAATTAAAATTCTTTTTTTATCCGTTTATTCTTTTCAAATTTCATAGAATAAAATAGGTTTTGGTTTGGTTTGTTTTACGGCATATCAACCCCAGTGGGTCATTTAATTCCAATAAAGTTTTGAAATAAATCTTAAATTCTTATGGATAATACATTTTTTTATAAATACATTTTTCTATTTAACCCATAGATGGGACCCTAACAGGTACTACCACTCCGGGTCACAGTGGACCAGGGAGCAATGGTGATGAAGGGATGCTCCACTTTCCCCAAACCTCCAAAACTGGAACCTCACCATCAGATAGAGTTTAACGTCATTCCCAGGACATGTAGACCCTCAGCCACAGCCTTCTAGCACCCATATTATAAAAAGGGGTTGGGGCTTGCTATAAGGGCAATAGGGTTGGGAAAATCATATAGGTGCAGCTCCCATCTAGCTTATTCTCAAGGCGCTTCGTTAGGGTCCAGGTGGTACAGCTATACATCAGTACGGACACAACCACAGCCTGGAAGAATCGTCTCTTTAGCTTGTCGGGGAGATCGGATTTGGCACCCCTTTTTGATCTCGATTAAGAAAGGACATGTTTTTCATTTACACCGTCAATATCTGGTTGTTTGTTAGGAGTTAGGGTTAGGGGTTAGGGTTAGGGGTTAGTTTTATAAAAATCGTCTGTTAAAACAATCGGATATTGACGGTGTAAATGAAAAATATGTCCTTTCTTAATCAAGATCAAAAAGGGGTGCCTAAAGGTCATATGGTCCAGTTAATTAATGAAATATAAAAAAATGTTTTTTTTAAATCATTTTCAAAGACATTTTTAAAAGGTCATTTTTCATCTACTTAACCCATTTTAAATTCATCTTTTATTATACATTCTGTACTTTCTTTTCTTTATTCATTCTTCCTCATATTGTCGAATTCATTTCCAATTTCCATTTTACACACACACACACACACACACGCACACACACACACACACACACACACACACACATATATATATATATATATATATATATATATATATATATATATATATATAAACACACACACACATGTTTTCTTTTTGTTCAATTTTTATTCACTAGCAAAAAATGCATCCCCTGGGCAAATACGAACACAAAAAAGATTACTTATTTTTACTTTATTCTAATTGATTTCAATATAGGATTACTTTTAATATGTTTGAGAATAAAACAATATTAGAACTCAATAACACCAAGTAATTATATATCAAAACCAGTATGCAATTTATTCACACCATATACTATGTAAACATTTATTTCTTAATGATATATGACACACATCACAGAATTTTAAACACATGAATAATATGGGCTGTTTTGGAGGCAAATCTATCTCAGCTAGTCCTTAATAGAGACATTGCTAATAAATAAGATGTTAATTAAGATTACATGATTATCATTTCATAATCATTGAGGATATAACGTAAATAACTAAGGGAATTCTGACGTTGGTGGTGACGTAGTTTCCATTATAATAAGGTTTTAAAATGTTTTTTGTCCCTAATTCACCAGGGTCACGTTGGGTCTTGTCCATTTAACACCTGCAGTTAATCTGAACATTAGCTACATATCATAAAATGTGTTTTTAATAACAATTAAGTTCATTGCAAATAATGCGCGATGGTTGAGGTTCTTAGTGTCCTACGTTAAACTATATCAAGTAGTGAAGTTCCAATTCTGAAGCTTCCTTTGCTCCAGGCGGTTATGCTAACTTATCTTAACTTCTTGTTCTGGTATTTGGTTCATAAGTAATGCCAAGGTTGTCACAGATTTTAGAGACAAACTCAAGACATATATTTTTTTTTGTGACCACATTTTATTAAACTTAGGACCAAACCTTAAATTTTAGGATTCTCAACTGCAAGCGGGGGTCGAGGCGAGCCGTCTTTTCGTCATGAGATCCAGCAGTCGACTACCTAAGCCTTTTCTCTCTGTCTAAACGCTTGATCAGCAGCAGGAAATCGCAGGTTAAATTGAGATCAATAAACTTCACTCAACGTAACGGTCGTACCACCTGAATTTTGAATCTGTTGGCACCTTTCTTTCCACTAAGGACGATGGCGTAGTGTCCAAAAATAAATAAATAAATTATCTACATCTGCATAAGTGACTGTACAGGCCAATTCCTGAGTGACAGTCTCTGGTGCACTGAATGCACACAAACTAGGGTGCTTTCTGGGGCTGCTGTCTTTCTCACTCTTTCTGGCTCTCTTTGCTGTCGAGGCTACTTTCTTATACACTTCACTGCTCTTCATGCCTTGCTTAACGTTAAGGTGCTACGCCACCCGATTTTTTTGCATCTACCTCACACAGGTTTATGTAACGGTCTTTAACACTTGAATTTAAATCTATTTATACACTAACCGTCTAAAATCCGGTGGTACGCCCATCAATATATAACATTTTTCAGTGTAAACAATTGCCATGTGGGAGAGCTGCTGCCAACGTCTTAAGGTATGATTTCAGTGATGGGAGAGCCGCTGTGAGTGACTTACAAAAGGAAAAAAAATTAAACTCCGCTTAAGCAAACACATTATATTTAGACTCATCCACAAAGTAGTCTTGTTTTCTCGACAAATATTTTCGAATCCAAATATCGTCCGCCCTGTCGGCTGCGGCGTTAGAATGCACCGACTGCACCTTTGCAGAGGGGTAAGACTCCCCCAATGGGGCCATCTGTTGGCCGTGGGTGGTGACCCGTGATGCTTAAGGATAGAGCCCAGGTGGATGAGCAATTCATGACATGCAATACTCCACTTTGGCCCTATCTTGGGATAGACAGGAGGTCGGAGAGGCCCCCTCCGATCAATCGGCTGGTCACGTCAAGCCCTAGCACCTATATGATTTTACCAACCCTATTGCCCTTATGGCAAGCCCCAACCCCTTTTTTATCATATGGGTGCTGGAAGACGGTGGCTGAGGGTCTACATGTCCTAGGACGTTAAACTCTATCTGATGGTGAGGTTCCAGTTTTGGAGGTTTGGGGAATGTGGAGCACCCCTTCATCACCATTGCTCCCTGGTCCACTCTGACCCGGGGTGCTAGTACCTGTAAGGGTCCCATCTATGGGTTAAATAGAAAAATGTATTTATAAAAAAATTGTATTATCCATTAAGAATTGATTTATTTCAAAACTTTATCGGCATTAAATGACCCACTGCGGTTGATATGCCGTAAAACAAAACAAACCAAACCAAAAACCAAAATATCTTCTCAAAAATTTATTCTCACTGATATATCATATAACAGAGAAACGAATGTTTGAATGAGCACTTGCTCGAAGCACTCCTCCATAATTATCTTTGTCATTTACTCAACCTAGCTTAGTTTGTCACAAGGCCAGAATTTGGAGTAAAAAAAGTAAAGTCGCCGGGGTGGCCTAAAGTCGGTAACAGCCAGACAGTCTATCCCCTTTTCACTAGCCCTAGACCAAGGAGTTGGAGCGTCACGCCTACCATCGGATCCTCACTTTACCGTACAGATCTCTGTACTGCTCATACGCTGAGTTGGCGAGTATTAGTATCGAACCAGGAACCTCTACAGACTGAGCTAATTGAACTCTCTGACACTTACACTACGTATTACGTACTGACGTACCAAATCTATATAATGTTATATACCTTTCTTTACATCTTTACTTCTTCTATATCTTGGTCATCTATTCTTCTGGCTGGCTTTGGTTCTATCTTCTAACATCTTGGTCTGGTATATCTTCTAAGGTCTGGTCTTCTACTGAGGACTTCGGGTCTGGTTTCTGTTAGGGATTTCTCTTTATCAGAAGCCCTGTGTCATTGTTAGTTTTTAGGTAATAAACACAAGACTTCGATTTACGTTGATGTTACTTTATTTGTAAATCCCCAACCAGACATTCTGCGCAGTGAGACTTACATGTTACTAGCCCGGTTTCTAACTTTAACTGACTAACTGAGTTGCTTACTCCTTAAACCGGAACAGGGTCTTCTACGCCTTCCGGTTCTCACGATTTATCCCTGGAAGGCAAGGTGAGATTGAGGTCAAGCGTTGTCACTCATCCCTCAAGGCCGTGGGCTGCACTAATCGCCATTATGATTTCTATAATACCTTATAAAAGCATTACGGATCCAATAATTATGTAACATACGTGGGTCCCTCCTCTTACTCAACTATCATTATACATAGAAAGAAGTAAAAATTAAAAAAAGCTGATACACCCATTATCACACTTGACTGAGGCTAAAGCGACTGCAGGTTCTTAAACCCTCGTTGACGGAAATAATTTAAAATTGTCTAAAATGGGAAAACAATGAAATCTAAATGTATTAAAAAGATTTTTCTCGTGGGGAGAAGTTGGTAAATGCATACATACAAGGTGTGTCAAATAGGGTAATAAAGGACTATTTGCTCGTAAATTCCTACCATAAAATAAACTGATCCCCAATTTTATGTCCGTGATTATGCAATAAATGTTTTAATTTTCTTGCACCCGTTATGTTACAATAGTAAATATCTTTCCTTTATTTATTTTAATATTCATTTCAATGTGTATATTCTAAATTCTTTTATTTTGTGAGAATGGTTAGTTTTAAAGTGGGGGTTCGTTTTTACACTTCAACTTTTTACTCGTAAATTCCTACGATAAAATGCCCAAGCCTAATTTTATGGCAGGAATTTACGAGTAAAAAGTTGAATATTACTTTTGTTGTTGTTATTTCTTTTCTTTTTGGCTTTGGTACTCTAAAATAAAAACGTCAGATTTTAATCATCGTCGACGAAAAAACAAAATTACGGTCATAAAAGGAGGATCCAATTTATGCCTAAATTGTAAAACGAGCCCCCACTTTAAAACAAAGCATTCATCTCACTAAGGAAAATTCATCAAGACGGATATTACACTAACTATCAACCAAGTTTCACTCAAAATAACATCCATTTGCGTCAGCAACAGCTCTCAATCCTGCTCCGGAAACCTGGAGCAAGATTGATGGTATAAGTTCCCTTGGAAGGGTCTCAAAAGCACCTTAAGTTCTGTCGATTAACTGGGCTTTTGTAGTACTGGCACGCGATGGTGTCTTCTCAACAGCCGCACATACATAATAATCCATGGGTTAAATCTGGGAGTTTCGGAGGCCGACATTGGGATGGTGTAGTCGTAAAAATTCGACGACAACCATTTTTCGATTTTCCCAGAGGTGTGCAGGGGGCCTAGATTCTGCCTGTCATACATGTGCCCACCATGCGCTATTACCTTGTTATCCAGGGTTGACTACACGTTTAGCAACATCCAGTAGGCTTCTGAATTCCAACATGATACCCTCTCTGTAAAAATTCGGAGCATCACATCACGCCAGAGACGACACATTCCGAAAGTGTCGGTAAATTTTCTGCCTGACACGAGGAGTGTCCCTTTGGCTGTATGCAAACCATATTCTGTCAGTGCGTGTGTGATTGACTGCAAAGTTTTTCTCATCGGAAAAAAAAAACAATTGTTTGTGGTTCAGCAAGGATATTTTCACTTTGCTCAGAAGTTTTTTCGACCTTGTCAGAACGATTCAACGGCCTTTTCTGGGAGCAAGCTGACTCGGCGACGCTTATGAGTAGTAGCGAAGGTTCTTATTGAGTGCAACCTCATGTAGGAGGCTGAAACAATTCAATAACGTAACAAAGCCCGATTCCAATGCCAGGTCCCCAACATTTTTCCGCAGAATTTTTTTAGGATTCTCTGTAACGAACGAATAATCAGATCGTCTGTTAATGTTGCTTTTCTTCTAGTCACAGCCTCGTATCTCCATTCAATTCTCCAGTTCATGCCTGATTGTTTTTACAGTGCTTCAAGAGAGATTGGGAGCAGCAACCATAACTCCTATTTGATGGCCGCACATGATCATCATGATACAAGAAATTCTTTTCTATATATCAGGTGGGTTCCAGTCATCCATTCTGTCATCTATGAATATGAATGAACAGAGGTCAAAGCTTTGAATGATGCGGAGTGTGCGTCAATTCCTTCAACATCGGAAGAATAAATAACCAATTATTATATATATACTGGACAAAAACATGGCCCGTTGGAGTCACCATAGTGCTCTGGGCAGATAGCTGGGATTAAGGTAAAAGTGAGTTTTCAAAATGAATTAAATTTTTTTTAAAAGAATAAAACGACCGGAGAAATTTAAAAAAACATTCATAATCATTTTTAGAGAATTCTAAGAAAGGAAACGTTCTGATCTAATTTAATGACGTGAGGCGTAGGAAATTTACATACAAATAAATCACTTCCCTTTATCTCACACGAGAACCTAGGCATCTATAACGAGGAGGTAACAAGAGTATATAGAGAAGGGGGAAAGTACAGGCAGAATGGTGAAGTATAGAAGGTAAGTATTGGACGGTCTTATTTTTTAACAAGACGGTAATTGCAAGATGATACACCGTACAAATAAGTAGCACGAGTAATTAAATATATATAATATATATATATATATATTATATATATATATATATATATAAGTAAATGAAGAAAAACTCGTAAACTTGCTTCATTACAATAATTTATTTTCAACCGTATTAATACGGCATCTTCAGGTAATTCAAAGAAACATACTCTTACTGACGAATTTCCAAAAAGTAACATCTCTTTTAAATCTATCAATTTAGGAGAGAGGAGGGTTGGGTCTTATTTAAATGGGCTAGGATTTAGTTTCTTGAATGAGACAGGTAGGTCTATGTTTGGATGAGGTGTTGCTTAGATGGGGGACAGATTCCTTGGGGAAAATAGTTGTAAAAGTGTAATAATACAAAATGAGCAGAAAATTTAAAGGATTAAGAGATAAGAGAAACTAATAACAAAAGGTAAAATAAAAAGAACAATATATACTAATATATATATAATATATATATAGTATATATATATATATAATATAATCACTCGACGGTAAGCCTCTTAAGCCAGTAGAACAATTCACCTACCTGGTGGTAGTAATATCTCATCCAACAGACAAAGGATGTTAAATACACGAATAGGAAATCATGGTCGCCACAATTCAAATTATCATGTTTATGAAAATCTGATCTCACTGACAAGTTAAAGCCGACAATTCTTCCAGGGCTGTGTTATATCAGATGCTGTATGGCTGCTGTGTCGTGTCAGTACTACTGTATGCTGCACCACCAGACCCTAAAAAGCGCCTCGAGAATAGCTAGATGGAGCTGCACAAGATGCTGCGAGCGGTCTGAATAAGTCGAGAGCAGCACCCCACAAAAAGCAACTGTATGGCACCTGCCCCCCCTCCATCTCAAAACCATACCCGTGAGATGGCTAAGAATGCGGTACTGCTGGAGAAGCAAGGAGAGCTGCTAAGCAGACTCTCCGTGGAAGCCAACACATGGAACATGCTAATGTGGGCCGCGCCACACCAGGACCTACAGTTGACCAGACTATGAGATACTGGATGCTTGAGTGCCTGCTTGGCCAGAGTCGAGAATGATAGGGAGGTTGGACGAGAGATTCGTATGACTATCAGTGCTAATTTGCACGATGATGAATGATAGTATAATATGTCATTACTATAATTAATTATGAGCTCATATATAAGTATTGGATACACTATTATACATATATATATATACATAGATATAATAGCATATATGAAAATTAACATTTTGAAAAAACATATGATGTGTTATGTGATGCTGACAAGCTTGTTTCGACCAAAAACGATAAGTTGGTCTCATCAAAGAAGCGACATTAGACGAGAAGGAAAATAATCCGTTAAAAAGAGCTGTTTACAAAAAACGAACGCTGAGCATCAACCGCTTGAAAATTTTTTGGAAATTGAAAATTGCATTTCTGTTTTAAAAATAAAAATAAAATGGTTATATTTCATACTGTCGGATTAATTCCATATATTTTCATAACATATTATATATACATATAAATATATATATATATGTATACATTAGCTCTCTCGAGGGATTATAAAAATACTTGTATGAAAATATGTTTGCCCTTACATGAGCATGTTATACAGTGAGAGTTTGAAGATCCCAAGTAAAATCATTCCTACTACCAGTTTTGAACCTTACACACACACACCACACACACACCACACACACACACACAATTATGTATATATATATATATATATATATTTTTTATATATATATATATATATATATTTATCTTTGAAAGAAGGAAAAAACTCAACACCGTTATTCCATAATAAATTTATTTCGACCAAAATTGGGCCTATTAAATCTAAGTTGATTTAATAAAGCTCCCCAAAATCAAATCTCATCAGATGGAAATCAACATAATTTGAATTGTTATAACAGAACAATTCCACTCCTAAATTTTTTTTACAAAATGTATACATTAAAAGACTGTCACCATAGCGACAGGAAGACAATTTTTTTTTTCAGGGATAGTAGTCAGTCAAATTAACAACTATGAAATTGAATAAGTCTGAAAATGTATGAAGCAAGGATAAAACAAAAAAAATAAATATATATATATATATATATATATATATATTATATATATATATTATATATATATATATATAATACAAATTATTAAATATTATGATGTATAAAAATTATTAGTACTACTATTATTATTAATCAGAATAAACAAAGTAAAACCATTAAAATATAATAGATAATAATTGTTGTAGAAATAAATATTAATTAAAAATATTCATATATCCTACATAAAAAGGAGTGGGTGTCCTTAATTTGGTCATTGGGGAAGAGATGAGGGGAAAATTATGGTGAGGTTATTGGGATGGATTTAAACAATAGTGTTGACTCTCCAGGACAAAATACTAAGGGTTCTAAAACCCTAGTATTTGGTGTGACAAGAAATCTTTTGGGCATAGGGAGTCTGGGTGTGTCCTAAGTGAAAAAAAACTGTATATGAGGCAAAAAAAGTAATTAAATGATATATTTGAAGTGAGAACACTTGTGCACTCACTTCAATTTTTTATTATTATATCTTAGAGTGAGATACAGCAAGTGTGCCCACGACTCGGCATATAGCCAGAAATTTAAATAGGAGGGATAATTACATACAAGATTTTATTGAACCATTATTTGATTTATTCGAACCATTATTTGTTCTAAGCAATATTTTTATATATGTAATTTAAATTATCGGATTGATACATAATTATTGCTGCTTTTTTCAACAAATTTTATCAAGAAAAAGAAAAACGTACCATATTCCCTGGCCAAATATCTAGCAATGGCCATGTTTCAGGACATCCTCATGCCACCGTCCATCTCCAAGACAGGGACGCACATGCAGGGCATATCTGGAAAAGTAGGAAAATGAAATAAATATATTAGGTTGTGCTTTCTCTAATATTATAAGTACCGGGACCTGTGAATATACTATGTATGTTACTTATTTCTCTGAATGTTTGAGATGAGCTTAGAGTTACGCCAAAGCATAGGAATGAATACAATATGGGAACCCATAATTAAGAAGGCTAGATCAGATTAAAAAAAAAACAAAAAAAAAAAAACAATACAATATGAGTCTAGGTAATCCAAAATGATATATTTGAAGTGAGCCACTCTTGCACTCACTTCATTTTTTATTATAATCTTAAGAGTGAAATACAGCAAGTGTGCCCACTACTCGCATCAGCCGAAGTTAAGATTGGGGGGGGNTCTCACCAAAATAAAAACTTTTAGAATATACACATTGAAATGAATATTAAAATAAAGAAAATATATTTTGTATTGTAACAAACGGGTGCAAGAAAAATAAAACATTTAATACAAAAACACGGACATAAAATGGGGGTTCAGTTTATTTTATGGTAGGAATTTACGAGCAAATAGTCCTTAATTACCCAAAAAGTATCTATACTTTTTGACAAATTCTGTATTCTGAATAAAATGACGTTCCATTCATTACCCCTTTTTTACAGAATACAAGGTGTGTCAAAAAGTACCGAGTTTAAAGCTGTATTTACCGTGATAGAAATGAAGAATGAATGGAACGAATACTAGGGTGTCAAAAAGTGCCATGTTTGAAGCTGTATTTACCAGATAGAAATGAAATATTAACGGAACGTTATCTTTTTAAGAATACAAGTGTGTCAAAAAAGTATCAAGTTAAAAGCTGTATTTACTAAAATAGAAATGAAGAATGAATTGAACGTTATTTTTTTCAGAATACTAGGTGTGTCAAAAAGTACAAAAATGATCTTTTTTGACACACTTTGTATATTGAACATTGAATGAGAAATGCCTACTCAACATTTTATATATGGGTGCTAGAAGGCGGTGGCTGCGGGTCTACATGTCCTGGGAATGACGTTAAACTATCTGATGGTGAGGTTCCAGTTTTGGAGGTTTGGGTAATGTGGAGCACCCCTTCATCACCATTGCTCCCTGGTCCACTCTGACCCGGAGTGGTAGTACCTGTTAGGGTCACATCTATCGGTTAAATAGAAAAATGTATTTATAAAAAAATTGTATTATCCGTTAAGAATTGGTTTATTTCAAAACTTTATCGGCATTAAATGACCCACTGAGGTTGATATGCCACAAAACAAAACAAACCAAACAAACCAATCAACATTTATAAGTTCCCAAAATTAAGTTAACTGAGTTAATAATGTTCTAAATGACAATCATCACTGCTGGTTCAATCCTGGTCAAGGGCGACAGTAACATAGAATAATTAACATAGTTTAACCTTTGTATTTAATCATGGTTAACAAAATAGAAGCGTCTACCCCAGTGGATTGAATAAAGGGTTCGGTTCGAAGTTTGTGAAGGCTCCCGATTACGACAAGAAGGTTCCATAGTTCGAAGAGAAGGTTTCTAAATTCGAGGAGGTTCTCGAGTCTGAAAATAGATACCTGAAAAAGGCCGTAAGGCATATCGCCGAAACATTGTACAGATAACAATAAAGATGAGGACAATAGTCCAAATAATCCATATTATCAACCCATCAAATAAAATAAAAATTCAGAGAAATAGCCTACTCATTAATCCAGCACTTTCCGCAGTATCCAATTATTATTTCCCTCTGTTTTTTTTTTATCAGTAGTTACTGGTGTCTTTTTATTGCACATCAAATAAGAGTGTGTGACTAGTTCAATACAAGTGCATATTTCGCTAATTAACTAAATAAGTATTCTATAGAATTCATGTACTTAGTAAAATTAACTGCTATGAACCAAGTGCAACTAAAATTAAACCACAATCAACTGTGGAATATTGAATAGTCGGCCTTGAACAGGTTAGCGTTTAGCTATTCATGAGTGCTAACAACTTAATTACCCTGACAGTATAAATAGCGAACAGATCTTTGCTTGGTCGTCAGAGAAGACTTACAGTCACTCAAACCACAACACTCCGTTCTCTCTTTGGTAGCCGATAAGCAAAAAACAAAGTCACTATGCCTAACTACACTCTCCATTACTTCAATGGCCGTGGCCGTGCCGAGATCCTTCGTATGATGATGGCCATGGCTGGCGTCAAATACATGGACAAGAGATATGAAATGTCTGACTGGGATCGTTGCAGGAATGGTAAGGAACCGTTTATTAACTCTTTTAATTTTTAGTTATTGTATAGAGAATTATTGTTCTAGACTTGAATGGGGTACGATTTACGATACACATAATTTCTTAGGCTTATCTTTACATTTCTGAGTGGTCATATGATATGGTACCACAAGGTTACTGGTTCGATACCGGTCCCCGCCAACTCACGCATGAGTAGCACAGGGACCTGTGCGGTAAAGTAAGGAGCTGATGGTAGGTGTGGCGCCCCACCTCAGATGCTAAAACAATCTCCTTGGTCTAGCGCTATTGAAAAGGGGATAGACTCCCTCGCCGACAGGCTGATATCGACTTTAGGCCGCCCCGTCGACTATACTTTACTTACTTACATGGTAAACGGTAGGTTTAGAGTTCTCTAGCCTTGGAGGTAGAATATCTTAATATATCTTTACTTCAATTGTCTTGGCCGTAGTATAAAGCAGTATAAGACAAAGCTCACCATGCCTAACTACACTCTCCATTACTTCAATGGCCGTGGCTGTGCCGAGATTATGCGTATGATGATGGCCATGGCTGGTGTCAAATATATGGACAAGGAATATGAATTCTCTGACTGGGATCGTTCGTTACAGGAATGGTAAGAGATACTTTGCACTTTATTCTTTAAGAATTCTCATAAAAGTTTTATTCATACATATTCTTTCGTGGATAGTCTCATGTATAGTTATCAGTCTATAGGTTATTTTCTATATATGAATTTCTATGATAGTTATCTATACTAGCAAATATATCACCTCCGACGGGCGCATGTAATTTAAGTTTTAATCTAATAAAATATTATATTAAATTATAAAGTCTATGGAAACTAAGAAAGAATACAGATAAAAAGATTTGAAACAGAGGGGGGGGGTATAATCGAAAAATAGAACAACTGAAACTTATTCTTCCATCACTCCCGTCTTTCATTGCTAAATTTTCCTAATTTAACTATTTAGTTAAAATAGAAATAGAAAAAAAAGAATAGTTACGTTTATCCGTACATAGGGACCGATACATTCTTCGGTCTTCGTCCTTATTTAATATTTCAAGTATAATTATAAGGTTGGTAATTTTTCATAAATGTTTCATATTGAAATTAGTGTTGTTTCTTGAAAAATTCGAGGTGTTGATTAAAACGTAAATTGTAAGCCACCCGAAATACTAAATACAACCCAGAAATAAAATCTATAATAAAGATATATATATTTACTAGCTTAAAAGCCACCTTCAGGCGGAAATTAAGTTAGCTCTTTTGGCGGAAACTTGATTATGCCTTCTGCTCAACGATAACCCTTTATGCATTCAGTACATATACATTTTATTAGTTGTGAATAACATTCTTCACACAATTGACAGTTTCCATCAAAACAATGACAGACTTGTTGTATACCCCTTTACTTACTTTCCTACTTCTTCTTTTCTTCAAGTCATCTTTCTATCTAGGTTCTTCTTGCAGCATCTCTGACATCTTACGTCTTCTTCTAACATCTCTTCAAGCGTCTGGACTTCTCTTGGGGACTTCGGGTCTGGTCTTCCATTGGGGATTTCTCTTTATCAGAAGCGCTGTGTCATTGGTAGTTTTTAGATAATAACACAAGACTTCGATTTAACTTACATCATATTTTATTCTCGAAATCCCCCACCAGACTACCTGCGCAGATCGAGTCGGTGCGTGCAATACACGACTTACCACCATTGTGGTTTCTCGCCGACCGACTAAAATCTATTTCTAATCTAACCGGAAGAGGGTTTCCTCCACGATTCTCACGGAATCCACCGGAAAGGATCAGGATGAGGTCAAGCCTTGTCACTCATCCTTCAAGGCCGTGGGCTGCAACTTTATAACAGCCATTTTGATTTCTACACTACTGTACATAAATATTAAGAATCTAATAATTATGTAACAGACTTGTCTATTTGGAACTTATTGCAAAACTCAGACTTGGTTTCTTTGATAGTAGTATAGATTTTATATGATATAAAATGATATACAAAGTTGTTCCTTTGATAGTAGTCTAAGATTCAAGGTTAATTATGAACTTACAATTCCGACAAGTTGTGAGACAAAACATTTAATATATATATATAACAGCACATGGAAACGATAAGATACATAATGTACAGGGAGAATAGAACATGTAAATACATATACAATATTTAGGTATAAACACGATACCCAAATGTACCTAACATATAAATGTTACAGACATGGAACTAAAGGATAGTCCATTCTGTATAAAAAAACTTACAGTAATGTAAGGGGGAGGCAAAAGCCCCACCGAGAAGGGTAGATAGACTCTAGCCCATAGCAGTTCTTGAGAAGAACCAGCTAAAAAGAGGAAGCAGCGTTTGAATGAACGCGCTTAACTACCAGAGGTCCCCCTAGTGGGAACAAACAGCAACGCAGCGGGAAGATAACTCTTCCGGCAAAAGGAAGATAATCCCTACAGTAGCATAGATTCTAGCAGGGTAGCATCTTCCAATATTTTTCAAACAATTAACAGTTTTTATCATAAGTGGTCGAGGTGGCCTAAAATTAGTATCAGTCACCTAACGAGGGATTCTATCCCCTTTTCATTAGAAAAGATTCAAAACAGAGGGGTGGGGTATAATCGAAAAATAGAAACAACTGAAACTTATTCTTCCATCACTCCCGTCTTCATTGCTAAATTTTTCCTAATTTAACTAGTTAGTTAAAATAGAAAGTAAATAATAGAATTACAGTTATTTCTATTGTTAATGGATTTCTTTTAAGATTTATCCCCGAGATTTTTACTCATATTCATTAGAGAAAACTAAACAATTAGAAATCCAAAATAACAAGCACATATTTATTAAAATCAAATTTGAATATCAATATGCAAATTAGCCTTCGCGTTCCCGTTCACACTTTAAAATCAATAAAAATTATTATAACCTTTGTAAAATAGTCAGGAATCCATTTCTTTGGGCAGAGTGTTCCTTTAAACTTGGTATGGCCACCAGACTAGGAGAAGGAGAGCTCTAAATTCAAACTCATTGTATTCAGCTAAAAATTGGCATTGTGCTGTATCCTGACCAGGGTGGACATGTTTGGTAAATATATACGAGAGAGAGAGAGAAGAGAGAGAGAGAGAGAGAGAGAGTAAAAAAAGTAATGCCATTTTGTTTAGGACAGGTTTAATTACCAACACAGGAACATGTATCATACATCAAATGAAGCTGGTCATCTGTGGATCACATCCCTACTTCTCCACATAGTCACGTTCTTCTCAATAGCAATGTTCCAACTTCGAATGAGAGCACATACGAGAGTTAGTAAAAAGTAATGCCATTTTGATTAGGACAGGTATAATTACCATCACAGGAACATGTACGAGAGTGAGTAAAAAAATAATGCCATTTTGTTGAGGACAGATATAATTTCTAACACAGGAACATGCACGAGGGTGAATCAAAAAGTAATGCCATTTGTTTAGACAGGTATAATTACCAACACAGGAACATGTATCATACATCAAAATGAAGCTGGTCCTCTGTGGATCACATCCCTACTTCTCCACATAGTTGAGTAAAAAAGTAATGCCATTTTGTTTAGGACAGATATAATTACCAACACAGGAACATGTATCATACATCAAAATTGAAGCTGGTCCTCTGTGGATCACATCCCTACATCTCCACATAGTTGAGTAAAAAAGTAATGCCATTTTGTTTAGGACAGATATAATTAACAACACAGGAACATGTATCATACATCAAAATGAAGCTGGTCCTCTGTGGATCACTTCCTAACTTCTCCACATAGTCACCGTTTCTCTCAATAGCAATGTTCCACCTTCGAATGAGAGGATGTATTTCCTGTCCCGTAAAATTAATTTGAATGTTATTTGAGGCACTTCTTTACGACAGATCTCACTTCCTCATCACTGGAATAATGTTTGCATCTCTTCGGTCAGATGAAAGTAAGTAAAGTCTTCGGGGAGGCCTAATGTCGGTATCAGCCATGCAGCGAGGGAGTCTCTCCCCTTTTCACTAGCGCTAGACAAGGAGATTGGTTTTTTGGCGTTTGAGGTGGAGCGCCACACCTACCATCAGCTCTTTACTTTACTGCACAGATCCCTGTGCTACTCATACGCTGAGTTGGTGAGGGCGGGTATCGAACAAGAAAACCTTGTGTTCTAGCCGAACGCTCTACCAACTGAGCTTACCCGGACCTATATATATTATATATATATATATATAATATATATATATATATATATATATATTATATATATATATATATATATAATATATATAAAATATATATATTATATATATATAATATAATATATATATAATATATATATATATATATATATTATATATATATAATATATATATATATATATATATATATAATATATATATATATATATATATATATATATATATATATATATATATATATATATATATATATATATATATATATATATAATATATATATTATATATATATATAATATTTCTTTTAATCATATAGATTATCCTTATAATTTTGATAAGCCATTAAAGTGGATTTCTTATAATGTTTAGATTTGATTCTTTGGAAAATATCACTTCACTCATTTTAAAATTTTAAACCCAGCGTTCTTTGACTACGAATCTGTCAATAACCGTCATTGCCAAAAAATTCACACTTGCAATCGGTTGTATTTAATCAATATCCTGATTAATCAGTGGATTTAACCCTGAAGATCCTTATGGTGAAACTGTTATTACTGTGTACCATATAATAATATAAATATATAAAATGTGTGTGTGTATGTGTGTCTGTGTCACTGTGTCACTGTGTGTGTGTATATATATATATATATACACACACACACACACATATATATAATATATTATATATATATATATATATATATTATAAATTCTCCTCCTCCCAGCCTCCACATCCATTAATATAATTTGAAAAACTGGAACAACATCACCTCTGATGATGGCACTTCGAAATGCCGAAAGATTCGGGACATGAACTTTGTGGATCGAATTCCAACCAAATATTAAAAATTTAGCCAGAAAACTTGAAAAAATCACAAATAAATTGTTAAACAGGAGATGAGTCTTTTTTAATTCAACATGTATATATATATATATATATATATATATATATTATATATATATATATATATCGAATGAGAAAGAATGGCGTAAGACATGTTTCGCTAAGTTAAAGTGCTTTGAAGAAAATAGATGGAAATATCGTGGTCAGCTCCGTCTAACTTTATAACAAAAACTCCCGCTTTAGAAAATTGTCAGTGTAGCTTCATAGCTCTCAGCAAGGCTGGGCTGGCATCACACTCGAGAAAAACACCAGATGTCTTCTTGATAACATGCACAACGTGGGAGGAAAAAATCACTTACTGTTGACCCACATCGTTTATGATAAGATCCCAGCATAAAAAAGTAAAGTCGTCGGGGCGGCCTAATATCGGTAACAGCCAGACATCGAGGGAGTCTAATCCCTTTCCTTAGCGCTAGACTAAGGATATTATTTTAGTGTTTGAGATCGAGCACCACACCTACCATCAGTTCCTCACTGACTCACTTTACCGCACAGATCCCTGTGCTACTCATACGCTGAGTTAGCGAGTGCCGGTATCGAACCATGTGATTCCTAGCCGAATATTTGTTTAAGTTTCCTCCGGACATACATATACACAACTGCCCTTCATATATATATATATATATATATATATATATATATATATATATATATTTATTTGTTGAATTTTTAAATATAATTGTTTTCCATTGGCAACTACCCAGGTTTCAAGCTATTTTGCTATCAACAGCCGCCAATAATTCTTCCGGTGTTTATGTGAAGACATTTTTTGCTGTTATGTTTCTGGACCGCAAATTACGTCGATTGATTTGTGGACGCTCTTTATGCTTTAGATTTTGTTTTTCAATTTTTGCATTTTTTAGAAAATGCTCACAAAGTTATCTCCCTTATAACCTTATGAAGTTTCGTTCTTAATTAAGAATTTATGTAATCAACTTCATATTGTTAAAGACGTATGTATTTCCAAATTTTTTGATGGTAAAGTCCTGTAAATTTCGCCAA
Organism: Doryteuthis pealeii; assembly: GCA_023376005.1. NCBI lineage: Eukaryota > Metazoa > Mollusca > Cephalopoda > Myopsida > Loliginidae > Doryteuthis > Doryteuthis pealeii. The sequence goes on from CM042175.1 coordinate 5,269,619, forward strand.
TTTAATTTTTCAAAGTGGATGGTGAGTTTCATTTATCGAAATCCATTCGTTATGGAATTTATATCCAAAATCACATTTGAAAAAAGTCTGTTATATTCAAACTTTCTGATGGTAAGATCTTGTTAAAATCTGTAAATTTATCAAATTTATGTAAATTTCACCCTGAAAGATAAATGATTCAACAAATAAATAAATAAAGCTCCTACAAATTTGTGGTTGAGCACTGTGATTTATTTGTTTCATCTCAAAAAATATTTTTTTAATATGTATCTATGTATAAGTTAAAAGAAAGGAAATGAATCCGACAGTATGATATGAAAAGGTGGAATGAAAACATCAAAACAATGCTGTTAAAGAAAACAATTTATAATATAATCATAAGCTGATATCAGCTCATCAGAGCTCATTTACTCCGTGTGTTTGGCTCAATTTATAATATAATCAGCTATGATTATATTAATAATTGTTTTCTCTTAACAGCATTGTGTTTGATGTTTTCATTCCACCTTTTCATACTCATATTTAATATACTAGCAAATATATGCACCCTCCGGTGCAAGTATTTAAGTTTTAATGTAATAAATATATTATATTAGAAAGGCTAATGAAACTAAATAAGAATGCAGATAAAAAGATTTGAAACAGAGGGGTGTATAATCGAAAAATAGAACAACTGAAACTTACTCTTCTATCACTCTCGTCTTTCATTGTAAATTTTCCTAATTTGATAACTTAGTTAAAATAAGAAGTAAAGAATAAAATCAGAATTATTTCTTCTGTTAATCGATTTCTTTTAAGATTTATTGAAGAGATTTTTTATATATTCATTAAGATAAAACCAACAATTAAAATCAATAATACTAAGCACATATTTATTAAAATCAAATTTTATTCAATATGCAAATAGCCTTCCTGTTCACACTGTAAACTGCTATTTTGTGTATATATAAATACAATTGCATTTATTCATTTTGTAGATATGTTAACAGTATTAATAATGTAAAACAATTTTATTAGATAATTGAGGTTTAAATAGAAATAAAATCATGGAGAATGTGACGTAATAATAAGGGAATTGTGGACTTGAGTAGTAATATAGTTTCGGTTACAGACAGAAAACAACACAATCTCCATTATAAAAATATATAGATAGATAGTTGTTTGATATCAAATAATAAAGTATTTTACTTATTAATATTTTCTCTATTCCAGATTTCCCCTGTAATTACTCCCCTGTCTTCAAATGGACAATTGGTGACATGATGCCCGAGACCATGGCATCTGCAGGTATTTGGCCAGGGAACACGGTAAGTCATATACTCAAGTTGTAATTTTGGTTTAATGGGTATTACCCAAATTAGATTTTTTATTTCATTATGAATTAAATAATAAAAAAGTAATTGAATGAATCCTTTTCATATTATTTCTATGTATATTACTTTAATATTTTCAAATATAAATCAAATATTCGTAATTTTTGCTCACACATTAAGAATCGGTGATATTAATGTGTATACATATATCTACTTTTTTCACTGGTTGTTTTTATTTCATAGTTTCACCGACATACATACAACATACATATGCAAATAATAATAATAATAATAATAATAATAATAATAATAATAATAATAGCATGATCTTTACAGATCATTGCCGTACTCACAATCCTATAACTCACTACCAGAACATTTCATTGCATGAGCCCTCAAATGATTCATCAAACCCGCTGCAGATCCACAAAGTTTGATGCAAATATGACATTGAAAGGACTCCTTCCCGATGAAATAAGTTGATTCAGATGAATCAGATGATAAAATTTGATGCTTATGCACCACCATATGTCTCTTAAGTCTAGAAGCTGACTTACAGACTTTGTTACAGATTGCACAAGATACATTTGTTTTTTCCCGGAGTTTTCACGAATTGTCCCTGATGAGATTTACTATAATTGACATATCCAACCTTAGAAAGCAGAATTTGACCACATGTCCGACATTACAACCCCCCATGTTCCCTCCAATATGACAGTGTAACCCTTTCGAAGTTGACGCTTGAGGTTTTCATGCTCAATTCTTTCACTCTCAAAATGGTACAGCCATCATCCACATGAATTCTCCTGTCAGCTCTCTTCAATGCTAGCCTTTCACAGTTGTCAGGATTATTTTATTTTTCATCTTCCTTTTGAAGGGTGACAAAACAGTCATACCACTACATGGATCTAATTAGCTAGGTTCACTCGCCGACCGATCCATTCTAAAATAAAATCTTTCATTCTTTCCTTGTGCAGCCCACTTTCATAAAAATGTCTTTTTCGCTCTATCCTACTTAAAATTATCAAAAAAAGTAATTAAATGAAGTAAACGGATTTGGTGTTTTTTAGCCATTAATTTTTTTTCGAAATTGTGTGGCGTAACCCATCCGAAATACGGTCATCGCATTGTTCGAAATGTGGCATGACTTTGATCGTGAAAATCATGCGCAACTTAAAGAAAATTAAAGAATACAATATATATAATATATATATATATATATATAAGTATTCCACAGACACGTGTTTCGAGGTTTCACTTTTATCAGTGTGGCTATACTGTAACAGCTACCCCTGTCCGGGTTCGAGACCCAAATGAACTTTCGTTCACCAAACCTTTATACCCATGCGGCCAGAAGAAGCTGTCAAATATAGGAGAATATTTAATCGCTACATTTCTAAGCGGAAATGAATTCACTAGAGTCCTCACACATTTGTAAACAAAGCGAGGGTTAGCTAGACGCCAGAACGCTGAATCTGCAATTAAATCCCTATTCAGAGAACTCAACCAAAGTGGAGTATATATATAATAAATAAGTAATCCACAGACATGTGTTTCGAGGTTTCACCTTTCATCAGTGTGGCTATACCGTAACAGCTACCCATGGCCGGGTTCGAGACCCGAATGAACTTTTCGTTCGCCAAGCATAATACATATATATATATATACTATATTATATATATATAAATATATAATATATATATATATATATATATATATATATATATATATATATATATATTATATATATTTTATATTTTTCTATCTCTAATCCGTATAAATATTTCTCTATCACTAACACTATCAGTACGGCAGAAGGTACGGAATGCGAATGTGCACAATCTCCCACAATCACAAATAAAAACAAACATTAACACGGATAATGATGGCAGCCACCAGACATCAATAAGCAACGCCGACACACAAATAAACACAGATAACCAGTTGTATAGACATTTACACGGTACAAAAAACAACAAACGAGTAGCCGCATAAAAAAGAAGCAATGAGATCACTAGGAATGGCCGCCCGCATACCACCCAAGGAGGTCACCGAGAAGATATCGACAACATCAATGAAATAGTATATATAGATGCCAAACAGGACAGATCAGCCATTCTATTCGTTCTGAAGAAGGGGTATAATATCCCCGAAAGATATTACAAAATAAAACAAAACTTAACATTCAAAAACTGAGTTTCTTATATTTCACACCCAATGCTTCCTACTAAATACAAATAATATATATATATATATATATATATATATATATATATATATATATATATATATATATATATATATATATATATATATCCTTTCAATTTTTCTAGCGATCTTTTTTCGTGTTTGGGTGGAGAAGTTGTATTAGTCCACCAAATCCTTGTTTTTTTTTCGAGCGCTTTCGGCTGGTTTATCAGTCATCATCAGGTGGGGAAACGATGCTAAGTTTTCAAGTGCCTCGTTTTGATAGAAGAACGAGTAGTACCTTAAGAGTGGTGGTGGTAGTTAGTACGAAACAATGGATCAATGGGTTTTTGAGGGGGATACAGAATTGTGAGGAAGGGAGGGGAATGGTTAGAGTGGGATTTTTATAAGCATTGGAGGACGTGTTTACTGGTTTGAAAGTTTATTTTGTTGAATTGTCTGTGGCGTTTAAACAGAACATGTCTAAAAAGAAAAATGCTGCCGAAGTATACATATATTATATATATATATATATATATATATATATATATATATATATATATAACGATCCCGAAAATTTAAGAAAATATAATAATAAAAAAATAAGTGAATCCAGTACTTCAGAACATCGAGTTCCTTCATTTATTTTTTTGAATGCTTCCTAATAACGCCCAACTTCAACATAAAATAAACATTAATATATATATATATATATATAATATATATATATATATATATATATGTGTGTGTGTGTGTGTGTGTGTGTGTGTGTGTGTGTGTGTGTTTGTGTGTGTGTGTTGATGTGTGTGTGTGTGTGTGTGTGTGTGAAAATAAATGGAAGTTAATCCGACAATATGAATTTAACATTTTTTTGTTGTTGAAAAAACAAATGATGTTTATAATTTGCTGACAGAAATCTGTTTCGACCGTTTTAATAGATCTGTCTTCATCAAGAGCAACATATGAAAGAAAGGCGGTATGAAACAACCGTTAGAAGAAGGAGGTACAAACAAAACGCTGTTATTCAATGCTGGAATTTTAAAAAATGCGTGTTCTGTGTTAAAAATAAAATAAATTTTATTTAAAAAAATCAGAAGCATTATAGTTCATAATAAAACTCAAAAGAGTTTGATGTAAAATTATATAAAAGTGTATAATGAGTATCAAAATTGTTCATGATATATTCCAGCTATTAAAAAATATAATATACAAGTCCACAGCATAATTGAAGAAAGATGTAAAGTTTCAAATCACTTGTGGTGTTGATAAATCCGTAGTGTTGTAGATAAAAGCCTTCAGAGGTGTAAAAATCCAGATATTTTGTTTTTTCATTAGACAGATATGAAAATAGAGGGAAAGGAATCCGACAGTATGAATTTAACATCTTTGAAAAAACAAAGGATATTTATGATTGCTGACAGAAATCTGTTTCGACCGCTTTAATAGATCAAGAGCAACATATGAGAGAAAAACGGGATGAAACAACCGTTAGAAGAAAGGGTACAAACAAATGAAACGATTTTATATATATATATATATATATATATATATATATATATATATATATATACAATTCTTTACTCTAATTTTAATTCTTTTCTATTTTAATTTAATTTATCTTATTTTATTTTACGAGATTTTTAATCTTAATCATTATGCTTTATTACTTTACCTTATTGTCATTACCATTATTATTTGTTAATTTTTTAATTTATTTTTATTTTTATTAATTTTTAATTTTTTAAATTTTAATTTTTATTTTATTTTTTATTTTATTGTTTATTTCTATATCATTTTGTTATCTTATTTTCTCTTTCTTCTTCTCTTCGTCTCTTCTTTTTCTTTTTTAAAATTTTTAAAATTATTTTTAGCCTTGAAATTCTGCTCATTTTGTATATACACTCTTACAACTATTTCTCCAAGGAATATGCCCCAAGCTAAGCCACACCTCATCCAAAACATAGAACCCCCCGCCTCATCCAAAGAAACTAACCCCACCCATTCCAAAATAAGACACCAACCCTCCCTCCCCTAAATTGATAGATATAAAAGAGATGTTACTTTGGGAAATTCTCAGTAAGAGTCATATTCTTGTAATTACCTGAAGATGCCGTATTAATACGGTTGAAATAAATTATTGTAATGAAGCAAGTTTAGAGTTTTTCTTCATTTACTAAATATATATATCTTATTATAATGGAGATTGTGTGTTTTTCTGTCTGTAACCGAAACTATATTCCTACTCAACTCACAATTCCCTTACTTATTGACATCACATTCTCCATGATTTTATTTTTATCTAAACCTCAATTATTAATAAAATTGTCTTACATTATTAATACTGTTAACTATGTCTACATACTGACAACATGCAATTATATTTATATATACAACAAAATAGCGGTTTACAGTGTGAACGAAAAGGCTAATTTGCATATTGATATTAAAAAATCGAATTTAATAAATATGTGCTTAGTATTATTGATTTCTAACTGTTTGGTTTTATTTTAATGAATACAAGCAAAAGTCTCTTCAATGAATCTTAAATGAAATCCATTAACAAGATAAAATAACTGTCATTTTATTATTTACTTCCTCTTTTAACTAAATACTTAAATTAGAAAAAATAACAAGGAAAGACGAGAGTGATGGAAGAGTAAGTTTCAGTTGTTCCATTTTTTATTATACTCCCTCTGTTTTCAAATTTTTTTTATATTATACTCCCTCTGTTTCAATTTTTTTTATCTGTATTCTTATTTAGTTTCATAGCCTTTCTAATTAATACAATATTTTATTACATTAAAACTTAAAATACTTGCACCCAGAGGGTGCATATATTGCTAGTATATATATATATATATATATATATATATATATAGATAGATAGATAGATAGATATTAGCAGGACCTGAGGATATACAACAGCGTGATCAATTAATTATTACAACGTTTTATATACTTTATAGCTATTGCTAAATACTTCAATATGTAAAATGTATAATAATCTTGATTTAATTCTCTCTCACTCTTTCTTAAAAGAGGGGTGGAAATAATATTTACATTGATCCACCGATAAAAGTCGGTGGTGCATTTAAATTATCTACATTAAATTGCCGACAAAAAGTTGACAAAAACATAACTCAAAAAGTTGGTCTGGAAATTCGACTGTGGCTTACTCGCTAAAACATAGCGTAAATTAAAGTAAGAAGCTGGGACAACATAAGATAAAAATTACCAAACTATATTCCGTAATTCACAATTTCAATATTACAAATAAAAAAAAAATGGTAAATTCTTTCTTTTTTTTTTCAATTCATTTTAATTTTACGACTAATTAGAACCAATTAAAACATGATTTTTTTCCAAACATAATTTAATTCTAAAAGTAAGGAATACTTTAGTATGATGTTAGTGTCATTAAACTAAACAGTAAAAAAGCCTTTATGAAGCAAAAATTGATTAACTCATCTTTAGTATAATATATATATATGTATATATACACACACACACACACACACACACACACACACACACACAATGTTTCATTTTTTAAAATTGGGTGAAATGAAATGCGAATAATAAGAAATCAGCAATTAAGCGATACCAAATAATCTGGATGTATATTTTTGCATTGTATCTTGAACAATTTGGTCGGTGCCATTTTCTAACCTGAGGGTGTTTCAGGGTGATAACGGCCGGAAGATTTTGAAACAAGCATATGTTTTTCCTACTATGGAGAAAATGAAGGATATCTCCGAGATGTAGTAGTTAACTCACTGGACTGCTACATCCTAGTAAGCGAATAAGATCTCCGTCAGACTATTGCGTTCACTTTTGGACTAATGCCCTGGTGTCTGGTATAAAATACCCAAAGGCTCCCATCTATGCATTAAATAGTTTGGTTAGGTTTGGTTTGTTTTACGGCATATCAACCTCAGTGGGTCATTTAATGTCGATAAAGTTTTGAAATAAAGTAGTCATTAAACGGATAGTCAATTTTATTTATAAACTCATGTTTTTTTCTATTTAACCCATAGATGGGACCCTAACAGGTACTACCACTTCGGGTCAGAGTGGACCAGGGAGCAATGGTGATGAACGGGTGCTCCACATTCCCCAAACCTCCCAAACTGGAAACTCACCATGAGATAGAGTTTAACGTCATTCCCAAGATATGTAGACCCTCAGTCACTGCCTTCTAGCACCCATATGATAAAAAGGGGTTGGGGCTTGCCATAAGTGCAATAGGGTTGAGGCAATCATATAGGTGCTAGGGCCAGCCGATTGATCGGAGGGGGCCTCTCCACCCGCCCGTCTAGCCCAAGAAAAGCCTAAAGTGGAGCATTGCAAGTCATGGACTGCTCATCCACCTGGGTTCTATCCTTAAGCATCACGGGTCGCCACCCACGGCCAACAGGTGGCGCCTTTGGGGGAGTCTTACCCCTCTGCAGAGGTGCAGTCGGTGCATTCCCCAGACGACAGGGCGAGCTTTGTCAAAATGCTGTTCATCTACAGGGGTGGCATTAAATAACCCACAAAAGTTGACATGCTAAACCAAACCATGTGAACATTTTACTTAAAATATCCATTTCTTTCAATAATCAAAGTTCAAAATGAAGAAAACAGAGAAATTTATCTCGCATTATCGGGGAAATCCTTGGGATTTTGGAACCCGATTATAATTTTATATATAAGGTATATAATTATATCTTAAGATGGTGTGTGCAAAAATGCGTAGATTCCATCGGCATTCCCTCTCAAGTGAGGCGCCTCAGGCACTTGGCAATAAACCCAGCCCTGTCACTTTAAATCAAGGGGATAGGTGTTGCCTGTGGGATATCCCCCAACAAGACTGGTTGCCTAAACAAGGTTAAAAAGCCCAGTTTGCCCTACTATTTATTTATATTTAATTGGATTCATATCCTTTTGTAAGGATATTAGCGCTACGTGAACTGTAGCTTCGTCCAGGATTTGAACTTGGATCGACGGGTCTATTTAGAAGTTGTTTTTTTAAAAAGTTTTACACCCAATTATTCAACATTTTCATTATAATACTGAAATGTATATACATGTATAGTATTAATTCAAATAAATAACACCACTTTGAACTAAAAAAATACCCTTTTAAATGCCTGCTGTGTTATATTACAAGACCTAGAATTCCTTTTTACATGTCAAACGCATATTTTATCTTTGAAAATCTTAAAAATCACATGATAAATACATTTTCATTAAGAGAAATCACTTGCAATAGATATTCACTATTCATCTTCAAATAAAAGGGAAAAATATTTATAAAAAAATACATACAAATAAATTACAAATTTCAATATATATTTTCTTCAAGAATATTTAGCAGAAAACTTTTCATAAAAATCTTGTACATCTTATTATAATGGAGATTGTGTGTTTGTTTGTCTGTAACCGAAACTATATCACTACTCAAGTCACTATCCATACATCACATTCTCCATGAATCATTTTTATCTAAGCCTCAATTATTAATAAAATTGTTTTTTATTATTAATACTGCTGGCCATATCTACATACTAATAACATGCAATTATATTTTTATATGCAACAAAATAATGGTTTACAGTGTGAACGGGAAGGCTAATTTGCATATTGATATTTAAAATGTGATTTTAATAAATATGTGCTTAGTATTATTGATTTCTAACTGTTTGGTTTTATTTTAATGAATATAAGCAAAAATCTCTTCAATGAATCTTAAATGAAATCCATTAACAAGATAAAATAACTGTCATTTTATTCTTTACTTCCTCTTTTAACTAAATACTTAAATTAGAAAAAATAATAATGAAAGACGAGAGTGATGGAAGAGTAAGTTTCAGTTGTTCCATTTTTTATTATACTCCCTCTGTTTCAAATCTTTTATTATATTCCCTCTGTTTCAAATCTTTTTATCTGTATTCTTATTTAGTTTCATTAGCCTTTCTAATTTAATACAATATTTTAATACATTAAAACTTAAATACTTGCACCCGGAGGGTGCATATATTTGCTAGTACAAATAAATTACAAATTTCAATATATATTTTCTTCAAGAATATTTAGCAGAAAACTTTTCATAAAAATCTTGTACATTTTCATGATGTGGAATTTCCCATAATCTCCCAGAATTTCAGGGACCAAATCAATTTTTAGAATTTGAGAGAGCAATTGGAGAGTCTTACCCCTCTACTGGGGTGCAGTCTGCTTATTCTACAGCCCCACCGACAGAGCAGTGAAAAATCCATTGTTGATGTCCCTGTTAAATCGGGATATGAGCAGCATAATTAGTGAACTCTATGTTTGCCTTCAATTTGCCACAGGTGAATAGAATTTATTTTAAAATAGCTAAGATCTTAACAAGTAGTTTAGTATATATTTTCCGGGCCTCACACCTGGTGGAATTTCACATAAAGCATTTTCTTACCGGTAGTTAAGTACAACCAAACGATAAATGTTCGTGTAAATTAGTGTTACACCGTAGTTAGTAGCCAAACTATTGATTAATTAACTAAATAATTATTCTTTCCTCCAGTTAGTTTGGCGCAACTAAAATTAACTGCTATCAAGTGAGGAATATTGAATAGTCGTCCTTGAATAGGTTAGCGTCTAACTATTAATTGGCGCTAACAACTTGATTACCCTGACAGTATAAATAGCGAACAGATCTCTGCTTGGTCGTCAGAGAAGACTTACAGTCACTCAAACCACAACACTCCGTTCTTTTTTGGTAGCCGACAAGCAGAAAGCAAAACTAACCATGCCTAACTACACCCTCCATTACTTCAATGGCCGTGGCCGTGCCGAGATCCTCCGTATGATGATGGCCATGGCTGGCGTCAAATATATGGACAAGAGATATGAATTCTCTGACTGGGATAAATGCAGGAATGGTAAGGAACCGTTTATTAACTCTTTTAACTTTTAGTTATTGTACAGAGACTTATTGTCCTAGACTTGAATGGGGTACGATTTACGACACATATAATTTCTTAGGCTTATCTCTTACATTTCTAAGCAGTCGCATGATATGATGTATTCACATGGCAAACGGTAGGTTTAGAGTTCTTTAGCCTTGGAGGTAGAATATCTTAGAATGTCTTTACTTAAATTTTCTTGGCTGTAGTATAAAGCAGTATAAAACAAAGCTCACCATGCCTAACTACACTCTCCATTACTTCAATGGATGTGGCCGTGCCGAGATCCTCCGTATGATGATGGCCATGGCTGGTGTCAAATACATGGACAAGAGATACAAATTCTCCGACTGGGATCGTTGCAGGAATGGTAACAACATATTTATTGTGCATTATTTAGTTATTCTCATTCTTGTTGGTTTTATTTAGCCGATTAGTACTTCGGCCTTCTTCTTTGTCTGATAAGTGTAAATAAGTATTTCGCGCCTTGCTACAACTTATATAATTATCTTCGTCAGGGGTTACTGATCCGGCCCGCGGAGGCATTTTATCAGGTCCGCCGACGGTACTTAAATTCGTTTGTTAAAACGTACGAAACATGAGACGTTCTGATACCATTTAGATTTAAATAGCACGTCTACCTTACTAAAATCTTCATGGACTTGACTACGGAATCAATCCTTCAAATGAAATTGATTGATAAACATGTGAAAACAATTCTCTTGATTGGATGTAGCAATTCCAAACCAAAAATTGACGATATCTTGAAAGGCAAACTTCATGAAAAAAGTTTGGTGATCCCTGATATATACAAATACTATATTATTATATTATATGTTACCAGCAATGACTGATGCTCTAGAGCAGGGGTCACAAAAATACGGCCGACGGGCCGGATCTGGACCGCAAAGGCATTTTACCACGTCCACCAACAGTACTTGAATTTGTTTTTTAGAATGTACAAATTTGAAATATTTGAAATCAACCAATCGAACGAAATTGACTGATAAGCATTTGAAAGCAATTCTCCTGATTGGATGTAACATTTCCAAACCAAACATTGACGATATCTTGAAAGGCAAACTTCACTTTCACAAATCTCACTAAACCTTTCTGTTAATATTGCATTCTTTGATAATGTTTTGAAAATGAATATGTTGGTTAAATTTGTTTTTGTGAATTTTACGCCACTCATCCATGAGAATATAACATGGGAAGATGAACTTTGTTTTACATCTTTTCCTCAGAGCTTTCGTTTAGGCTTGCAAGTATTTAACGAAATAATAATGTGGCGCGCGCTCGTTATTTTTTTTTTTTTCAATTATCCGGCCCACAATGAAAAAAAAGTTTGGTGGTCCCTGATCTAAGTTATCAATGCTAACTCTCGGAATATACAATTTCCCCCACGGCAGTTCAAAAATATATTTTACCTATATGATGGAATAATTCAAAGTTTACTAATTAATTAATTAATTTAAAGAGAAGGAACGAAAAAAGAAGAAAAGCGAGAAAGAAGAAAAGAAGTAAAGAAAGAAGGAATAAAATAGAGAATAAAAAGGGGAATAAAAGAAAGGAAAAAAGAAGGAATGGACGAAAAAGAAAAAAAGGGAGAGGGTTGAAATTTAAAGAATAAAAAGAAAGAACGAAAGAAGATGTAAAAAACGAACAAAAGAGAGAATAAAAATGAAGGAAAGAAAAAAAGAAAAGGAAGAATGAAAAATTAATAAAAAGAAAAAACGAAAGAGAGAATAAAAAAGAAACTAAAGAAAGAATAAAGAAGGAACGAAAAGAAGAATTAGAAAAAGAAGGAAAGAAAGAAGAAGAAAGAAGAAACGAAAAAAGAAGAAAAAAGGAACAAAAGAAAGAAGAAAAAAGAAGAAAATGAAAAATAAAAATAGAACGAAAGAAAGAATTAATAAAAAGAAAGAAAGAGAGAGAGAATAAAAAAAAGAAAGAATATAAAATACTGATAAAAGTAAAACGATATTTCTTTTAATGTGTAGTCATACCAGTACTATTGTATAGCGGAACCACCTGGATTTTACTAAGTTGCAGGACCGTTTAATGTGGTTCTAGGTTCAAATTTAATCGCAACTTCACCGCTGACTCAAATATCCTGTAAGTTTTAAGTAAACATATTTTCCATTCACTACATCATTTTAGAATCATTTACGAATTATGAACCGCCATCTTTAATGCTTTAAAATCGTAAAAGGAAATGACAGTAAGTGAGAGTAAGATAAACTATTTTCATTCTTAATCGATATATGTCATTCAAACAAGACAGTTGCATTACACGACATAATTTTCTTTTCATAATGGATAATCGGTGGGAATATCCGACTAAGCTTAAGAATAAACGATGATTTATGTTCGATAACACTCGAATTACAATGATAATAGGACTTTATTTGAACAGAATGAGTTCTGAGGTGAATAGATAGTGAACTTTGAGTGTTACGTTGTAATATTCACGGCACTAAAACGATACATGTACCGTAGTCCTTTTTTCTTTCTTGGTACTAAAACCCCAAAAGTCACCGTGCTGAAATGGTGCCGATAAGAAAATCATAACACGAGAAACATGTCGTCACAACTGCCAGCCTTTATTCTCGTGCTCGTATAGTGGGCTTCTACCAGAGGGGAGGAAAGGAAGAGAGAAAGAGAGAGAGAGAGAACACTACTAGATTACTGGGCTCTCATGAGGTCCGTACCCTACGACCGCCCCAGGCAAAAAGAGGACGAACCCTTTCTTTTTTCCCCCACGTCACCACGTGACTTCCGGTCAACACCCGACTTCCGCTTGCGGTCAATTCTCCGTTCGGGGTTACGCTACGGTCAAACCATCGCTCTCCTCTTTTGGGTCATCACTATTTTTTTAAGCATTTGTTACTTCTTCCTCCTCCTTCCATTAGCAGTTCTAGCTCACAAAAGTCAGGAATATACCCATCTTGCAACATCGAGTCCTTCTGCTTAACTATAATTAACAACCCATTATATACCATGATGAGAGAAACGATATAAAGTAAGCATAGTGTTATCTCTTTGCATACCAGATTTTACTGATGGCTGTACAAAATTTTCTTGATATTTATTATTTCAAAGTCCACTATCTATTCACCCCAGAATTCATTCCGCCCTGTCGGCTGGGGCGTTAGAATGCAGCGACAGGCACCTCTGCAGAGGGGTAAGACTCCCCCAATGGGGCCACCTGTTGGCCGTGGGTGGCGACCCGTGATGCTTAAGGATAGAGCCCAGGTGGATGAGCAGTTCATGACATGCAATACTCCACTTTGGCTTATCATGGGCTAGACGGGCGGTCGGAGAGGTCCCCTCCGATCAATCGGCTGGTCACGTCAAGCCCTAGCACCTATATGATTTTTCCCAACCCTATTGCCCTTATGGCAAGCCCCAACCCCTTTTTATCATATGGGTGCTAGAAGGCCGTGGCTGCGGGTCTACATGTCCTGGGAATGACGTTAAACTCTATCTGATGGTGAGGTTCCAGTTTTGGAGGTTTAGGGAATGGGGAGCACCCCTTCATCACCATTGCTCCCTGGTCCACTCTGACCCGGAGTGGTAGTACCTGTTAGGGTCCCATCTATGAGTTAAATAGAAAACATGAGTTTATAAGCAAAATTGTATTATCCATTTAGAATTGATTTATTTCAAAACTTTATCGGCATTAAATGACCCACTGTGGTTGATATACCGTTAAACAAAACAAACCAAACCAATCAGAGTTCATTCAAATATAATCCTTATTATTATTGTAATCTGATATCTTTTACTCAATTATAATGATTTTTTTTTACTTAATTACCAAATTGTGGTATGTGTAGAATTGCAATGGTAGGAGAGCCGCTGTGTCCAGATTAAAGTAGAAAAAGAGTTAAGCACTATCTAGCCTATGTGTTACTCGGTCTTTTTAACGCTCTGAAACCCTGTGTGGGTTTAATGTTGTAAGGATAGTTATTTACCTCTCATCCCACTTATACGAGTGTGACATAAGGTTTTTTACAGTGGGACCACCTACGAGCCGAGGCTCATGGGATGGTGTGTGAAAAAAATGCGTAAATTCTATCGGCATTCTCTCTCAAGAGAGGCGCCTCAGGTATTTGGTAATAAACCCAGCCCTGTCACTTTAAATCAAGGGGTCAGGTGTTGCCTATGGGATAGCACCCTGGGATCTAGGCCGTTAATTTTGTAATGATAGTGGGTATTAATGTATTGCCAACACCAGGTCCTTATAACGAGTGTAGACTGACAGGAGTTAAATAGAAAACACATGAACACAACATAGAATTCAAAACGATCTGTATTATCATACATAAAGAAGTGCCAATTAATTACTTGCAAACTAAGGTTTTTCTGCAGGAATGGTTATATAAATAACACCGTCCACTTAACTGAGTTCCTGAGATAGCTGTATTATCGGAGCCCTTGCTACGACTATCTGGTTTCTCGGATGAATATAATGGACGTCCTTGTTTCCCGTCCGACTTCGGTGAGGCTCGATCAAAAAAGGAAGAATTTGTCTCTGGTTTTGCCGCTAAAGAATGCCGGCCTATGATTGGTTGGTTGTGCTAAGTTTCTGACCGCCATCCTTGGCTAGTTGAAAAGGACTTAAAGTAAGTAAGTCCTGAACTATGGAATCCTTTGGTAAGTGAGTTATGGAATCCTACGTAGTGTTAAAAGGTCCAGTGATATAATCCTATGTTCCGTCGTCCACGAAGGTTGAAGGCAATTGAGTGGCTAAGATCAGAACATCCGATATAAATAACAATATCAGCAGCAGAGTACTGCCCGTGATTGGCCAAGAATATGGTCACATGACTATCGCCCAGTCTATAAATAAGAGTGGGTGTCTAGCACACATCTTATATACACAAAAATCTCAACAGGTTGAAAGCGAGGCTATGTTTGTAGTTATATTTTATCTGACATTATAATTTCTTGTGATATCAATATTGATTTTGTGGACGAGCAGATTCCTAACCCACACGAACAAAGCGCGTCCGGATATGTTTGGCCTCTGCGAGGGGAAGGAGTGTGGCGAGTGACCACGGGAATTGAACTCGCCACCTCCTCGTCGTGAGTAGTGAGTTGAAATACTGTTGAATATAGAAATTCCGCACGGGCAGTGCAGAGTGTTAATAGCCCAGGTGTAAACAGTTATTGATCATTTTAAGGCCTACCCTCTCAGACCGGGGGGGGGGGGAGAAAACCGTAGTCGGATCTTGCTGTCGAGAAGAGAAACGGGTATTCGCATCTTGATGTGAAGAAGGGGGGGGTGCATAGTACTACTGGAAGATTGTTGCATCCAGAAGAACTTGGCGGTTGGAGAGCGGTGCGCACATCCGAAAAGACTAGTGAACATTTGCGTCTGATTTGTTACAGATTTTATTGAAATATTTTTTGGACCATATTATCTTTAGCCACCCCTTTTGCGATCTCGATTCGTGGGGACGTTTTTTCCATTAACACCGTCAAGATCCGGTTAATTGTTAACATTGACATTTAGAAGTTTTTTTATATTATAAAACTAACCCCTAAACCTAACCCTAACCCCTAACAATTAAACGGATTTTGACGGTGTAAATGAAAAAAACATCCCCACGAATCGAGATCGCAGAAGGAGTGCCTAAATATCATATGGTCCAAATTTTTTTTGAAATGATAATAAAATGTATGCATGTTGGATGAGGTTAATTTATTTACGAAAATCTTAAAATCCTTTTTTAAAATCAATCTATTTATATTCTTTCTTATACAGACTTCCCATGCAATTACCTCCCCTGTCTCCAAATGGACAATGGTGACATGATGCCCGAAACCATGGCCATCTGCAGGTATTTGGCCAGGGAATACAGTAAGTAATATTTACCTACCTATTTTCGCTCTAATACAAATTATAAGATATGATACTTATGATGCTTAATGAAATAAAAGTAAGTTTTCAGAGTTAAGAAGGTTCCCGATTACGACAAAAAGGTTCCTGAGTCCGACAAGAAATACCTGAAGAAGGCCGGAGGGCATATCGGCCGAAACGTTGTACAGATAACAATGAAGATGAGGACAATAGTCCGAATAATGCAGATAATAGGAAACAAAGAGTTTTCAATTTGTTGATTTTCTATCAGCTCTTTTGTTATTTAAACAAGACTAGAAGTGGCTCCCCGGCATCGCTTCGGTAGAGAGGGAACCCTGGTGTATTTATTTGTTTTCTTTTGAGATTTACAAATGCTGGACATTTTTATGTCAAATTTCAATGCTATTTCTATGTACATTTTGATTTTTTAATATCTTTGAATATAAATCAAATCTTCAGAATTTTTGCACAAAAAGCAAGAACCGTTGATATTTAATGTGTATATATATTTGCTTTGTCGTTAATTGTTTTATTTTTGTTGTTTCATCTTACATACACACCAACTGCCTTTTATATATGTACTAGAAGTGGGTATCCAGCATTGGTTGGGTGTTATAACCCACATGTTGGGCATATACACAAGTTTTCCTTTGTGTCTGAGAGAGATAGAGAGAGAGAATGAAAATAACTGTATGAAACATTCAAAAACCAAAAAAGTATGTATCATTTGAATTATTCAAACTGTTGTTCTCATCTTTGTCAGCCTATGAACTTTTCGACTGAAACTTGTTAGCGTTAAAATAAGTTGTTTTCAGACCTACATGAAAAACATTTGACCAAAATTATTTAATGGATTACTGTTATTAATATTAATTAATTACTGCAGATTTCTACCCCAAGAGCCAAATGGACATGTTCAGATGTGACTACATCTGTGACTGCTTCTATGAAATCATGCACGATTATATGAGGTACTACCACTGGAAGAACGGACGCTTCAGGGTAAGTCATTTATTTTGATAAATTCATATCTACATCTTTCAAGACCTTACCTATATAAATATCCTTGCATTTTAAAGGATTTTTACATTAAAAATACATTGGAAATGATTTTTAGTATAAACATGCATTGGAAATGATTTTTACTATAAAAATGCATTGGAAATGATTTTTACTATAAAAATGCATTGGAAATGATTTTTAGTATAAAGATGTATTGGAAATGATTTTTAAGCTTTGTAAATAATGATTGCTTCTATGAAATCATGCATGATTACATGAGGTACTACCACTGGAAGAACGGACGCTTCAGGGTAAGACGGTTATTTTAAATCTACCTAATATTTCATATCTCCATCTTTTAACAAACTCTCTATAGAAGTGGATGAGCAAAGAGGCTATAGTAAACTTATTATTAATTTAAAAAGATATTAGCTAACATGAGTGGGGAAAGCTTTGTAAATGATAATTGCTTTTTAAATAAAATCATTCACGTTTATACATATGAGTTACAACTGCTGGAAGGATGGAAACTTCAGAGTGTGTAAATTATTTGGAATCTGACCATTGGGTAATGCGACTTTTGAATGGTTTTCAAATAAAACAATGTGGACATGATGAGGTGTGACTACATCGCTGATTGCTTCTATGAAATCATGCATGATTATATATAAGTAAAAATATAACAAAAGGCTTAGAATTTTTGCATTATAGTCTATTTCAGGAAGCTTAGACACAGTGACTAATACCCCCAAATAATCAGATGCGAATGATGAATTCTTTATTACTTTTGAGGCATTGGAAAACAGATTTTTAAAGTTTTTTTTTTATTTCTATTGTCCTGTTTCCCTCTGTTGTAGGGCCATAAAAAAGATATTTGACCATTTGTTGTCGGTAATTTGTTAGGAATTTCTGTTAAATCAATCTATTACAGATTTCAACTACTTGTCTAAGCTTCCTGAAATAGACTATAATGCAAAAATTCTGAGTCTTTTGTTATATTTTTAACTCATATATATATATATATATATATATATATATATATATATATAAAATCAAAAAATAAAAATAAAATACTAGTCTGATGAAGGTCGGCAAAATCTGTGTACGGAACTTTTTATGCATTTTTCCTATTATTATTATCATCATCATTTCAACTCCATCTGATTATTTTAATAATAATAACGTAAATCCGTATACATTTTGATAAACAGACCGAAACACATGTGTAAGTGATATCGATTAAATGTGATATCGATAAAATTCATTTTTATCCATCTACATTTCTTTTCTTTACTCATTTATATATATATATATATATATATATATATATATATATATATATATATATATATATATATATATATATATATTGAATTCGAGATAGTTACAATGTAGCAATATTCCCCAGAAGTTAACCAGACAAGATTATATATATATACATATAAAAATTCAAACCCA
>CM042175.1:5290879-5293379 GCA_023376005.1 Doryteuthis pealeii
AAAATAATATATTTAATTTGCACATAACATACGTAACCAAGAATACCAAACACAAATACGCATATTATACGCACACACGCGCGTGGAGACAATTATATCATCACAGCCTCCATACATTCTCACGCGCACACGCATGACATCACATACATACGCACAAACAAGAATACGCACACACGCGCGTGGACACAATCATATCATCACAGCCTTCACGCATTTCCATGCAAACGCGCATGACATCATACACATACGCTCAAACAAAAATACGCACACGTAGAAGAAAAAAACATTCCGCATCACGTAAACACGCAAACACGAGAATACAGTTAAAAAAAACGCACACATTTGACCATTTACACAATTTCTGTCATTTTTAAAGGAACTTTTCGTATTACCCGATGAATGCTCTAAGCAAGAAACCGCTGGTCGTAATACCGTTCCCGTAATTGAATAAATAAAAGCAAAAACTTTTATTTGTTTTGATTTCTCATTGAACTATATATATATATATATATATATAAAATTTAAATTTTTAATAAATCCGAAGTACAATAGCGTCCGAGGAAGTAACCGACGTTATTTACGGTCCAGAATGTGACATTAAGTAAAGATCTTCAACAAACACCATGGGATCTAACTCAACGACCTGATGATTGCCCCTTGGCATGAAACCTGGGTAGCTGTTTATAATAAACATTGATCTATAAAAACTCAGCAAATTAAATAAATATTAGCTCTCACAATTTGTCATTGAGCACTGTATTTTCTTTGTTTCATCACAAAAAAAATTGTCTATATATATATATATATATATATATATATATATATATATAATATATATAATATCTAAAGAGATTATTTTATTCTTATTTAAAGAGACTAGCAAAAATATGTGACTTCTGAGCAGAAGTAATTCATTTTCAATACAATTATTATCATATTAGACTAGAAGGACTAATTAAATTGAATAGGAACAAAAAAAATTGCACTTATTTTTACTTTATTCTAATTGATTAAAAAATAAAAGATAAAGATTGTATGAAATCGCTGTATTTAATGATCAAAGAATATTCTTCAACTCTTAGATATAAAGGAATGTTTTTGAGTTAGCTAATCAAATATATATAACACATATGCTGGAGTACCTGTTGCAGATTGACTGTTTGTTTTGCGCGGGAAGTCGAAAAGACAAAGGAAAATTGAACAGGGAAAAACAATAGATAGGCGAGACAGAAATCTTAGTATAACAAAAGAGGTGTGACAAAGGACTCATCTGGACAAACGCTAACTTGAACAAAGGGAAAGGACTTCCGGTCAAGGAACAAAAGAATGTGTGGACGGTCGTCAGTACTTAAGCGGTCATCGGAGAGACCCGAGGAGAGACCCAAGGAGACGGCGAAGAAAGCAGAAGGGTCTGACCGTCGATACGGTCGGGCGCTGCTAGCGAGCAGTGAGGCTCGCCCACCACCTTCCACCACACCATAAGTAGTCGTAGTGTCATTTTCCCTGCCCGCCACTCACCTACCACACACCGAAGAAAATAAAGAAGAGTCATCTTTTGTATACGCGTATCTGTTGTTATTGAAGTAGCTGACTACTAGATACATCGTCTAGGGGTCAGGAACGATGTCCGCTGTATACCCGCAACGTATACGAGTCAGAGTAGCGTGAGTTTGAAGAAGCCAGTATACAACAGTACCGTCTCACTGTATGTATGTTATGTATGAGAACGATGCTCCTGCTCAGTATTACAGTCGTCGAAACCGCCCGTTCCAGCCTCCCGTTCTTATGTTGTCTGTTGATTTACAGGAAGGCTGAAAAAGAGCTGGTTTCATTTCTTTTACCAACTCGGCTAAAATAAGATTAAATAACCAAAAGCTGTCAACGGATCAACAAAACAATTGAACACAACGCCTTTTTTATGCTTATGTATAAAATATATACATTTATTTTACAAAGGAGCGAGGTGATTTCTTGTCAGCTGATTGGCGATCTACAGCTAGTTTTTGGCTAAGTTATCAATGTTGTACCAAGTGGCAAGGCATCAGAGTGTATCGGTAAAGTTGTATCAAGGGCCCCATGCCATGGCGACTCTGCGGTCTCTCCTCTTTCTTCGGTCTGTCCCGGTCTCTCCTTCTATCGCTTCTTCTCGTCTGACGGTCTGTTATTTATGGGATTCCACCCCTAACATATGTCTCTGATTGGCCAGCCACTCGATAACATTGCCTACGTCTCTAAATGGTCTTGTGCCAGCCTAGCTCGTATCTTTCCATTTGACTCAAACGAGTCAAGGCCAACCATTGTTTTATTTATCTAAGTTTTTGAAAGTGTTGACGAACTTTTCAAAAACTGGAATCTTATTTATTAAATTTATCATTTTATTTTGTGAAATTTAAAATTCCGATTATATATATTAAATTCCATAATCTAAAGAATTTATGCTTACGTGATGATTTTTCGTTTAGATAAATTTATACCTCCAATATAAACATTATTATAATTA
>CM042175.1:5300879-5315959 GCA_023376005.1 Doryteuthis pealeii
TATATATATATATAATATATATATATATATATATATATATATATGTAAAAATGGAAACGGAATTGAATCTCGACAATATGAGGAAAAATGAGTAAAGAAAAGAAAAGTAAAAGGATAAAATGAATTTAATCGATCACTTACACATGTGTTTCGGTCAGTTTATGTGTGTGAAAATATTTCGCAAATATTTCCACACTTATTATATAACGCAACATGTATTATACCTAATTTTTCTTTACATAATCTGTTAAATAAAAATATATTCAGCACTTAAACTGAACCATCTTACGATAACATCTCAATAAATTAAACAACTTATACAAATTATCTATATACATGTGGTCCCTTTTTGAATCGACAACTTTTTTAACATTTCACCGATTTTTTTCAAAACATAAACTAAACTCCGAGAAAAATGTTCAACATGTTATTGATAAATAATAACACTTTATTTTTTATTTTATTTATTTTTTGTAACAATAAAAAACTATTTTGTACCATAACCCCTAAAAAACAACAAAAAAAAATATCCTAATCATAACGGTCTATCTTAGCTATTTCTCAGCGTTCCAAATTTTTAAAAAATTCGATTTTCGAATATATCCAAAAATCTGTTTTTTTCCCAACGAATTTTTTCATAAAAATAAATATTCACTCTGATGAAGGTCGATTCTTGTATGTGTGCGAAATATTTTCACACACATAAACTGACCGAAACACATGTGTAAGTGATCGATTAAATTCATTTTATCCATTTACTTTTCTTTTCTTTACTCATTTTTCCTCATATATATATATATATATATATATATATATATATATATATATACATCGGAACAACTTAGTGCTTGATCATAATAATTCCTTCGATAATGGGACAAAATTAAGTAGAATAAAGTCACAGAGCGAGAGAGGTATTTTGGTGTAAGTAGGCTGAGCAAGGAGAGAACGCGAGAGTTTATTTTGCTATGGATCGGTCAGCGAATGAACCTAGCTAAATAGACATGTAGTGGTATGACCAGTTTTGTTACCACCACCCACTACCCACCCCCAACAAAACCTGTGGCTCTATGCCGAGTAGTGAATGTACACTCATGTACATTTCTTTAAAATCAATAAAAAGATTCGGAGAGAGTACATGAGAGCACTCACTTCAAATATTCGTATCGAATACGTGCAAATGAATGGCTTTCAAGATCGGCGATTGGATAGTCAACTAACTACGTATTTGAGCGTGTTGATTGCCTGGCTTTAATCCACGCGCTCATAAAGAGTCTATAAGTTTAAGTGGTAGATCACAGCACACCTTATATAGCAAAAATAATCCAACAATGGTAACCTTAGTACACCACTACTTTTCTCGTAAGTGGTTTTATGGGATATAAATATTATAAAGTATACCCCTAAAGTTTGTAGAGGAATAAACCTTTACATAAATGTACAGGAGAAAAATTGGCGAAGTTTTTAAAGAAAAGAAACACTACAACCCTTATAATACTATTTTGAAGTGAGTGCATGAGTGTGCTCACTTCAAATATTCCGTTCACTTCATTTAATTACTTGTAAGTAGGCTGAGCAAGGAGAGAACGCAAGAGTTTATTTTGGTATGGATCGGTTGGCGAGTGAACCTAGCTAAATAGACTCATGTAGTAGTATGACCAGTTTTGTCACCCTTCCCTCCCTCCCAACAAAACCTGCGGATATATGCCGAGTCGTGTACACACTCAACGTATCTCTCTTTTAAAATGAATAACATTTTTGGAGAGAGTGCATATATATATGACTTAGGGTAGCGAAGACATGAAGTCAAAACCTAGTTACTGAAATATGCTCTATAAAATAGTATTATTGTGTTTCTGGTATCTGTTGCACTTTTGTGTAAATAAACAGTAGGGTATTACTTTTGTTTTGCCCTCCTTTTTCAATATTATTTTCAAATATTTATTTATAGTAAATGCTGAACCTATAACACTATTAAAGTGTTATGGGTTGATTGGCGATCTTTTAATTAATTACTAATTAATCAAAACTACCCTAATTATTAATTAGGGTAGTTTGTTAAAAGTTAAAAGTTACTGTAAGAAAAGAAAATGTAAAAATAAGAAAAACAATAATAATAATAATGTTTATATTAAATATATAAATTTATCTAAACAAAGAATTCTCACGTAGGCAAAGAAATTCCTTAAATTATGGAATTTGACCATATCACAGGAATGTTAAAATATGACAAAATAAAACGATAATTTAACAAATAAGATTCCAAGTTTTTGAAAGTTGGTCAAAAATTTCAAAAACTTACATAAATAAAACAATGGTTGGCCTTGAAGTTGTGGCACTTGGAAAAAAACAATGGAAAACTACAACCAAGGCTGACACAAGGCCATTTAGACAGGTATCAATAGTATCGATTGGCGGGCCAGTCAGAGAGGTATGTTCGGGTGTGGGGAGGTCTGGATCCCATAAATAACAGACCGCCTGCCGGAGTCAAACATACCGAAAGAACGAAGAGGAGAGAGAGAGAGAGAGAGAGGGAGAGAGAGAGAGAGAGAGAGAGAGAGAAAGAGAGAGAGAGAGAGAGAGAGAGAGAGAGAGAGAGAAGAGAGAGAGAGAGTAAAGCGGAGAACGTCCGCCAGAGTCTGACACACTGCAACCAGAAGACTCGCTACACATCTGATCCCTTGTCGCCGTCCATACTGCACTCTGACGTCTTGCCACTCGGTAACAAACCAAATTGATAAGTTATCCAAAAACAACGAACTGTAGATCGTCAATCAACTGACAAAGAAATTACCTCGCTTCTTCTACATTATACAAGATATAAATTATTGTATGAGAAAATAAATGTATATATTTTGTACATAACCATCAAGAAGCGTTCTGTTTATTTGTTTTGTTGATCCGTTGACAGCTTTTGGTTATTTAATCCTATTTCAGCCGAGTTGATGAGAAAGCATAGAACCAGCTCTCCTTCAGGACACTATAATACTATAATCTGTGATACGACCAGTATTAGAAGAAATCTCTCACTATTGTATTATATTTGGTATCATCCAACACAACGACTGTAATACTGAGTCGGAGCATCGCTCTATAAATCGAAACCGTGCACCGGCGTATTATTATAAACCAAATAATCATATAAAACTGTTTTCTCACCAGTGTAAGTTTAAATTTGATCTTTTTAGATTGGATGATGTTCCTTTTATTGGAAAATACCGCACTGGATCCTAATGTTTTGGGTATGTAGTTTTAATAATGTTGCATATCGTGCAACGGAAGAGAAATCTTCCGGCGAGGAGACAGAAGAGAAATATAAAGAAATATATATAAAGAAATATATATTAAAAAGGGGAGAACAGAAGAGAGGTATTCTGGTCAAGAAGCAGGGAGAAGATGAAGAAATATATAAAAAAAGGTAAAACGGAAGAGGAGTCTTCCGGTGAGGAGGCGGAGAGAAAGATAAAGAAATATATATATATATATATATATAAAGTAAGTCTGTCCGTTATCAGATCAAAAGATTAAAAAAATGCGTGAGCATATTTATTGTATATAAAGGTTAGTGGATCTTGAAGGAGTCAGTGTCCGCAGTTTTGGGTCTGTAGTTTTAATAACAGTAAAATGGTCAATGTCTTTCGGGTAAAAAAACATTAAGAGATTGTGAATCTTTCAGGGGAATTGTGAAGATGCATCTTGGTGGATCGACAAATCAGAAGAAACTGGCATGAATCTAAAACAAACTGGAAAATATGAGGAGGAGGCCAGGGTTAGAAATTGTTGGTTCCAAATATCAGTCTGAGTTCATAATCTTGGTCAAATACAGATCGGAGTGGGGAAAGAAGGAATGGTTTTTGGAGGTGTGTCATGTATTTAGGTAGTAACTTTGACCCAGTTCCTGGTCCAGTTGCTATTAGAAATATATTTGTGTGTAGAAATCTTTTTTAAGTTTAAGTCCAACAAGGGTTAGGGTTTAGGTTTAGGGTTAGGTTGGGGTTTAGGGTTAGTTTAATAGGAAAATAAATAAATAACTTGGATTCTGTTTTTTCCGGGTCACTCTGTAATATCATATTACTCAACTAGGGGGGTAGTTGTTAGGGTTAGGGTTGGGGTTTAGGGTTCGTTTAATGGGAAAATAAATAATTTGGGTTCTGTTTTTTTCTGAGTCACTCATGTTACTCAACTCGGAAATAACCAGAAAAACTCTAGTTATAAATACTGCACGGGTTGGCCCAGTTTCAACCATAACAAGTACTCGACGCAGATTTGCAAACTCGAGGAAGACAACTGTTTTCACGGATCTGTTTTTTGGCTGACAATTTTAAAAAGAAAATAATGTTTGTTCCGACGTAAAGGAAACTGATTTCGCTCTTTTTTTTTAATGAAAAATAAGCACATCTGCAGCTTTCACTGGAAAGAAGAGGGTTAACATTTTTGGCATTTCTATAGTTTGTAACACGATGTGTACGGACTCGAGTGGAGTGGGTAGCTTTGTGTTTCTTTGAGTAAAGTTCCATGTCAAATTTTTGGCTGAAACATTGTGCAGATAACAATAAAGATGCGTACAATAGTTTGAATAATCCAAATAATGCAAATTATCAAGCCTCATCTAAAACATTAAGAGAAATCAAATGATATAATTGTGTGGAAATTAAAGAAAAGAACCCACAAATTTTGTAATAAAACTTAATTTTAATGTATTTTTTTCTTTTAGAATATACTGTCAACTTGGAGGTTAAAATATTGTAAAAATAATTCCCCCCAATATGTCATGGTCAACCAAGGAAAAATCATTTTGTGTGGAGGCCTATTTCACCAAATAATCATACACTGTAGCGCAAGCCAATTTCTTTTGTAAAGAAAACACACTTGTAGCTCTCATTGGAAAGAAGAACAGTGTGTTTACATGTTTCTTTTCAAATATTCATTTATGCTGAAAATGTGAGCTTACATTTGAGCTGAGTTTCTCTACGGCCTTGAATTAAAAAAAATATTCATTATCCTTCGCATTATGATCAAAGGAGAAGAAACAAACATGAAGATGTAACAATTCCAAAAAGAAACTGGCCAGCTGATTATCGTTCCAAGCACGTAGGTATGTAATGTATAGGGGTGCGGAGAAATATTCGGGATAATAAAATTGGTTTGTCTGTTTTGTTTTACAGCATATCAACCTCACCTGGGTCATTTAGTGCCGACAAAGTTGTGAAATGTATTCATTCTTAAATGAATACTCAATTCTTTTATAAACACATTTTCTATTTAACCCATAGGCGGGACCCTAACAGGTACTACCACTCTGGATTAGAGTGGACCAGTGAACAATGGTGATGAAGGGGTGCTCCACATTCCCAAAACCTCCAAAACTGGAACCTCACCATCAGATAGATTTTAACGTCATTCCTAGGACATGAAGACCCTCAGCCACCGCCTTCTAGCACCCATACGGTAAAAAGGAGTTGGGGCTTGCAATAAGAGCAATGGGATTCAGGCAATCATATAGGGGCTAGGGCTTGACGTGACCAGCCGATTGCCCGTCTAGCCCAAGAACGGGCCAAAGTGGAATATTGCAAGTTATGGACTGCTAAGGTTCTATCCTTAAGCAATACGGGTCGCCACCCACGACCAACAGGTGGCCCTATTGGGGCAGTTTTATCCCTCTGCAGAGGTGCAGTCGGTGCATTTTAACGCCGCACCGATAGGGCAGTCGGGATTATAAA
Organism: Doryteuthis pealeii; assembly: GCA_023376005.1. Classification (NCBI taxonomy): domain Eukaryota; kingdom Metazoa; phylum Mollusca; class Cephalopoda; order Myopsida; family Loliginidae; genus Doryteuthis; species Doryteuthis pealeii. Next base: position 5,306,600 of record CM042175.1, read on the forward strand.
AGTTTTGCTTATAAAATATATACCTCAGTGTTGTTGATAATAACGGAGCAAGATGGAACCCAGAGAGAGCCAGCGGAGAGACGATACGATAAGATATGAAGAATAGGAACCCGATAGAAGGAAACTTTAGAGGAGAATAGAATTAAATTATCAAATTAAATTAGTCAATGAAATTAATCACTAATTCTACTACTGACCACCACAAGGAGATTTAACATGTTTTGAATTCAGAGTTTTCCTTCTCCTAGACTGGTTGCTTTTTGTTTGTTTTCCAGTAATACAGATGCTTATATTTAGGAACAAATTAGGACTAACATATGTTATGTAATCGCCGCCCAGCACCTATATTTGTGGCCTTGTGCCAGACTTAGAAAAATGTACTACCGATTATCTTATATTACTGGGTGGTCTTTTTGGAATCACCGAAAAAGTAGTTAGGAAAGATAATATCTTTTTAACGAGAGAAAGCAGACGATAAGTCTAGGATTAAGAAAAACCCAGTCTTTTGGGCTACAGAGGAGTCTTTGATCTTAGGCTAGTGAACTCTGGTTGACCAGTGAGAATAGAAGGAATCGAATATTCGATTTAGTCCAAAAGGAGGTCGAAAGTTCTCGAGAAGGAATCTTCTGGAAGATTATTTAGAAATACTATTTAAAAGAGACCCATCAATAGAATCAGGATCAGTTGGAGTCTGCGATCAGAGCAGTTAAGGTCCGGGACTGGAGGCAGTTAGAGTCAGGAGGCGTGCGTGGCAGTTGGCAGTTGATGAACTGATGTCGCTAAATACTAAACCTGAGATGTAATATTTTACACCGGACGAAGTTGAAAACATATTTTAAGTGTGAAGCCTGATAATTGGAACGAAGTTAAGAGCATCACTAAAAACATATTTAAGGAAGCCGACAATCTCTCTCTCTCAATAATTTTCATTGAGAAAATAAATTTACGTAAAGCAAGAAATACTGTCCACATCTTTATTTACTACACGCCAAGGAAATCGTACTCATGAATGAAAGCCATTAGCGTGTATACTTGTCAACAAGTCAAATTGGCCGTGACGAAGGGCACGCGACGGCCGTGCGTAAAGTGATATCTTTCCTTGACCATAAACGAAAGGAGTGTGGAAGAATTTTGGGGACTGCTGGAATTCTGTGTGAGTTGATACTTGTTGATACTCACCCGCTTGATACTGACCAAAGAACTACTAGATTCTGTTAGTTGTAAACAAACCCCAAGAAGTTCCACACTTATGAGAAAGACGACGGCCACATAACTTATATGCGATTTAGTAACGTGAAAGAAACGAACAACCCGCCACGTTACATATCGTTACCTCTCTTTTATGGAATCATTTGAAAGATTATAAAAAATAAATATAAACTTTCGGATTTATTCACATATTTTACTACATAAATATATATATATATATATATATATATATGTGTGTGTGTGTGTGTGTGTGTGTGTGTGGGTTGTTCTGGTTCCAACGGTTGTCGTAAAGGATCCACTATTCGTCATAAGTGACTATTCGTTCAAGTTTTTGGTGATCATTGAGCTCATGAGGAACCCATTTATCGAGCTTTTTCACCTTTCCAATACTCTGTAAATAGCGGGAAACTGTTGCAATGCTGACACCAAGTGTCTGAGACATTTCTCTGACACTTTGAGGTGGATTTTGCTCAACAACTGTCTGCAATTGTTCATTGTGAAGATTGCATGTCCGTCCTCTACCTTCTTCATCTTCAAGACTCTCATCTCCACTGTGGAATTTCTGGAACCACCTTCGTTCTGTCCGATCACTGTGGATTCATCTCCCCATGCTTTGTTGATATTGGCAGCAGTTTCGGGGGCATTGTGCCCAAGCTTGAACTCATGCAACATAAAAAGGCGAAGGTCATGTTTAGGCATGTTCATCTTTGAAGGCCCCTATATCTAAAAAGTACTTTCTATCTGAAAATAAATTAAATTTTATTTTTGAGCACACATTAATTATTATATATGCAAAAATTCACCTGAAATAAACAACAAATTCTATGTTAAAATGACATTTCAAAACCGAGCACTTCAATCGGCCATTATTTTTGTAACAACCTAATATATTATATATAATATATATATTATATATTATATATATATTATCCAATTGCCGCTTTAACTTTTCCGTTGCAGTGGTGTCAATAAATAATCCAAAAGTGCTCAATATATTAAAATACAGAGCATTAATAATTGAAAGATTGAAACCATGGTAGACTCTTTATTTTTTCTCTAATAATATTAATTATAATATATATATATATATATATATATATATAATATATATATATATATATATATATATGAAATTTAACATTTTGAAAAAACATATGATGTTTTGTTATGTAATTGCTGACAGTACTGTTTCGACCAAATCGATAAGTTGGTCTTCATCAAAGAGCGACATAGATTGTCAACCCCCTGTATTTCTGAAGGGATGGCCCCTTTTCATATCACGGTAGGGACTTTCCATGGAATATTACGCGAAATACGTGAAGTCACGTGGGACCTGGTTGGCTCTCAGTTTCAGCTCGGACGTCAGGCAGATAAGATGTTACTGCTTTAGCTGAGACTCACCTGCACACGCGCGCTATGTTAGTTACAGAAATATGTTTAGTTAAGTAAATAAAGGTTTTTAATAAATAATATGGTTTTGTGGTTGATGAATGTCTTGGCAACAAGACTGATCTAGAAGAAGAAATGAATTAAGTGCGACCGGCCACCAAGACGAAGTCCAGAGGCTAGAAGATGAACGTAAGATTCCAAAGATGAGCAGAAGAATAATAGAAGTAAAGAAAGGGTATACAACAGCTGGAGGTCACACTGACCGAAACATTGTACAGATAACAATAAAGAGGAGGGGACAATAATACAAACAATACATAGAAATAGCATTGAAATTCTTAAAAATGTCCAACATTTGTAAATCTCAAAAGTAAACAAATCAATACACCAGGGTTTTTGCCCTCCTCTACCCAGGTGATGCTGAATAGCCGCTTCTAGTACAAAATAAAGACCTGTCGTGACTACTGTTACAATCCTGGTAGTTAGTTTATAAATGTGTATATTATTTGTTAACGGCATACAACTCTTTCGGGTCATTTAATGCTGAATCAATTGGACACATAGTCTAGTGGATAAAGAAGTTAGGTTAAGACAGTTCTAAGTGGCAGTTATCTCTAGACAGCTGGTTCAATCCTAGTCAAGGGGCAGCAGTAACATAGAATAATAATTAACACAGCTTAACACCTGTACCCCAGCTATGGTTAGTGGAATGAGAACAGTATATGTAGGGTATTATTTTTTAGCTGAGTTTCTCTACTGCCTTTAATTTTTAAAAAAATTCTTTTTTTTCTTTCAAAATGGCATAGCCTTTTTCTACATTATTTTCATTACTTTATAAGGTGCTCAGTTGTGTGCAAATATTCATTTAAAATTCAAAAACAATTTGGTCACAACTTGTATTATAGTTCTTCCATTTTAATTTTGATTATCAAAGTTTTTTATGCCTCAGTTATTGGCTGTTCAATGAGGATATTGTTATAGGTGGAATGCGCCGACGGTTACTATAAGTAACATGGACAATTATGGCTTGAGAGTAAGCCAATGCGAGTCAGCTCATAACTCTATTCGTCGGACGTAATTTCCACTTCTCTGTACTGTAATTGTCTACTCTATTGTTAATACATTTTCCTACATTTGTTACCCGTCGTGTTGTTCTTATTTTGACCACTTAAAACCCCACAACAGATATTAATACACTTTTCATGTTCATTGAGAAGAGACTTAATTCCTTAAATGTTTTACTGTCAAAAAATGAAACGAACATTTGTGAAACTGATTCCAGGTGTTTTAACAAAATTACTAAGTATTTTTAGGTAGAGCCCAATAAAAAATAAAGTGAGAAAACATTTTCTCTGAGGGAGAATGTAAAATCAATTGTGGAGGAGAGAGAAAACAAAAAGCAGCTGAGACAAGCTTGCATAAACTAGTTCTTGTTAATATTACCACTTTCAAAAACACAAAAACACAACAAAAAAAAACGAAAAAGTTATAGTTTATAGTTTTTAAAGTTATGCATTTATAGTTTACATTCAAATCAATAATAGGTAAAAATCTTATAGAAAATAAAAACTCATCTTTCTTCCCAATTAAACTATAAAATTTCTTTAGTCTGTTTCTAAGGATTTCTTCTTTTGTGCAAAACATCTAGTTTGCATTCATCACCTAATGTCGGTATCAGCCAATCAGCGAGGGAGTCTATCCCCTTTTCACTAGCGCTAGACCAAGGAGATTGTTTTTCCATCTGAAGTGGAGCACCACACCTACCATCAGCTCCTTACTTTACCGCACAGATCCCTGTGCTACTCATACGCTGAGTTGGTGAGGGCCGGTATCGAAATCGGAACCTTGTGGTTTTCTAGCCGAAACGCTCTAACCCGGCATAAATATGTAAATCTAAAGTTCAAAGGCATAAGAGAAAAGGTGTGACTTTTCTTTGTTATTCATCAGCTGGGGGGGGGGGGGGGTACACACAGTGCGGGGGGGGGGAACTTACCTACTGTCTTCTAAGTAGCTCTCTGTATTAAAAAAACTTATTCATAGACACACATCGCCAAGTCCAATGCCAAATGATGAAAATAAACATTTATTTTTCATCCTAATATAATTCCTGGTCAATATACTTAACTCAATGCTTCTACACAAATCACAAATATCAAACATTATACAGTGAAAATTTCAGATCAAAATTCAGTTAATAATCTTATCAGCTCATGAACTTATTGATCCACCATTCTCATATCTAATGTAACAATCACCTTAAATGTAAAAATCAACAATTATACATATCACAATTTCAAAACAAAATCTCTTTCCCTTCTTTTTTCCATTGTCACTTTTTCAGTCGCCATTATTTTTCCTTCTCCCTCTCTTTTTTTTTCCCTTTTTTTCTTTCTTTCCTCAACAGTGTCTGAAAATCAAATCCCTAATTTGAACAATCTACTACCAATATTTTCAATAACATTTTCTTTTTAAGCAATTCTCAAAGATTATGCAAAGTTTGAAAATTATAAAACAACAAAAAATTGTCTCTTCTTTCTTCTATATCCGTTCACGTTTTAGTCTCTATTTCTTTTATGATTACAGAAAAAAACATTTTGAGTTGGATTTTTTTTCTTTCTTTTTCTTCTATTCTTAAAGTACTTAAAACAATGTCTCTTTTTCTTTTTTTTTTCTTAAAACAATGTCTCTTTTTTCATCTCTTTTTCTTTTTCAACTTAATGTCAGTCTCTTTTTTCTTTTTTGTTTTCTTTCTTTTTTTAACATTCTATCTGAAAATCAAATCCCCAACAACACAAAATATCACAATTTAGAACATTTTTTTATTTTGACATTTCAACTTCTAATGAATCTGAGTTGGGTCTTCTTTTTTTTCTTTTTTTCTTTTTTTTTCTTTCCCCCTTTTTCTAACTGTCTCTTTGGTCTTTTAAACTCAAAACAACAAAACATAATTTCAACAATCCTATATACATTTTTTTCTTTTTCTATTGTCTCTTTACAAAGTTTCTAAAAACAATGTGTGCGTTCGTACTTACATTTTCTTTCTTCAATTTTATCATTTTTTACTTCTTTTCTTTCTTTTTCTCTGCTTCATTTTTCTGCCTTTTTTCTTCTTTTAATGCATTGGGTAACAAATATAAAAGAAAAAGAGACAGGCACTAATGAGGCAAGTTAGGAATGAAGATTCTATTGGAAAAATAGGATACCAACTTTTCAGATTAGATATATCTCATTGATTTGACTGGATGGAAGAACACCAGAAAAAGAAAAAAAACAAACAGAAAGATGTCACAATTCCCAAATAAACATATTTTTTTTAATTATAAAACTAACCTCTAACCCTAACCCCTGACCTTAAGCCTAATCACTAACCCTAACCCCTAACAAACAACTGGATCCTGACGGTGTAAATGAAAAAAATGTACTTATGAAAATCAGCAAAGCAAAAGGGGTGCCTAAAGGTCATATGGTCCGAATCTTTTTATAACTGTTCACCTTCTAACAACAAGTCTGTAACTTTATCTTGAACTTATTTCTTTGGGTAATACGAGTTTTTAAAAATATGCGTATCGAACTGGGTGAAATGATTTAAATCTTTAATAAACATTGTTACTCTATTTGATTTTTTTTCCACTTCGTTTTAATTAAAAAATGTTACTTGAATCGAAGTGCAGCTGTGGAATATGTTCTTTGTGCAAATACTTGCACCTGTAAAGAAGTCCTCCTTTCACTTTGTGCACTCTTAATTGGCATAGGTCGGTACTGTTTGGGAGTACGGAGAATATTTGGGATTATAAAAGTTTTGCTTATAAAAGATATATCTTCAGTGTTTTGTTGATAATTAACAAGAGGCAAGAGGGAACCCAGAGAGAGTCGTGGAAGAGACGACACGATAAGATATGAAGAACAGGGAACCCAAATAGAAGGAAACTTTTAGAGGAGAATAGAAAACCCGGAATGTAACAAGATGGCTACGTAGAATAACTTAAGCTTCTTCTTACAATTTAATCTGACAATAATTGAATTTAATATATATAATATATATATATAATATATATATTATATATATATATATTTTATATATATTATAGTTGAAATGAAGTGACAAATAAAAGTTTTTAGTCATTTTTCATTTATTTGGGAACGATATTACTAACCAATGGTTCCTGCCAAAAAGCATTTATCAGTTAAACTAAAGTTTTGTTTTTTAAATGACGAAATGGTGTAAATGGTCGAATGTGTGCGTTTTTTATCTGTATTCTCGCTTTGCATGTTTGCCGTGTTTACGTGATGTCGGAATGCGTATTTTGTTGGTACGTGTGTCGTATTTTTTGTTTTGTGTGTATGTGTATGAATGTCAATGCGCGTGGCGCGTGAAATGCGTGAAGGCTGTGAATGATATGATTGTCTCCACGCGCGTATGAATATGCGTATTTGTGTGTTGGATTCTTGTTACGTATGTTTTGGTGTGCCAAATTAATTAATTATTTTTAATTATGCTTGTTAAATAATATACGCGTGTTTAATATATTGTGTTGGTGATGCAATTGTGAACACTATATTTGTATGAATATTATTGTACAATGTAGACAGGTAGAGGGAAGATATATTTGAGAAAAAAAAAATTATAGTTAGAAATCATTAGCATTAAAAGTAATTATTAATTAAACTTGTTATAAATTTATAACAACTTGTTTAACAAATTTATGTGTATTATTCTATAATCTATAATCCAGTTCAATCAATCTATCTATCTTATCTATTATCTATCTATCTAGTTCAGTCTTTGGCTTCGATCTAATCTATCTATGCTCTCTATCTCTCTATCTATCTAGTTCAGTCTGCTTTGATCTATCTATCTATCTATCTATCTATCTATCTATCTAGTTCAGTCTGCTTCGATCTATCTATCTATCTATCTATCTATCTATCTAGTTCAGCCTGCTTCGATCTATCTATCTATTTTAGACTGATCTATCTATCTATCTATCTATCTATCTAATCTAGTTATTTTGCTCGATCTGTTCTATCCTTTTTAGACTGATCTATCTATCTATCTATCTATCTATCTAGTTCATTTTGCATCCGATCTGTCTATCTATCTATTTAACTAATCTTGTTCAGTTCTGCTTTGGATCTGTTTATCTCCCTATCTATCTATCTATCTATCTATCTATCTATCTATCTATTTCTATCTATCTCGTTCATTCTGCTTCATCTTATCAAATAAAAACAATTTAACGAACAAGTAAATATATATAATTCATTAAATATCCACCAGGGATTGATTTAGAGGCAAAGAATAACGAAGGTTTGATTTTATGTTATCGAAATACATTTAAATTAAATACTATATAAATAACGTTAAAAATTCATGATAATTTATAATCTATAAGTTGTTTAAAACTGATATTCAAAATACTCATGCCATACATTATGTAAACATAGAGAGATATATACCCTTGCTAGTAGGTAAGGAAACGCAGTGGTGTAAATGGTAAAGTCATGGGAATGAACTCATCACCCGAGTTCAATCCTAGATGTGGTAATTGGCATTTCCCTTTGCGCTAATATCCTTGGGAAAGGTAATGAAATTCTACTCTCCTCTCTCTCTCCAGCTATGGATAAATAGTAGGGCAGACTGGGCCTCTTTAACCTTGGTTAGCAACCGGTCTAGGAGAAGGAACACTCTGAATTCAAACCTGTTGAACTCCGCTTTAAAAATTGACCTTGTGTCCATCCTGCTCGTGCGGAGGGGTTGGGTAAATTATATATATATATAATATATATATATATATATATATATTATATAATTTGCTGAGTTTTTTATAGATCAATGTTTATTATAAACAGCTACCCAGGTTTCTTGCTCAGAGCGCAATCATCAGGTTGTTGAATTAGATCCCATGGTGTTTATTAAGAGATCTTTTCTTAGATTAAGAAACATCTCAATAAACACCATGGGATCTTAATTCAACACCTAGCAAAGAAACCTGGGTAGCTGTTTATAATAAACATTGATCTATAAAAACCAAGCAAATTAAATAAATATTACCTCTCACAATTTGTGATTGAGCACTGTATTTTCTTTGTTTCATCACCAAAAAAATTTGTTTATATATTAATATATAAATATATTATATATATATATATATATATATATATTATATATATTACCCGGCTAGTTGAAGATGAATGCGACCCTTATAATCATAGTTATATACTGTCACTTGACCCGCAAAAACACGGAACACATTTATATGAAAAAAATATAAAGTTACATTTTTATTCTTCGATTGTGTGTAGCCTGTGAGAAAGTCGGTTGAGGAATTTCGCATACACAGGAGATTTAGGGAGTTCTGACAGCGAGCGTGTTCGATTCCAGGTTTCTAAGGGCTTTTTTATGATGGCTTCAATTCAACAGGGTCACGCCTCTTTGAATCGAGACAACCTACGGCCAGTTTTCCCCTCTATATATCAATAGACCACATGTGTCGTTTGTTTTTCTACATGCAATTACAAATGCACACACACACACCACACACACACACACAGCACACACACAATCACACACACATATATTAATATATATATATGGAGTTATAATAGATGAATTACTCCTATTTCTATGGTTTAAATTTTTTATCCTTGAGACAATGAGGAGATTTGCTGTCACTTACCTCCAGTGCACCATCAACTAACACAAAGGAGTGAAATAATAATAATAATAATAATAATAATAATAATAATAATAATAATAGGAGA
>CM042175.1:5316059-5331059 GCA_023376005.1 Doryteuthis pealeii
TAAATCCACGTTAGTGTTGCAGTTCATTAGATAGAAGAAATAGATGGAAATTAATCCGACAGTATGAATTTGACATTTTGAAAAAACAAGGATATTATAATTGCTGACAGAAAATCTGTTTCGACCGCTTTAATAATCAAGAGCAAACATATGAGAGAAAACGGATGAAACGATTGTATATATATATATATATATATAATATATATATTATATATATATATATATATATATACTAGATAGAAGATAGATAGATAGATAGATATTAGCAGGACCTGGAGATATACAACAGCTTGATCAAATAATTATTTACAACGTTTTATATACTTTATAGCATTGCTAAATTACTCATTCAATAGCGTAAAAATGATAAATAACTCATTGAGCCTTAATTCTCTCTCACTCTTTCTTAAAAGAGTGGAAATAATATTTACATTGATCCCACCGATAAAAGTCGGTGTGTGCGGATTTTATAATTATCTACATTAAATTGCCGACAAAAAGTTGACAAAAAAAATAACTCAAAAAAGTTGGGTCTGGAAAATTCGACTGTACTGGCTACTCGCTAAAACACTGCCTAGCGTAAATTAAAGTAAGAAGCTGCGGACAACATAAGATCAAATTACCAAACTATATTCCGTAATTCACCAATTCAATATTACAAATTTAAAAAAATGGTAAATTCTTTCTTTTTTTTCAATTTCATTTAATTTTACGACTAATTAGAACCAATTAAAAGATGATTTTTTTCAAACATAATTTAATTTCTAAAAGAAAGGAATTACTTTAGTATGATGTTAGTGTCATTAAACTAAACAGTAAAAAGCCTTTAGGAAGCAAAAAATTGATTAACCTCATCTTTAGATATAAGATCTATAATTATGTATACACACACACACACACAACACAACACACACACACACACACACACACAATGTTTCAATTTTTTTTAGATGGGTGAAATGAAATGGGAATAATAAGAAATCAGCAATTAAGCGATACAAATAATCTGGATGTATATTTTTGCATTGTATCTTGAACAATTGGTCGGTGCCCATTTTCTAACCTGAGGGTGTTTCAGGGTGATAACGGCGGAAGATTTGAAAACAAGCATATGTTTTTCCTACTATGGAAAATGAAGGATATCTCCGAGAATGAAGTAGTTAACTCACTGGACTGCTACATCTAGTAAGCGAATAAGATCTCCGTCAGACTATTGCGTTCACTTTTGGACTAATGCCCTGGTGTATGGTATAAAATACCCAAGGCTCCCATCATGCATTAAAAGTTTGTTAGGGGTTTGTTTTACGGCATATCAACCTCAGTGGGTCATTTAATGCCGATAAAGTTTTTGAAATAAAGTAGTCATTAAAACGGATAGTCAATTTGTTTATAAACTCATGTTTTTTTTTATTTTAACCCATAGATGGGACCCTAACAGGTACTACCACTTCGGGTCAGAGTGGACCAGGGAGCCCAATGGTGATAAACGGGTGCTCCACATTCCCAAACCTCCAAAAAAACTGGAACCTCACCATCAGATAGAGTTTAACGTCATTCCCAAGATAAGTAGACCCTCAGTCCTGCCTTCTAGCACCCATATGATAAAAAGGGGTTGGGCTTTGCATAAGTGCAATAGGGTTGGGCAATCATATAGGTGCTAGGCCAGCCGATTGATCGGAGGGGGCCTCTCCCACCCGCCCGTCTAGCCCAAGAAAAGCCTAAAGTGGAATATTGCAAGTCATGGACTGCTCATCCACCTGGGTTCTATCCTTAAGCATCACGGGTCGCCACCCACGGCCAACAGGTGGCGCCTTTGGGGGAGTCTTACCCCTCTGCAGAGGTGCAGTCGGTGCATTCTAACGCCCCAGACGACAGGGCGAGCTTTGTCAAAATGCTGTTCATCTACAAGGGTGGCATTAAATAACCCACAAAAGTTGATATGCTAAACCAAACTGAACAATTTACTTAAGATATCCATTTCTTTCAATAATCAAAGTTCAAAATGAGGAAAACAGTGAAATTTATCTCGCATTATCGGGGACATCCTTGGGATTTTGGAACCCGATTATAATTTTATATATAAGGTATATAATTATATCTTAAGATGGTGTGTGCAAAAATGCGTAGATTCCATCGGCATTCCCTCTCAAGTGAGGCGCCTCAGGCACTTGGCAATAAACACAGCCATGTCACTTTAAATCAAAGGGACAGTTGTTGCCTGTGGGATAGCCCCCAACAAGACTGGTTGCCTAAACAAGGTTAAAAAGCCCAGTTTGCCCTACTATTTATCCTTAGTAATTGGATTCATATCCTTTTGTAAGGATATTAGCGCTACGTAAACTGTAGCTTCGTCCAGGATTTGAACTTGGATCGACGGGTCTATTTAGAAGTTGTTTTTTTAAAAAGTTTTACACCCAATTATTCAACATTTTCATTATAATACTGAAATGTATATACATGTATAGTATTAATTCAAATAAATAACACCACTTTGAACTAAAAAATACCCTTTTAAATGCCTGCTGTGTTATATTACAAGACCTAGAATTCCTTTTTACATGTCAAACGCATATTTTATCTTTGAAAATCTTAAAAATCAGATGATAAATACATTTTCATTAAGAGAAATCACTTGCAATAGATATTCACTATTCATCTTCAAATAAAAGGGAAAAATATTTATTAAAAAATACATCTTATTATAATGGAGATTGTGTGTTTTTTTCTGTCTGTAACCGAAACTTATATTCCTATTCAAGTCACAATTCTCTTAGTTATTGACATCACATTCTCCATGATTTTTTATATCTAAACCTCAATTATTAATAAAATTGTCATACATTATTAATACTGTTAACTATGTCTACATATTGACAACATGCAATTAATATTTATATATACAACAAAATAGCGGTTTACAGTGTGAACGTGAAGGCTAATTTGCATATTAATATTAAAAAATCAAATTTAATAAATATGTGCTTAGTATTATTGATTTCTAACTGTTTGGTTATTTATGAATATATAGCAAAAATCTCTTCAATGAATCTTAAAGAAATCCATTAACAAGAAAAATAACTGTCATTTTATTCTTTACTTCCTCTTTAACTAAATACTTAAATTAGAAAAAATAACAATGAAAGACGAAGTGATGGAAGAGTAAGTTTCAGTTGTTCCATTTTTTATTTATACTCATTCTGTTTCAAATCTTTTATTATACTCCCTCTGTTTCAAATCTTTTATTTGTATTCTTATTTAGTTTCAATATTTAATACAATATTTATTACATTAAAACTTAAATACTTGCACTCGGAGGGTGCATATATTTGCTAGTACAAATAAATTACAAATTTCAATATATATTTTCTTCAAGAAAACTTTTCATAAAAATGTGGCATTTCCCATAATCTCCCAGAATTTCAGGGACCAAATCAATATTTAGAATTGGAGAGTCTTATTCCTCTACTGGGGTGCAGTCTGCTTATTCTACAGCCCCACCGATAGAGCAGTGAAAAATCCATTGTTGATGTCCCTGTTAAATCGGGATATGAGCAGCATAATTAGTGAACTCTATGTTTGCCTTCAATTTGCCACAGGTGAATAGGATTTATTTTAAAATAGCTAAGATCTTAACAAGTAGTTTAGTATATATTTTCCGGGCCTCACACCTGGTGGAATTTCACATAAAGCATTTTCTTACCGGTAGTTAAGTACAACCAAACGATAAATGTTCGTGTAAATTAGTGTTACACCGTAGTTAGTAGCCAAACTATTGATTAATTAACTAAATAATTATTCTTTCCTCCAGTTAGTTTGGCGCAACTAAAATTAACTGCTATCAAGTGAGGAATATTGAATAGTCGTCCTTGAATAGGTTAGCGTCTAACTATTCATTGGCGCTAACAACTTGATTACCCTGACAGTATAAATACCGAACAGATCTCTGCTTGGTCGTCAGAGAAGACTTACAGTCACTCAAACCACAACACTCCGTTCTTTTTTGGTAGCCGACAAGCAGAAAGCAAAACTAACCATGCCTAACTACACTCTCCATTACTTCAATGGCCGTGGCCGTGCCGAGATCCTCCGTATGATGATGGCCATGGCTGGCGTCAAATATATGGACAAGAGATATGAATTCTCTGACTGGGATAAATGCAGGAATGGTAAGGAACCGTTTATTAACTCTTTTTAACTTTTAGTTATTGTACAGAGACTTATTGTCCTAGACTTGAATGGGGTACGATTTACGACACATATAATTTCTTAGGCTTATCTCTTACATTTCTAAGCAGTCGCATGATATGATGTATTCACTTGGCAAACGGTAGGTTAGAGTTCTTTAGCCTTGGAGGTAGAATATCTTAGAATGTCTTTACTTCAATTTTCTTGGCTGTAGTATAAAACAGTATAAAAAAAGCTCACCATGCCTAACTACACTCTCCATTACTTCAATGGATGTGGCCGTGCCGAGATCCTCCGTATGATGATGGCCATGGCTGGTGTCAAATACATGGACAAGAGATACAAATTCTCCGACTGGGATCGTTGCAGGAATGGTAAGAACATATTTATTGTGCATTATTTAGTTATTCTCATTCTTGTTGGTTTTATTTAGCCGATTAGTACTTCGGCCTTCTTCTTTGTCTGATAAGTGTAAATAAGTATTTCGCGCCTTGCTACAACTTATATAATTATCTTCGTCAGGGGTTACTGATCCGGCCCGCGAAGGCATTTTATCAGGTCCGCCGACGGTACTTAAATTCGTTTGTTAAAACGTACGGAACAGGAGACGTTCTGATACCATTTAAATTTAAATAGCATGTCTAGCTTTCTAAAATCTTCATGGACTTGACTACGGAATCAATCCATCGAATAAATTTGACTGATAAACATTTGAAAACAATTCTCTTCATTGGATGTAATAGTTCCAAAACAAACATTGACGATATCTTGAAAGGCAAACTTCGTGAAAAAAATTTGGTGATCCCTGATATATACTAATACTTTTTAATATTATTATATTATGTATTACCAGCAATGACTGGGACTCTAGATCAGGGGTCACAAAACGGATCTGGCCCGCAAAGGCATTTTACCAGGTCCACCAACAGTACATGAATTTGTTTGTTAGAATGTACAAAATTGAAATATGTGAAATCAACCTATCGAACAAAATTGACTGATAAACATTTGAAAGCAATTCTCTTGATTGGATGTAGCAATTCCAAACCAAACATTGACGATATCTTGAAAGGCAAACTTCATTTTTACAAATCTTACTAAACCTTTCTGCAAATATTGCGTTCTTTGATAATGTTTTGAAAATAAATATTTAGGTAAAATTTTTTTTGTACATCTTGCGCCACTCATCCATGAATATAACATGGGAAGAGAACTTTGTTTTACATCTTTTTCTCAGAGCTTTCGTTTAGGCTTGCAAGTATTTAACGATGACCTGAAGAGACTAGTGAACACTTGCGTCTGATTTGATTGCAGACCCCCCACCTTCTTGTTACAGATTTTATTGAAATATTTTTGGAACCATATGACCTTCAGGCACACCTTTTGCGATCTCGATTCGTGGGGACGTTTTTTTCCATTAACACCGTCAAAATCCGGTTAATTATTAACATTGATTTTTAGAAGTTTTTTTTTATATTATAAAACTAACCCCTAACCCTAACCCTAACCTTAACCCCTAAACCTAACCCTAACCCCTAACAATTAACCGGATTTTGACGGTGTAAATGGAAAATACGTCCCCACGGATCGAGATCACAGAAGGGGTGCTTGAAGATCATATGGTCCAATTTTTTTTTGAAATGATAATAAAATGTATGCATGTTGGATGAGGTTGATTTATTTACGAAAATCTTAAAATCCTTTTTTAAAATCAATCTATTCTTTCTTATACAGACTTCCCATGCAATTACCTCCCCTGTCTGCAAATGGACAATGGTGACATGATGCCCGAGACCATGGCCATCTGCAGGTATTTGGCCAGGGAATACAGTAAGTAATATTTACCTACCTATTTTCTCTCTAATACAAATTATAAGATATGATACTTATGATGCTTAATGAAATAAAATAAGTTTTCAGAGTTAAGAAGGTTCCCGATTACGACAAGAAGGGGTTCCCGAGTCCGACAAGAAATACCTGAAGAAGGCC
Source organism: Doryteuthis pealeii (assembly GCA_023376005.1). NCBI lineage: Eukaryota > Metazoa > Mollusca > Cephalopoda > Myopsida > Loliginidae > Doryteuthis > Doryteuthis pealeii. The sequence goes on from CM042175.1 coordinate 5,322,234, forward strand.
GGAGGGCATATCGGCCGAAACGTTGTACAGATAACAATGAAGATGAGGACAATAGTCCGAATAATGCAGATAATAGGAAGCAAAGAGTTTTCAATTGGTTGATTTTCTATCAGCTCTTTGTTATTTAAACAAGACTAGAAGTGGCTCCCCGGCATCGCTTCGGTAGAGAGGGAACCCTGGTGTATTGATTTGTTTACTTTTGAGATTTACAAATGCTGGACATTTTTATGTCAAATTCCAATGCTATTTCTATGTACATTTTGATTTTTTAATATCTTTGAATATAAATCAAATCTTCAGAATTTTTGCACAAAAAGCAAGAACCGTTGATATTTAATGTGTATATATATTTGCTTTGTCGTTAATTGTTTAATTTTCGTTGTTTCGTCTTACATACACACCAACTGCCTTTTATATATGTACTAGAAGTGGGTATCCAGCATTGCTTGGGTGTTATAAACCCACATGTTGGGCATATACACAATTTTTCCTTTGTGTCAGAGAGAGAGAGAGAGAGAGAGAGAGAGAGAGAGAGAGAGAGAGAGAGAGAGAGAGAGAGAGAGAGAGAATGAAAATAACTGTATGAAACATTCAAAAACCAAAAAAGTATGTATCATTTGAATTATTCAAACTGTTGTTCTCATTTTAGTCTTCGACTGAAACTTGTTAGCGTTAAAATAAGTTGTTTTCAGAACTACATGAAAAACATTTGAGAAAAATTATTTAATGGATTACTGTTATTAATATTAATTAATTACTGCAGATTTCTACCCCAAGAGCCAAATGGATATGTTCAGATGTGACTACATCTGTGACTGCTTCTATGAAATCATGCACGATTATATGAGGTACTACCACTGGAAGAATGGACGCTTCAGGGTGAGTCGGTTATTTTAAATCTGCCAAATATTTCATATCTACATCTTTTAACAAACTCTCTATAGAAGTGGATGAGCAAAGAGGCTATAGTAAACTTAATTTTAAAAGATATTAGCTAACATGAGTGGGGAAAGCTTTGCAAAGGATAATTGCTTTTAAATAAAATCATTCACGTTTATACATATGAGTTACAACTGCTGGAAGGATGGAAACTTCAGAGTGTGTAAATTATTTGGAATCTGACCATTGGGGTAATGCGACTTTTGAATGGTTTTCAAATTAAACAATGTGGACATGATGAGGTGTGACTACATCGCTGATTGCTTCTATGAAATCATGCATTATTATATATAATAAAAATATAACAAAAGGCTTAGAATTCTTGCATTATAGTCTATTTCAGGAAGCTTAGACACAGTGACTAATACCCCCAGATCATCAGATGCGAATGATGAATTCATTACTTTTAAGGCATTTGAAAACAGGTTTAAAAAAATGTATTTTAATTGTCCTGTTTCCCTCTGCTGTGGGGCCATAAAGAAGATATTTGACCATTTGTTGTCGGTAATTTGTTAGGAACTTCTGTTAAATCAATCAATTCCAGATTTCAACTACTTGTCTAAGCTTTCCTGAAATAGACTATAATGCAAAAAATTCGGAGCTTTGGTTATATTTTTTACTTATATATATATATATATATATATATATATATATTATATATATATATACTAGCAAATATATGTACCCTCCGGGTGCAAGTATTTAAGTTTTAATATAATAAAATATCATATTAAATTAGAAAGGCTAATGAAACTGAATAAGAATGTAGATAAAAAGATTTTGAACAGAGGGGTATGATTTGAAAAATAGAACAACTTTGAAACTAACTCTTCCATCATTTTCCGTTACTCCCGTCATTGGTAATTTTGCCTAATTTAACTGTTTAGTTAAAATAGGAAGTAAAGAATAATATTAGTTATTTCTTCTTGTTAAGGGATTTTTTAAGATTTATTGAAGAGATTTTTGCTCATATTCATTAAGATAAAACCAAACAATTAGAAATCAATAATACTAAGCATTTATTTATTAAAATCAAATTTTTAAGATCAATATGTAAATTAGCCTTCCCATTCATACTGTAAACCTCTATTTTGTTGTATATATAAATACAATTGCATGTTATTAGTATGTAGATATGGTCAACAGTATAAGTAATGTAAACAATTTTATTAATAATTGAGGTATAAATAAAAATAAAATCATGGTAAATGTGATGTAAATAACGAAGGGAATTGTGACTTGTATAGTAATATAGTTTCGGTTACAGACAAAAAAAACCACAATCTCCATTATAATAAGATATATTGAATTCGATGTAGCAATATTCACCGGAAGTTAACCAGACAAGATTAGATATATATAGATATAAAAATTCAAACAGATATTTCAAAGGTAAGAGATCGATTTTATCTTCTCTAATAACTTAAAAGTTAAGTCGACGGGGCGGCCTAAAGTCGGTATCAGCCAGTCAGCGAGGGAGTATATCCCCTTTTCAATAGTGCTAGTCCAAGGAGATTGTTTTTAGCTTCTGAGGTGGAGCGCCACACCTACCATCAGCTCCTTACTTTACTGCACCGATCCCTGTGCTACTCATACGCTGAGTTGACGGGGACCGTAATCGAACTAGGAACCTTGTGGTTTCTAGCCGAACGCTCTACCGACTGAGCTAACCCGGCCCCTTATAACTTATAAAATAATTATATTAACTTGATGCTTCAAAGGAGTCTAATAATAGATGAGAAAAACTTTCTATCAGGGACCCCACTCTCAAAAAGTGTTTTAATACTTTTGAGAGGGGTCCCTTGGAAAGGTTTTTTTTTATTTATCCCCCTCATTTCATTCATTCTTGTGTCCTCCATTCATTCAGTTTGCCATTGATTTTTAACTATATATATATATATATATATATATATATATATATATATATGCTCCAAATACTAGAAGCTTTATACATAAAACAATACAAACCATCCTTAAACAAAATTAATTTCCAATACAGTTCACACATTCTAAAATGCCTATAACACCTTTCTCACCAATTCTTCTCCTTCCAGCCTCCACATTAATATAATAAAAAAAAACTGGAATACATCACCCCTGATGATGGCACTTCGAACTGCCTAAAGTACTCGGGACCTGAACTTTGGTGGACTTATCCACCAATTCCACCCAAACATTAAAAAGTTGGCCAGACAATTAGAAAAGATCAAAAATAAAATTATTAAACGGGAGATGTGCCTTTTCTACATGTATAAATGAAAGAATGCTGCCCAAATACACACACACACACACACACACACACACACACATATATATATATATATATATATATATATATATATATATATACACACTCTGTAGTTAGTTGTTTTATTTTCGTAGCTTCATCCGGACAAAGCCATACATTTAATAGGTATTCCCGCCTAATTCATTATTAATTAATTAATTTTCAAAATTAGGTACGACTCCACTTATTCTCCCAAAAATTATCGGCAAAAAGCCATTCTAAACAAACCGTGTTTACAACTTATCATATCGTCGTGTAATAAAAGTCACTAGAAGAGGAATATTAACCTACTCTAAACAAATCGTAAAATCTAGGAAGTGCGTTTGGTGTTGAGGTTGTGATATCGGCCTGTCAGCTTGGCAGTCCGGTTTCAAATCACGCACAGGGCGGCCTTCCTATCTATAGCTCTGCTGATGAGGCCTAATAGGCCGAAATGTACATACAGAGATTGATTTTTCTCGATTTTTTTAGCCATACATTTAATAGGTATTCCCGCCTAATTCATTATTAATTAATTAATTTTCAAAATTAGGTACGACTCCAATTAAGCACTTATTCTCCCAAAAATTATCGGCAAAAAGCCATTCTAAACAAACCGTGTTTACAACATATATATATATATATATATATATATATATACACTCTGTAGTTAGTTGTTTTATTTTCGTAGCTTCATCCGGACAAACATATATATATATATATATATATATATATATATATATATATATATATATAATATACCTACATGTATATACATACGTATTCAACAATTGAGCTTTATATATATATTACCAACCCCTCTGCACGAGCAGGATGTGACACAAGGTCAAATTCTTAAGCGGAGTTCAACAGGTTTGAATTCAGAGTTTTCCTTCTCCTAGACCGGTTGCCTAACCAAGGTTAAAGAGCCCGGTCTGCCCTACTATTTACCCATAGCTGGAGGGAGAGTAGGATTCATACCTTTCCCAAAGGTATTAGCACTAAGTGAAATGCAATTACCACGTCCAGGATTTGAACCCGGGGCGACGAGTCCATTTCCCATGACTTTAACCATTACACCATGCACTTCTTACTACTGAGCTTTATATATGTATTTATTTCTTCTTTGCTTACAGTACAACATGAACGACTATGGATTCGGTGGTGAGGGAAACTGCAGCAACTATGACGTAAGTTAAAACGGGCAATTTTATCTAATGTAATTAGATTTATTTTATTCATGAATTAATATCTAATTTCAATTCTAAAGAGATTATCTAAACTTTATCTCAAGAGATTATCTATTATTTTTTTCTGAAGAGATTATCTAATTCTTATACATCGATATTTATCTAATGAATTTCTCATTTCTCTTGAATAAAACTATCTAATTTTGATCTAATGAACGTATATCATTCCATTTCCAATGACTATCTAATTTTTATCTAATGAACGTATATCATTACATTTCGAATAAGACTATCTAATTTTTATCTAATTAACATGTATCTTTTCTTTTCGAATGAAACTATCTAATTTTAATCTAAGCCATGGTTAAAGAGTCCAGTCTGTCCTGCTATTTACCTATAGCTGGAGGGAGAATTGGGTTCATACTTTTCTCAGGGTATTAGCGCTTTGTGAAATGCCAACAGCTTCGTCCAGGAATTGAACTCGCGTTGACGAGTCCATTTCCGACGACTCTAACCATTAGACCACGCACCTCCATTAATAATACTAGTACAAAATAAAAAACAAGGGGTTGGAGTAAAAAATTCAATGTCAGCGAGTTTGTACCCTAAGTAAGTAAAATCATGTTATGACGATTTTGGGTAATGTGATGTAAGCAGTGACGTAATTTTTGTTACGGACAAAAACCGGAAGCGAATTATTAATAGATAAGATGCTTCGATGCAAATCTATCTCAGCTAGACCTATATCTAGACATTAATAATAAAATAAATTCTTGTTAATTTCTCTTATATATATATATATATATATATATATATATATATATATCTACCAACCCCTCTGCACGAGCAGGATGTGACACAAGGTCAAGAAATTTCTCTTATAAGGTGTGGGCCTGAATCCCACTTCTATTTATAGACTTGCCGAGAACCATGTAATAAACCTCTTGGCCAATCACTGGCAGTACTCTGCTGCTGAAACAATACTTAAACTGAGCCTACTGAGCATACTGGCGATAATTGCTTTGAACCTTCGTGGACGACGGACATAGGATTGTATCACTGGACCTTTAACAATAGGCTGGATAGGACTTATTCGCTGGATAGGACTTATTCACTTACTAAAGGATTCCATAACTCAGGACTTACTTACTTTCAGCCCTTTTCAACTGGCCAAGGATGGCATTTAAAAACTTAACAATGCTAATTAAGATTAACTAATGATTATTTAATAACCGTTGAGAATATAACGTAAATAACTGAGGGAATTGTGACGTTGGTGGTGACGTAGTTTCGCTTACAGACAAACAGACACATTATCTCCATTATAATAAGATTAGTCTATTGCAATCTAAAGAGATTAGATATTAATGTATTTAATTCTAATCTAAATTTTCAATGTCGAAACCAGCCAATGTCTTTAAGAATTGAATATTTCTTCATATGCAAGGTTTAATTTGACGCGAATTATATTGTTTTTTTAGAACTACCTGAACTGGAGATATATGAACACCTTCAACAGGTGTATGCCCTTCATGGAGAGGACTTTGGCCATGCGCGATGGTGGAAATAAATTCTTCATGGGAGACATGGTAAGTCGCCAAGTTTTAATAAAACTTACAATTTCATATATTCTTCTTCTTCTTCTTCTTCTTCTTCTTCTTCTTCTTCTTCTTCTTCTTCTTCTTCTGTTCCCTCATTTTTTTAGAATTAAGAATTAAGTTTCCATTCAAACAAAAATAAAACATCATCATCAGCATCAATTCCATCATTTCCCAATTACATCGTTTTTTGGGGAAAAGACTAAACTAATATATATCCCATCTATGGGTTAAATAGGAAAATGTATTTATAAAAAAATTGTATTATCCATTTAGAATTGATTTATTTCAAAACTTTATCGGCATTAAATGACCCACTGAGGTTGATATGCCGTAAAACCAAACCAAACCAAACCAAACTAATATATATATATATATATATATATATATATATATATATATATATGAAAGACATTTTTTTATTTAAATATTCCTTATATTCGTTTACGTCTCTTCTCCGATTTTTAAACACTCCACATGAATTAATATCTAATTTCAATTCTAAAGAGATTATCTAAACTTTATCTCAAGAGATTATCTAGTTTTTTTTTTCTGAAGAGATTATCTAATTCTTATACATCGATATTTATCTAATGAATTTCTAATTTCTATAGAATAAAACTATCTAATTTTGATCTAATGAACGTATATCATTTCCTTTTGAATAAGACTATCTCATTTTTAATCTAATAAACATGTATCTTTTATTTTCGAATGTGACTATCTAATTTTGATCTAATGAACATATATCATTTCTTTTCGAATAAGACTATCTAATTTTTAATCTAATGAACATATATCATTTCATTTCGAATAAGACTATCTAATTTTTAATCTAATGAACGTATATTATTTCCTTTCGAATAAGACTATCTAATTTTTATCTAAATAACATGTATCTTTTCTTTTCGGATGTGACTATCTAATTTTAATCTAATGAACGTATATAATTTATTTTCAAATGTGACTATCTAATGTTGATCTAATGAATATATATAATTTCTAACCTAAGGAAGGGGCAACTTCCTTAGGTTAGGCGCATGATTGGAAAGCCTCGCCCCGATCAATCGGCTGATTGGGTCTAGCCCTAGTGTTATGTAAAATGCAAAGATCCCAATCGCCTATATGATTACCCAAAGGGTATAGCCCTTATAGCAAAAATAACGAATCAACAACTGTGTTAAATCTGGCCTTATTTCTTTGAATCTTTCAGATGATGTGGTGCGATATGATGTTCTACTGTTGCATGGAGAACATGTTTATGGAGAACCAGTCCATGTTCAGCAACTACCCCAAACTGATGTCCCTCTACAAACGCGTTGCTGATCACCCCAAGGTTTCTGGTTATCTGAAGGGTCGTTGCAACACCCCCTGGTAAGATTAACTAATCTGAGATGCGTCCCAGATTTCTAAAGAAAACTTGATGGAGTTTTTGTCTGAAAGAAAGACAAGTGTTCCAAACAGATATTTCATCCACTTTTCTTTTCAAGAGATTTGATCTATATGATATAAATAAATATTATTTCTCAAATATTTTTTTTAGTCGTTTTTTGTCATTGTGGACTAAATGTGCATTCTTTTGTTAAATGTATTTCTTTCTCTGCTACCCATCGTGATTTGGGGGAATAAAAGTTATACAAATAGAATATGTCTCCGTGTTGTACTTGAAAATAACAGAGCAAAATGGATACCCTGGGAAAATACCCAAAGCCAGTGGAGAGACGATCCTACCAGATACAAAGAACAGGAACCCATCATGATTTGGGGAATAAAAGTTATACAAATAGAATATGTCTCCGTGTTGTTGTTGAAAATAACAGAGCAAAATGGATACTCTGGGGGCAATGCCCAAAGCCAGTGGAGAGACGATGCTACCAGATACAAAGAACAGGAACCCATCATGATTTGGGGGAATACAAGTTATACAAATAGAATATGTCTCCGTGTTGTAGTTGAAAATAACAGAGCAAAATGGAACCTTGGGGAAATACCCAAAGCCAGTGGAGAGACGATCCTACTAGATACAAAGAACAGAAACCCATTACCGGAAATAGATATCTGACACGCAATCAGATAACTACGCTGCATTAGGAGATAATATCTTAAAAATAATGATATGAAATATTCAAATGTTGGGAGACTTCTTTTTCTGTCTCTTCTACACTTGACGAGCGTGGGTTTCAACAATGATTTGGAGGAACAAAAGTTGGTAATTTTCACCTTTAGTTGTCAAAATTCCTAGCAAATAAGGCAATTAGAGTAACCTCCCTTGACTTTCCCTCTGAACTAAGCCGGTAGCTATTTTGAAAGTCTCCGTGCGAAATACACAAATCTTAGAAACTTTTCGAAAACAATACAACTGCATGCTTTAACACAAAAAATATCATAAAATGTGTTCTTAATAACAATTAAGTTCATTTCAGATAATTTTTAATGCTATGAATTTAGCCAACTGATTTTCACTTTGAAACAAGATGGTAGCCATTTTGAAAGTGTCCGTGCGAAATATATAAATCTTAGAATCGTTTCGAAAACAATACAACTACATGCTTTAACACAAAAATATCATAAAATGTGTTCTTAATAACAATTAAGTTCATTTCAGATAATTTTATGCTATGAATTTAGCCAACTGACTTTCACTTTGAAACAAGACGGTAGCCATTTTGAATGTGTCCGTGCCAAATACATAAATCTTAGAAACTTTTCGAAAACAATACAACTGCATGTTTTAACACAAAAATATTGTTGCATAGTGCTCCTTCGCTACTCTGAATCGTATACGTTGCTGGTATACTGCTCAATGAAATCACAAGGCATGCTGTATCATATT
>CM042175.1:5336059-5346059 GCA_023376005.1 Doryteuthis pealeii
TAGGGAAATGCATGCACAGGTTACATAAAGCATTAATGTACCACTAAAATTAATTTAGATATAATATAATAAATATAATAAATGCACCAAGTATATATATATATATATATATATATATATATATATATATATATATATATATATATATTTGACTTAGGATAGCGTAGACATGAAGTCAAAACCTAGTTACTGAAATATGCTCTATTAAATAGTATTCCTGTGTTTCTGGTATCTGTTGCACTTTCTGTGTAAATCAACAGTAGCGTATTACTTTTGTTTTTCCCTCCTCTTTCAATATTCTTTTCAAATATTTATTCAGTCAATGCTGAACCTATAACACTACAAGTGTTATGGGTTGATTGGCGATCTTTTAATTAATTACTAATTAATCAAAACTACCCTAATTATTAGTTTGTTAAAAGTTAAAAGTTACTGTAAGAAAAGAAAATGTGAAAATAAGAAAAACAATAATAATAATAATAATAATAATAATAATAATAATAATAATAATAATAATTGTTTATATTAAAAATATAAATTCATCTAAACAAAGAATTCTCACGTAGGTAAAGAAATTCCTTAAATTATGGAATTTGACCATATCACAGGAATGTTAAAATTTGACAAAATAAAACGATAATTTAACAAATAAGATTCCAAGTTTTTGAAAGTTGGTCAAAAATGTCAAAAACTTACATAAATAAAACAATGGTTAGCCTTAAAGTTGTGGTACTTGGAAAAGACCAATGGAAAACTACAACCAAGGCTGACACAAGGCAATTTAAACAGGTATCAATAGTATCGAGTGGCGGGCCAGTCAGAGAGGTATGTTCGGGGGTGGGGAGGTCTGGATCCCATAAATAACAGACCGCCAGCCGGAGTCAAACATACCGAAAGAGACCGAAGAGAGAGAGAGAGAGAGAGAGAGAGAGAGAGAGAGAGAGAGAGAGAGAGAGAGAGAGAGAGAGAGAGAGAGAGAGAGAGAGAGAAGCGGAGAACATCACCGCAACCAGAAGACTTGCTACACGTCTGGTCCTTTGTCACCGTCCATACTGCACTCTGACGTCATGCCACTCGGTAACAAAACAAATTGATAAGTTATCCAAAAACAACTAGCTGTAGATCGCCAGTCAACTGACAAAGAAATTACCTCGCTTCTTCTACATTATACAAGATATAAATTATTGTATGAGAAAATAAATGTATATATTTTGTACATAACCATCAAGAAGCGTTCTGTTTATTTGTTTTGTTGATCCGTTGACAGCTTTTGGTTATTTAATCCTATTTCAGCCGAGTTGATAAAAGGAACGAAACCAGATCTCATTCAGGACACTATAATACTATAATCTGTGATACTACCAGTATTAGAAGAAATCTCTCACTATTGTATTATATTTGGTATCATCCAACACAACGACTGTAATACTGAGCCGGAGCATCGCTCTATAAACCAAAACCGAAACCGGCGTATTATAATAAACCAAATACATCATATAAAACTGTTTTCTTACCAGTGTGAGTTTAAATTTGATCTTTTTAGATTGGAGGATGTTCCTTTTATGGAAAATACCGCTCTGGATCCTAATGTTTTGGGTCTGTAGTTTTAATAATGTTGCATATCGTGCAACGGAAGAGAAATCTTCCGGCGAGGAGACAGAAGAGAAATATAAAGAAATATATATAAAGAAATATATATTAAAAAGGGAAGAGAGGTCTTCCGGTCAAGAAGCAGGGAGAAGATAAAGAAATATATATAAAAAGGGAAACGGATGAGGTGTCTTCCGGTGAGGAGGCGGAGAGAAAGATAAAGAAATATATATATATATATATATATATATATATATATATAATATATATAATATATTTAAAGTAAGTCTGTTCGTTATCAGATCAAAAGATTAAAAAAAATGCGTGAGCATATTTATTGTATATAAAGGTTAGTGGATCTTAAAGGAGTCAATGTCCGCAGTTTTGGGTCTGTAGTGTTAATAACAGTAAAATGGTCAATGTCTTTCAGGTAAAAAAAACATTAAGAGATTGTGAATCTTTCAGGGGAGTTGTGAAGATGCATCTTGGTGGATCGACAAATCAGAAGAAACAGGCATGAATTTAAAACAAGCAGGAGGCCAGGATAGAAATTGCTGGTTCCAAATATGAGTCTGAGTTCATAATCTTGGTCAAATGCAAATCGGGGTGGGGAAAGAACGAATGTTTTTTTGAGGTGTGTCATGTATTTAGGTAATAACTTTGACCCAGTTCCTGGTCCAGTTACTATTAGAAAATATATCCTTTACACACACACACACACACACACACACACACACATATATATATATATATATATATATGTGTGTGTGTGTGTGTGTGTGTGTGTGTGTGTAAGGTATCCAAATGACTGGTAAGTAAGGGATGATTCCACCAATCATGATTCAAAATCTCACTGTACAACCATACTGTATACTCTTGTAGGTGCAAACATATAATTCATACAAGGATTTTTATAAATCCCTAAAGAGAGCTCAATGTATAATAATCAATAAATTATATTAAATACAGAGCAATATTTAACTTTCAAAGAAAGAAAAAACTTAACAAACCCTCATTCCGTAATTATATTGTCATTCTAAAATAATTTTGTGATCTCCGTCTGAAGGAAAATTTTGTAAAATTTTTTAAAAGCATTTTGAACGTTTGGTCGAAATAAATTTATTACGGAATGACTGTTTGTTAAGTTTTTTCTTTCTTTGAAAGTTATATATATATATATATATATATATATATATATATGTAATATAAAGATTTTTGAAGGCAATTTACAATGCAATATGTGTTGAAAATTATATTTATTAAACTTTTTTTTTTTCAAAACTAAATATTTTCGGAAGTAAAATTCCCTCCTCAGAGTTATTGAAAGTACTTGGTGTTTTTTTATAGTACTTATCCCACGGCGATATTGTAATCATCTGTTGTTTAAGAAGTTGAGGAACGCCGTATATTTGAATTTTTTTTTTCTTTTTCGGTTAATTCCGTGATGTTAAATCGGCTATTTCCGTGATGTTAATTCGGCTTGGCTGTTCCTGTGCGCGTGGAAATTGTTCGAAATTCTTTTAATTTTTACTATATATATAGCCTTTCTCGGCATAGTGAAATAAAGTTTTTTTTTATAGTATCTTTGAAGCATTGTGTGTATGTGTAATACAAAGATTTTTGAAGGCAATTTACAATGCAATATGTGTTGAAAATTATATTTATTTAACTTTTGTTTTTTTTTCAAAACTAAATATTTTCGGAAGTAAAATTCCATCCTCATGATTACAATATCGCCATGGGATAAGTACTATAAAAAACACCTAGTACTTTCAATAACTCTGAGGATGGAATTTTTATATTACATAAATCTTTATATTACACATTAAATTAAATCTTTATATTACACATACATACAATGCTTCAAAGATACTATGAAAAAAAAAACTTTATATATATATATATATATATATATATATATATATATATATATATATATATATATTTCAATGAATGCAGAACAGTGTGTTTACATGTTTCTTATCAAATATTCATTTGTCTAATCAAGAACGTAAGTAATCTCTGTGGGTCACAGTCAAGTCCGACGCAATGTTCATCGAATTGACAGTCTTCAGTCTAAACACTCTCCCAACAGTATCACGCTCGTCTCAACAACAAAATGCTATTGCCGTTGTTCTCTTCCACTCGTTTCGACAGCCAAAATGCTACTGCAGTCTTTCTCCCCCGATCTGGGAGGGCAGGTCATTAAATACCCAACTGTTGTGTTTTATCCGGGCTCCCTACTCTCAATTGCCCGTGCTGCATGTTCGACATTCATCAGCACACGTCAATCCCCATGACGAGACCCTATATCCGGGTTACTCTGCACTGCTCGTGTGGAATTTCACCAGCATTTCAACAACGAAGAGGTGACGAGTTCAATTTCCATGGTCACTCGTCACCCTCCTCCCCCTCGCACAGGCCAAACATATCCGGACTCGTTTCGTTCGTGGGGGATGGGAATCTGCTCGACCACAATTTGTAGTATGCTGAAATGTGAGTTTACATTTGAGCTGAGTTTCTCTACGACCTTGAATTAAAAAAAAATTATATATTCATTATCCTTCGCATATACACTCGTGAACAGAAAAAATGGGCCAAGATTGAAAGAAGGGAGAAAATAGTTTTTTCGATATTTTTCAGGAATTTACTGAAATTTAACTGCAAATTCCTATTTTTCAGATCATTAATATTATAGTATATAATAATTTAGTGGTAAAAATGAGTCCTAAAAAGGTAAGACCGCATCTGGGCGAGGATATGAAAAACCGAATTGCAGGATTAGGGCAGTCTAATATGACTTACAAGCAGATTTTCGATATTTTGAAAAAAGAAAATGTGACAACATCTCTCTCTGCTGTGAAGCGAATTGGTCAAAGGTTCGAAATCGAAGGTTCAGTAAAAAGGAAATCTGGATCTGGTCGCCCTAGAGCATCCACTGTGAAGGACGACCACAGGCTTAAAATGACTGTTTTGAAGGACCGAAAGAAAACTTATGTTGACCATAGCAAACAATTCAAAACAGCGGATGGAAATTCCATTTCTAGAATGACAATATCTAGACGATTGAAGGAAATGGGATTTTCTTCAAAAAGGTGCGCAAAGAAGCCATTATTATCTAAGAAGAACATCAATGATAGAAAGTCATTTGTCTCGTGTTATGGCAAGAAAGATACAGAATGGTTTAGGAATGTTTTCTGGTCCGATGAATCAAGATTTTGTCTTTTTAGTGATTCTTCCGAACGCTGCATTCGAAGATCCGGTGCAAGATTATCGCCAAGTTGCATAAAAACGACAGTGAAACACGGGAATGGAGGGATAATGGTATGGGGAACTTTTAATGCCGCAGGAGTTGGGGAACTTATTAGATGTGAGGCGTCAATCAATGCAAAGGAATACATTCGAATATTAGAAACAGGACTGTTTCCAAGTATCCAGAAGCTGGTAGTATCCCATAACATTATTTTTCAACAAGATAATGCACCTGCACACACCGCTAAAGTCAATAAGAAATAGCTTGCCGATAATTCAATTGATGTGATGCTTTGGCCTGGTCAAAGCCCCGATTTAAACCCAATTGAGAATATTTGGGCTGGAAGAACTTTTTCGAACAAAGAAAAACTGTGGGAATCTTTGCAAAATCAATGGAATAGCAACCCCTCTTCACAGTTTTCCAGGTTGGTTGAGAGCATGGTTAAAAGGATTAATCTTTTAAAGAAATCAAAGGGGAAAGCGATTCCATACTAAGCATTTATTAAAGTAAATGTCTTGTTCTGTGTATATAAGACTCGTTTTTGTTTTTTGTTCAATTGTATTTTGTTTAATTTAGCTTTCTGTACAATAAAATGTATAATACTTGCTTGGCCCATTTATTTTGTTCACGAGTGTTTGTATATATATATATATATATATATATATATATATATATATAATGAGAGAGAGAGAGAGAGAGAGAGAGAGAGAGAGGGAGAGGGAGAGGGAGGGGGAGAGGGAGAGGGCGAATAAGAATTCTTCTGAGAGAAAACTACGAAAGAAAGAAAGGAAGAAAATAATGGAGAAAGAGAAAAATACAGAAAGAGAAAACAAAATGAGAAAGACGTAGAATTAGGGGGAAAGAGAGAGAGATTTTTAATAAAAGAAATTAAGAAATAGGAAGAGAACATGGAAGTTAAAAAAAAATTATGGAGTTTTTTTTATAAAGAAAACAGAAAGAAAGAAAGAAAGAGATATAGTGAGTGATTAAATAGAGAGAGGAAGAAAAATCAGAAACAAAGAGAGTGAGGAGACAGGAATTTTAAAAAAGAGGAAGTAATGGAAAGAGAATAATGAATGAAAAATAAAGAGAAAAGGAAAAGAGAAAGGGACAAGAGTAATTTGAAGGAAACGTGGTGGATTTAAAAGAAATTATTTTTAAGGCACAGTGATATATATATATATATATATATATATATATATATATATATATATATATATATATATATATATATATATATTTCAGGTCTCATACGGAACCTGAACTCTACAATCTCATACGGAACCTGAACTCTACAAAACCACGATACCCATGGTATTTAAGGCCTTTTATTCCCAAATAACTTTGCTCTGTTTACAATAATTAAACATTGAGCTCTCATACGGAACCTGAACTCTACAACAAACTAGTGGTAGAGAATTAGGACCCACCTAGAATCACCTTGTACTAAGAAATTTGGTACCGCACCAAAGTATATATATATATATGTATATATATATATATATACATAGAGAGAGAGAGAAGAGCAATGAAATAGAAAGGGAATTCAAAGGAGAAGAAACAAACATAAAGATGTAACAATTTCAAAAAGAAACTGGCCAGCTGATTATCGTTCCAAGCACGTACGTATGTAATGTATCGGGGTGCGGGGAAATATTCGGGATAATAAAATTGGTTTGTTTTGTTTTACGGCATATCAACCTCAGTGGGTCATTTAATGCCGATAAAGTTTTGAAATATATTCATTCTTAAATGGATACTCAATGTTTTTATAAACACATTTTTTTATTTAACGCATAGGCGGGACCCTAACAGGTACTACCACTCTGGATTAAAGTGGACCAGGGAGCAATGGTGATGAAGGGATGCTGTTAAGTTATAACTGTACTGATGAGAGGTGCTACCTCGAAACACGTGTCTGTGGATTACTTATTTATTATATATATATTCCCACTTTGGTAGAGTTCTCTAAAAAGTTCACCGTTCTGGCGTGTAGCTAAACTTCGCTTTGTTTACAAAAGTTTGAGGACTCTAGTGAATTCATTTCCGCTTAGAAATGTAGCGATTAAATATTCTCCTATATTTGACAGCTGCCTCTGGCCGTACGGGTAAGAGGATTGGCGAACGAAAGTTCATTCGGGTCTTAAACACTGGCCAGGAGTAGCTGTTAAGGTATAACTGCACTGATAAGAGGTGATACCTTGAAACACGAATTTGTGAATTACTTATATATATATATATATATATATATATATATATATATATATATATATATATCTTAAAAGGGGTATATATATATAATATATAATACCCCTTTTAAGAATAGATAAAGAGGATTTTCTTTACGGTCAAATGATTTGGATGGAGGGGCTGTTCAGTAGAGACTAGCAGCCAATTTAGGCAGACGTGTCTCTCTTTCTCTGCTACCTTTGATGATTTGGGGGAATAGAGGTTATACAAATAAAATATGTCTCCGTGTTGTAGTTAAAAACAACAGAGTAGGATGGAACTTGTGGTAACCCTTTTTCTTGTGTGATCTTGCCTGGACTGGTCACTTTCAGGTTTCTTATCAAATGTCCTCATATATTTTTCCTTGTCCAGTGGTTTGTTTAGATCATTGAATTATATATATATATATATATATATATATATATATATATGCATATATATATATATATATATATATATATATATATATATATTTGTGAATAAAAAGGCTTTAAATACCATGGGTATCGTGGTTATGGACCATTTCCACTCATGGGTATCTAGATACCCACGAGTGGAAATGGTCCATAACCACGATACCCATGGCATTTAAAGCCTTTTATTCACAAATAACTTTGCTCTGTTTACAATAATCAACCATTGAGCTCTCATACGGAATCTGAACTCTACAACAAACTACTGGTAGAGAATAGGACCAGCCTAGAATCACCTTTTACCAAGAAACTTCGGACCACACACACAATATATATATATATATATATATATATAATATAATATATATATATATATATATATATATTTCTAAAGAGATTATCTAGTAAAAATATGTGCCTTCAGGGCATAAGTATTTAAGTTCTAGTATAATCAATAAAATTAGAAAGACCAATTAAATTAAATAAGATCAAAAAAGTTTACACTTATTTTTACTTTATTCTAATTTTTTTTTAAATACAAAGGATTGTTTTTAATACGGTTGAGAATAAAACAATTATATCAGAAATCAATAACATTAAATAATTATTTATTAAACTTATTTATAACAACTTGTTTAACAAATTCAGGTGTATTAATCTATATCTATCAGTCTATCTATCTATCTGTCTAGCTTAGTCTGCTTCGATTTATCTATATATCTATCTATCAATCTATCTATCGCATTCATTCATCGATCTATCTATCTATCTATCTATCTATCTATCTAGTTCAGTCTGCTTCGATTTATCTATCTATTTTAGACTGATCTATCTATCTATCTATCTAGTATCTATCTATCTATTTTAGACTGATCTATCTATCTATCTATCTATCTATCTATCTAGTTCAGTCTGCTTCGATGTATTTATCTATTTTAGACTGATCTATCTATCTATCTATCTATCTATGTCGTTCATTCTGCTTCGACCTATCTATCTATTTTAGACCGATCTATCTATCTATCTATCTAGTTCAGTCTGCTTCGATTTATCTATCTATTTTAGACTGATCTATCTATCTATCTATCTATCTATCTATCTAGTTCAGTCTGCTTCGATTTATCTATCTATTTTAATCTATCTATCTATCTATCTATCCTATCTATCTATTTTAGACTGATCTATCTATCTATCTATCTATCTATCTATCTAGTTCAGTCTGCTTCGATTTATCTATCTATTTTAGACTGATCTATCTATCTATCTATCTATTCGTTCAGTCTGCTTCGATTTATCTATCTATTTTAGACTGATCTATCTATCTCTCTATCTATCTAGTTCAGTCGATTTATCTATCTATTTTAGACTGATCTATCTATCTATCTATCTATCTATCTATCTAGTTCAGTCTGCTTCGATTTATCTATCTATTTTAGACTGATCTATCTATCTATCTATCTATCTATCTATCTAGTTCAGTCTGCCTCGATTTATCTATCTATTTAGACTGATCTATCTATCTCTCTATCTATCTAGTTCAGTCTGCTTCGATTTATCTATCTATTTTAGACTGATCTATCTATCTATCTATCTATCTATCTATCTATCTATCTATCTATCTATCTAGTTCAGTCTGCTTCGATTTATCTATCTATTTTAGACTGATCTATCTATCTATCTATCTATCTATCTATCTATCTAGTTCAGTCTGCTTCGATTTATCTATCTATTTTAGAACTGATCTATCTATCTATCTATCTATCTATCTATCTAGTTCAGTCTGCTTCGATTTATCTATCTATTTTAGACTGATCTATCTATCTATCTATCTATCTATCTATCTATCTATCTAGTTCAGTCTGCTTCGATTTATCTATCTATTTTAGACTGATCTATCTATCTATCTATCTATCTATCTATCTATCTAGTTCAGTCTGCTTCGATTTATCTATCTATTTTAGACTGATCTATCTATCTATCTATCTATCTATCTATCTATCTAGTTCAGTCTGCTTCGATTTATCTATCTATTTTAGACTGATCTAATCTATCTATCTATCTATCTATCTATCTAGTTCAGTCTGCTTCGATTTATCTATCTATTTTAGACTGATCTATCTATCTATCTATCTATCTATCTATCTATCTAGTTCAGTCTGCTTCGATTTATCTATCTATTTTAGACTGATCTATCTATCTATCTATCTATCTATCTAGTTCAGTCTGCTTCGATTTATCTATCTATTTTAGACTGATCTATCTATCTATCTATCTATCTATCTATCTATCTAGTTCAGTCTGCTTCGATTTATCTATCTATTTTTAGACTGATCTATCTATCTATCTATCTATCTATCTATCTATCTAGTTCAGTCTGCGTCAACCTATCTATCTATTTTAGACTGATCTATCTATCTATCTATCTATCTATCTATCTAGTTGATTTTGCATCGATCTGTCTATCTATCTATTTAACTATCTTGTTCAGTCTGCTTTGATCTATCTCTCTCTCTCT
>CM042175.1:5351059-5358559 GCA_023376005.1 Doryteuthis pealeii
CCGGAATTGTTATTATTATTGAGTTTTTCACACCTGCCGTAGCCGGTGGTTCACTGGAGACTGAGTGATAGCATATCACCTCAGGTCTTTAGGTCTCTTCTGATTATTATTATTTCACTCCAGTCGAGTTTTTCACACCTGCCATAGCCGGCGGTTTACTGGAGGCTGAGTGACAGCATGTCTCCTCAGGTACTCCCAGACTCTTCTGAGTATTCCAGCCGATCTCAACAATGCTGTAGTCTGGATGATCTCGATCCTTCTTTTTATTTCCAATTCATCCAGACTCTTTTCCAAACCCCTGGGGACCGTTCCTAGAGCTATCATATAACATAAACATATCTCACTGGAACATATATACCTATGAATGTATTTATCAGTTAAATTCTACCCGTTGCCTGCAGGTGGTTGATGACCTACTGGTTAAGAGCCCTGTCTGATGATAAATCGGTCGGGTTTCTATTCCGGCCGGATGTAGCTTGCTAAGTACACTTACACAGGCACAAACACACACATATACAAGCACACACCCACACACAGAATTTTGAAGAAATGAGACAGAACAAATGAACAGCCAGTAGCAACAACTTCAGTTCTGGTGATCTTCTGTAAAAGGGATTTTTATCCTGAAATATTAAGAATTAAGAATAAATCACAGGGTTAGCAAACAACACCACAGTTACCTTCTTTTTTTTCTTTACACTTGCATTGTGATAGCCTTCAAAACCAACCAACAAACGAATATCTATCTATCTATCTATCTATCTATCTATCTATCTATCTATATATATATATATATATATATATATTACACTTTAAGTGGCAGTAGTGATTCAACGCACAGTAGTATTAGAAGAGTGCTCAATATCTGTGATAGAGGGTTAAAAATTAAATAAATACATATTTTAGTATATATGTATGTAAGCTTAGTTTTTTGAGCGGTGCAATCCTCGGGCAGTGAAAAATAAGCTTACTTAACATGAAACCAATGGTAGCAGACCTGTTTCCCTGCCACAAATATATACTAAAATATTTATTTATTTATTTATTTACACACAGAGACAGACAGACAGACAGACAGACAGACAGACAGAAAATCGCTCCTCACTTTAACACCCCACACCACAATTTAGATAACTTAAATACATCTTAATCAACAAGGCTTCCCCACCACACAAGCAAGAAAAATAGCTGAATTAAAATGGATCATCAGACTAGACACTCACCGGAACGGCTTGAATACAGACACCGGCACTTTAAATCCATACTCATATTTCCAAAACTCCCCCATATCACCAACCCCATGACCCTCGTCACACGACCACACACAGAGTACAAACTCATTAATCTCCAACGGACCAACCAAGCAACAAACACCACCACACCATTCCAACGTACCAGACAGGCAGCCAAGATCACTACTAGAATTCACGGTCAGAAAGAAGGGACGTGACTGTCCTGAAAATTTACCACTCGTCTAAATAAAAGAAACTCAAAAATAAAACTACAGAGTTTTCTGATATTCATTCCTTAACTAAAATATTATGGTAACAACAATAGCATAATATAGTACGTTAATGCTTCACACCTATGCCCAAACCTGGTATATGTATTTCCAACAACGGATACAAATACTAAAATACATCTCAAATATATATATATATATATTATATATATATATATATATATATACACACACACACACACACACACACACATATATATATATATATATATATATATATATATATATATATATAATAAGATAAATATATAAAGGTTTAAATATATAAAGACATTTGAAACATCTTCACCTGATGATTGCATCGCATGAAACCAATATGGTTGTGAATGTTCCTTTGTCACCTAATAAATAGATATGTAAAACCTTTATATATATTATCTTATTATATTATATAACAGCTCTATTTTATATTGATCACTCTACCAATAATACTGCCTTTGGTACACCATTCTAGCAAAAGCTGAAACAGTGACCATCTCACACTATATATATATATATATATATATATATATATATATATATATATATATATATACCTTTGCCGTCCTAAATGTAAAGAGGTTGATCGTTGAATTATCTCTTTTCATATTAATTGTTTTAATTCCTACCTGAGTTTAACCTAGTTTAACTTTATACAATTAAAAAAAGCAACTTTAAATTAATTAAATTTATCAGGATTTACTTTAATCGCTTAATATACTCTCTTTTTCAGATTTCCCCTGTAATTACCTCCCCTGTCTTCAAATGGACAATGGTGACATGATGCCCGAGACCATGGCCATCTGCAGGTATTTGGCCAGGGAACACGGTAAGTCATTATTTGTTTATATTTTTTAGATAAGGATTGATCTGAATAATTTTGTTGTTTCAAACTGACGACCTCATATCTATTGTGAAACTGAAACTTACTCTTCCTTCAATCCCGTGCTAAATTTTCTTAATTTAACTATTTAGTAAAAATAGGAAGTAAAGAATAAAATTACGGTGATTACTTCTTGTTGATGGATTTATTTTAAGATTTGTCCCCGAGATTTTTGCTCGTATTCATTAAAATAAAACTAAACAATTAGAAATCAATAATACTAAGCACATATTTATTAAAATCAATTTTTTGATATCAATATGCAAATTAGCCTTCCCTTTCATACTGTAAAGCAGTATTTTATTGTATATATAAATACAATTGTATGTTATTATTATGTAAACCAGCCCAACGGGTGGGGATTGCTATAAGTAACGGTGTCGATGGCCATCCCCCCAGGCAACACCTGTCCCCTTGATTTAAAGGGGCAGGGCTGGGTTTATTGCCCAGCGCCTGAGGCGCCCCCTTGAGGGGGAATGCCGACGGGATCGACGCAATTGTTCACCTGCCACCCATGACCTTCGGTTTGTGGGTGGTCCCACGTTAATAGGGCCTTGTGCCTAACCCGTACAAGTGGGGTATGAGGTAAATACAATGTAAACCAGCCCAACGGGGTGGGGGTTCCAGTGGCTTCGGCCCTGGATCTTTACAAGTTAATAGCGTTGATCCTAGGGGGCTTCCCCAGGCAATATCTGCCCCCTAGATTTAAAGGGCAGGGCTGGGTTTATTGCTCAGCGCCTGAGCCCCCCCCCTTGTGGAGGAATGCCGAAGGGGTCGACGCAGTTTTTGTTCTTTCCCACCCATGAGCTTCGGCTTGTGGGCGAGCCCACGTTAAAACGAGGCCTTGTGCCCAGCCCATACAAGTGGGGTATGAGGCAAATACCTGTAGATTCTGGTTCCAGTGGCTTCGACCCTGGATCTTTACAAGTTAATAGCGTCGATCCCAGGGGGCTATCCTCCCAGGCAATACCTGCTCCCTTGACTTAAAGGGGCAGGGCTGGGTTTATTGCCCAGCGCCTGAGGCGCCCCCCATTGTGGGGTAATGCCGAAGTGATTGACGCCATTTTTTGTTCTTTCCCACACATGAGCTTCGGCTTGTGGGTCGGCCCTCGTTAGAACGCGGTCTTATGCCCAGCCCATACAAGTGGGGTATGAGGCACATACCTGTAGATATGGTCAACGGTATTAATAATGTAAAACAATTTTATCAATTATTGAGGTTTAAATAAAATAAAATTGTGCTGAATGGGAAGAACTTAATTAAGATAATTGTGACTTTGAATATTTGATTTATAATACTGAATTTATTTGAAATTGAAAAGAAAATACTCATAATACATATTTTCTCAAATTTCGCATCAATCCTAATATATAATTATTATATAATATTTTAATATTACTATAAAATAATATTTTAATTTACTATAAAAATGCATTGGACAATGATTTTTACTATAAAAATACATAGGAAATTATTTTTACTATAAAAATGCATTGGAAATGATTTTTACTATAAAAATGATCTGGAAATAATTTTTACTATAAAATGATCTGGAAATGATTTTTACTATAAAAATGCATTGGAAATGATTTTTACTATAAAATGCATTGGAAATGATTTTACTATAAAATGCATTGAAATGATTTTTACTATGAAATGCATTGGAAATGATTTTTACTATAAAAATGCATTGGAAATGATTTTTTACTATGAAAATGCATTGGAAATGATTTTTACTATAAAAATGCATTGGAAATGATTTTTACTATGAAAATGCATTAAATGATTTTTACTATGAAAATGCATTGGAATGATTTTTACTATAAAAATGCATTGGAAATGATTTTTACTATAAAAATGCATTAAATGATTTTTACTATGAAAATGCATTGGGAATGATTTTTACTATAAAAATGCATTGGAAATGATTTTTACTATAAAAATGCATTGGAAATTGTGCTTAATGGGAAGTAATTAATTAAAATAATTGTGACTTGAATAGTAGGATAGTTTTGGTTCCATGAGGAAAACACACAATATCCATTATAATAAGATGATAGGTGTCATAATTATTATAATTTCTTTTAGGTTTCTACCCCAAGAGTCCCATGGACATCTTCAGGTGTGATTACATCTGTGATTGCTTCTATGAAATCATGCACGATTACATGAGGTACTACCACTGGAAGAACGGAAACTTCAGGGTAAGTCATTTATTTTATATCTCGATAGAAATTGATTACAATACAGGCTCCTCAAAAATGGTCAATAATACTAACATTAATATTAACAGACATTATTTTTAAAAAAAGTGACGAGTGCTTTGTAAATAATGACTATAAAATCAGGCACAATTATATTGAGGTATTACCACTGGAAGAACGGACACTTCAGGGTGAGTCAGTTATTTTCAATTGGTTCAATAATACATATTTACAAACAATAAAATACAATCTTCTATATCATAGCATTTTTTTTTTAACTTAGATTTAAAATTCAGGGCTATCTTTAGTTAAATTTTCAAGTTAGTCACGGATATTGACAGACATGTAAAAAAAACTCAATTTACCTTTGATGCAAAAAAAAAAAAAAATTATCGAAATGAGTAAAAAAGAAATCTCCGAAAATTATTAAAATTTTTTTTTTACATTTTATTTTCCGATTTTCGGTATTTATTTTCTCATAGAATATTCCCCTTAATTTTTTTTTCACAACTTCGGTCTTTTATTATATGGGTGTTATCATATGGGTGTTAGAAAGTGGTGGCTGGGGGTCTTCATGTCCTAGGTATGACATTAAATTCTATCAGATGGTTCTGGAGGTTTGGGGAATGTGAGCACCCTTCATCACCATTGCTCCCTGTTTCACCTTGACCCGGAGTGGTAGTACCTGTTAGGGTCCCATCTATGGGTTAAATAGAAAAAATTATTTATAATAAAATTGTATTATCCATTAAGAATTGATTATATTTCAAAACTTTATCGCGCATTAAATGACCCACTGACGTTGATATGCCGTAAAACATACCAAACTAAATCATAGGATAACAAAGTCCATGTTACCGTAACCGTTGCCATAGGAGAGCCTTTTGATGATTCGAAATTAATCTATTAATAAATATCTATAATTTTCTGATAGAGTTCGATGAGGAGTACCACATAGTAAAAGATGGTTGAGTTTGGTTGAGAATTGGGGAGATATGTGGCTTCAAAGGTGGCACCAAAATGCCATTTTTCAGCCATTATAAGTCTATGTATTTTAATGAAAATGTACGTTATCGATTTTATTGTTTTTTTCTCATGGATTCTAATGCCTCAAATTACTGATGGTGAAAAAACTGCTCAATTCAGAGTTGTAGGTGACTTTTGAGGCCTGATAATCCCCCTGAGAGTGGGCAAAAATGGCCAATTTCGTGTACAAATAAAGTGCCAAACTAATATGATTTTCTGATAGAGTTCGATGAGGAGTATCACATAGTAAAAGATGGTTGAGTTCGCTTGAGAATTGGGGGAGATATGGGGCTTCAAAGGTGTCCCCAAAATGCCATTTTTCAGCCATTATAAGTCTACGTATTTTGATGAAAATGTACGTTATCGATTTTATTGTTTTTTCTCATGGATTCTAATGCCTTGAATTTACTGATTTAATAATATCTATTTAGTAAAATTAATCTATTAATCACTCATCTTTTCTTTTCCAGTACAACATGAAACGATTATGGCTTCGTGGTGACAGCAACTGCAGCAATTATGACGTAAGTCTCTTCGGTTGTTTTTTTACGAATTAAATTAATTCAATAAATAATATATCAAATTTAATTGTAATTTTCACAATCGAAATAAGCAAAACTGAATGTCCAATATATATATATATAATATATATATATATATATATATATATATATATATAATATATATTGCTCTCTCTCTATATATATATTATATACATATATTTATTCATTTATTTATTATAGTGTACAATACATTTAAAGTGCGATTACTACCACTGGTTTCTGAGCAGCATTTTACTGCGGCTGCCCGTCTTAACGGCAATCTGTGAACTGTCTACACTATCGAGCATTTTATTTGCATTTCTCCAATACTAACAAAGTATTAACTATATATATATATATATATATATATATATATATATATATTATATATAATATATATATGATTAAGAACGTGAATTAATATTATATTATATTGTTTTTATTTTATTTCAGAACTACCTGTACTGGAGATACATGAACACCTTCAACAGAGTTATGCCCTTCATGGAGAGGACTCTGGGCATGCGCGATGGTGGAAATAAATTCTTCATGGGACATGGTAAGTTTCTCTGTTTTATTAAAACGAACAAACTGATAATGAGGAAACATATCAAACATTGTAATAATTGAATTATCATATTGTGGTATATCCACAGGTCCTGCTAGTCTAACAACATTTTAAAAAATATTTCAGATGATGTGGTGATATGATGATGTACTGTTGTATGGAACATGTTCATGGAAAACCAGTCTATGTTCAGCAACTACCCCAAATTGATGGGTCTGTACAACCGATTCGCTGCCCACCCCAAGGTCGCTCCTTACCTGAAGAACCGCTGCAGCACTCCCTGGTAATTTCATGATATGATCGATGGGATTGGCCGAAATCTAGACAAGTTTTAAAAAAATCTTTCATCAAGAAATATTCTATTATCATTTCAAGAAAAATATTCAATGATGTAAGAAATTTGAATTTGTTGAACAAATAAATTATTGTTTCCAAAATGTTGCATTTATGTTTTCTTTCTTTTTCCTCTCTTTTTCTTTCAATTAAGTTTTTTACGTTCTCTCTTTCTCTCGTCGTCGTCTCTCTCTCTCTCTCCTATATAATATATATATATATATTATATATATATTATATATATATATATTCTTATTATTATTATAATGGAGATTGTGTGTTTTCTGTCTGTAACCGAAACTATATTACTACTCAAGTCACAATTCCCTTCGTTATTTACATCACATTCTCAATGATTTTATTTATATTTAAACCTCGATTATTAATAAAATTGCTTCACATTTTTATAAGTGTTGTCCATATCTACATGATATTTTCCACG
>CM042175.1:5361059-5393559 GCA_023376005.1 Doryteuthis pealeii
CGTTTCTTTTTATTTATGGATCAAATAAAAAGTTAAATATGGAAAAAGAAAAAGAAAGACAGAGAGAATAGAAACAGCAAGAAAATTGAGATAGAAAGAAGAAGAAGAGAACAGGAAATACAGGAATAAAAAAGAATGAAGCAAACGAAAAAAAAAAAAGAAAAGAGAGAGGAATTTAAGGAATGGTAGAAGACTTTATGAACGAAAAAAGAGACGATGAAAAGGAAGGAAAGTGATTTATTCAAATGGAAGGAAAATATAAATAAAAGGTGCTTAGAGAAATGTGAACGAAGAAAAGAGACGAGAAAGAAAGGATAATCGAAAAGAAAGAAATAATGAAACGGTATAAATCAAAATGTAAGAAATCTTATTATAATGGAGATTGTGGGTTTGTCTGTCTGTAACCGAAACTATATTACTATACAAGTCACAATTCCCTTTGTTATTTACACACATTCTCCATGATTTCATTTTTTATTTAAACCTCAATTATTAGTAAAATTGTTCTACATCATTAAGACTGTTAACAATATCTACATACTAATAACATGCAATTATATTTATATATTCAACGAAATAGCGGTTTACAGTGTGAATGGGAAGGCTAATTTGCATATTGATCTTAAAAAATTTGATTTTAATAAATATATGCTTAGTATTATTGATTTCTAATTGTTTGGTTTTATCTTAATAAATATGAGCAAAAAATCTCGGGGATAAATCTTAACAGAAATCTATTAACATAAGAAATACTATAATTTTATTATTTTCTTCCTATTTTAACTAAATAGTTAAATTAGGGAAATTTACCACTGAAAGACGGGAGTAAGGGAAAAATGGTGGAACAGTTAGTTTCAAAGTTGTTCTATTTTCCGATTATACCCCCTCTGTTCCAAATATTTTTATCTGAATTCGTATTCAGTTTCATTAGCCTTTCTAATTTAACATGATATTTTATTATATTAAAACTTAAATACTTGCACCCGGAGGGTGCATATATTTGCTAGTAATAGTAAAGGAAGTTAAGAAAAAAAAGAAAGAAAGAAAGAGAGAGAGATAGTCGGAATGAATAGAGACAGCAAGAAAGAAAAGAGAAAGGAAATACAAGAAGAAAAAAAAAGAAACGAACGAAAGCAAAGCGAATGGTTGTAGAATTCAATGAAAAATGAATTCTTTAAATGGAAAGAAATATGAACACATGGAAAGAGGTTTAAGAAAATGTCCATCAAGTAAAGAGAAGAGAAAGAAAGGGAAAGATAATAAAGAAGAAATAATGAAAAAGAAAAAAATGGTACCTTCATATTTTTTATCTATTTTAACGACATGGCAAACATCTAGTGTTATTTCATGCCAAAAGGTTAGAGAATTGCGTTCATTGTGCATTTATATTTACATTGTTTTGTAGTTATTTATTCATAGTTTTAATAATACGCAGTTCTATATATCATGAAACATATATCAGAAAACATCACCTTTTGTTTGCAGCTATTGCACCAGAGACTGCCATTCGAGGATCGGTCTGTTCAGCCACTCACGTACTTGTACGTGAGAGAGAGAAACAACAACAACAAAAATAGACGGAAGGTTGCCAACAATATATATCATGTATATATATCAAGCATTCCTATCTAATACAAAGAATTTATATACATACAAGTATTACAATCTAATACTATTCATGATGCAATTTAAAGTAATTATTTGTACTAGCAAAGAAAAACGCGCCCAGGGCGGTGTAAAAATATTTTTGAAAGATATTGCCAGGGGTGGGATTCAATGTCAAAGGGTTTGTATCATATGTAAGTAAAATTATCAATTTATTAAAGGAGTAAAAAGAATGAAATAATTTGAAATGGAAACTTAGTTCTACCCACCTCAAATAAAATGTTCGTATCTTTAAATTATTAATCAAATATTTATTTTTGAATATTTTTCACATAAATTTTACACCAAATTCGTAGTTAGACGGGCGGTCGGAGAGGCCTCCTCCGATCAATCGGCTGGTCAAGTCAAGCCCTACCACCTATATGATTTCCCCAACCCTATTGCCCTTATGGCAAGCCCCAACCTCTTTTTATCATATGGGTGCTAGAAGGCGGTGGATGAGGGTCTATATGTCCTGGGAATGACGTTAAACTCTATCTGATGGTGAGGTTCCAGTTTTGGAGGTTTGGGGAATGTGGAGCACCCCTTCATCACCATTGCTCCCTGGTCCACTCTGACCCGGAGTGGTAGTACCTGTTAGGGTCCCATCTATGGGTTAAATAGAAAAATGTATTTATAAAAAAAAATGTATTATCCATTAAGAATTGATTTATTTCAAAACTTTATCGGCATTAAATGACCCACTGAGGTTGATATGCCGTAAAACAAAACAAGCCAAGCCAAATTCGTAGTTATTTGTTTATTTGTAAACTTTTTAGTTAACTTCTTGACACTGCAAAAAGGTGAGAGTAAAAAATATTTTTTTAAATTGATTACAAATTTCGCAAATATTTTTTTTTTCCATTTGAGTAATAATCATCATCATCCTCATCATGTCGCGCTTTCAGCGCGTATATCCATGACAATCTCTCTCCATCCGTCCCTATCGCTCATCATTCTCGGGAGGTCCTCTATGCAGCATCCTGCATCCGCACAGAGCTGATCAATGTACGTTTTTGCTGGTCGGCCCACGCTGGCTTGTGCATGTGCTGGCTTCCACAGGAGGACGTCGCTTATGAGTTCGTCCTTGCTTCTCCAGCAGTGTCCCGCGTGTCTTGTCCGTCTTACTCGGATGGTTTGGGTGATATGTGGTTGGTGGCCGTACAGCTGCTTTCTCGTGGGGTGCAGTTTCCACGTTTTGTTCATGATCACCCGCAGCATTCTTGTGCAGCTCCCATCTAGTTTATTCTCTAGTCGCTTCGTTAGGGTCCAGGTGGTGCAGCCATACAGCAGTACTGACACGACAACAGCCTGGAAGAACTCTCTCTTTAACTTGTCTGTGAGATTGGACCTCCATATGATCGATAATTTATTTATAGCGGCCCATGCTTTTCCTATGCGTGCATTAACGTCGTTTTCTGTGGAGGAGATGTTACTGCCTAAGTATCTAAATTGTTCTACAGAGTTTAGGAGTTTGCCATCGATGGTTGAGATGTCGCTTTTGTTTTTGAAAGACATGAACTCAGTTTTATTAGAGTTCACGTACAGGCCGACATTTCGTGCTGCCTTTTCTAGGCTGTGTAGTAAGGATTCGGGTTGTGCAGGTGTATTTGCGAGTAGTGCCAGGTCATCAGCATAGTCCGCATCCGTAATAGTATGTGCGGGATATCGCCTGCTTCTTGCTTTTTTTAGTGAGAGGCCTTTTTCTTTTATGGGGTCTAGTGATGTTCTGAGTACGTAGTCTAGGCATATGATCAATATATATGGCGCCAGTGTATCCCCTTGTAGGACTCCGGCGACAATGTCAAAGAAGTCTATGATACCAATAAATGAATAATAATAATACAATCTTTTGATTAATTTCATAGTTTATAAAGTTCATTTACTTAAATTGTCATTATTACAATGGAAAAAAGTTGAATGTTGAATTATAAAGAACAGCTTTTACCTATTTTATTAATATTAATTGTTCTTTATTCTATGTATTGACGATTTTGGTTAATGTGACGTAAGCAGAGACGTATTTTTGGTTACAGACAAATACAGACTGAATCTCCATTATTAATAAATTTAATGAAATACCATTTATAGGCACACTGTGACCCGTGATGCTTATGTACAGAATCCTGCTAGTTGATTAATCCATGACATGCTACACTCTACTTTGATACTTACTTGGGATAGATGGACGGTCGGAGAGTCCCCCGTCCCGGTCAATCTGCTGATCTCGTCAAGCCCTAGTACCTATATGATTGTCCCGACCATATCGTTCTTATTTCGAATTACCCACTCTTTTTATCATATATATATTTACCAACCACGAGCAGGATGTGACACAAGGTCAATTTCTTAAGCGGAGTTCAACAGGTTTGAATTCAGAGTTTTCCTTCTCCTAGACTGGTTACCTAGCTAGGGTTAAAGAACACAGTCTGCACTGCTATTTACCCATAGCTGAAGGGAAAGTAGGATTCATACCTTTCCCAAGAGTATTAGCTCTTTTTATCATATATGTGCTAAGAGGAAGTTGCTTAGGGTCTTAGTACCTTGGATATGACGTTAAACTGCATCTAATGATGAGGTTCCCATTCTGGAACTTTTAGAAGTGTGGATTACCCCTGCATTGCCATTACTCCCAGGTCCACTTTAACCTGGAGTGGTAGTACCAGTTAGAGTACCATCTATGGGGTAAATAGAGGGAAAATGTGTTTAAAAAAATTGAATACCCGACAATAATGAATAAAACAAACATGACTTCGGCATAAAATAACTCAAGGGTTGATATGCGGTAAAATAAAACCAACTCTTGTCTTTATTTGTTGGAGGAAAATTGTTAGTTCATTATTAAAGATTTAATGATAAAGGAAGTTGAGAATTAGTATATGATATATATTATATTTTTGCTTGAAGGCAATTACAATGCATGTATCGCATAAAATTCGATACTTATTTTTTTAATAGAAAATGAACTTGACAAGTGTAATCCGGCAAAGGATCGCTCGGTGTGTAGAACATCGTACAGACTGTTTCGACTTTATTAAGTCTCATCAGCGATGTATACTAACGACTTCCCTCCGACAGAAATCGATTTCTGTCGGAGGGATTACACTTGTCAAGTTCATTTTCTATTTTAAAAAAAAGTATCGAATTTTGTGCGATACATGCATTGTAATTGCCTTCAAGCAAAAATATAATATATACTTTCTTCAACAATGCTTCTAAAAGAAAACAAACATCCAAAAATCTTATAGTATATTATAATATTCGTGTATTTTGAAAATATTATTTTTGTTGTTTACATTTAAAGTAACTAATAATAATAATCCTTAGTAAACGATGGACTATGTATATTTATCTAACAACCCATCCACACGAGCAGGATGTGACACAAGGGCAATTTATTAAGCGGAGTTTGACAGGTTTGAATTCAGAGTTTTCCTTCTCCTAGACTGGTTACTTAGCCATGGTTAAAGAGCCCAGTCTGCCCTGCTATTTGCCCATAGCTGGAGGGAGAATTGGATTCATATCTTTCCCTAAGGGTATTAGCAAGTGAACAAGTGCTTCATAAAATCGTGCTGTTAGAACGAGTAACTCTGTAAATAGGACCGTTAAAAGAAGTGTATCATCAGATAATGCTGTTAAAAGTAGTAAGGCATTAAATAGTGCCGGTAGAACGAGTAACTCGGTGAGTAGTTCCGTTAGAAAGAGTTCACATTTGATAGTGTTATTAAAACTAGTGCATCATTAAATCGTGCCGTTAGAACGAGTATCTAAGAAAATAGTACCGTTCGAAAAAATTCCACATTTGATAGTGCTAGTAAAACAAGTGAATCATTAAATCGAACCTTTAGATCGAGTGAATCTGTAATAATGCCATGAAACAAGTGCGTCATTAGATAATGCTTTTAAAAGGAGTAACGCATTAAGAGACGTTGAACCAAGGGCATAAGTTTAAAAAATACTGTTAAAATGAATAACTAAGCAAACAGTGCCCATAGAACGAATACCTCAATAGATATGGCTTTTAGAACTATATCATAAATAAATAGTGGTGTTATAACGAGTTTCTCATTAAATAGAACTATCAGAACGAGTGTCTCATTAAATAGTGCTGTTAGAACGAGTTTCTAATTAAATAGAGCTGTTAGAACGAGTGTCTTATTAAATAGTGCTGTTAGAACGAGTGTCTTATTGAATAGTGCTGTTAGAAAGAGTTTCTTATTAAATAGAGCTGTTAGAACGAGTGTTTCATTGAACATAGCGGTTAGAACGAGTGTCTCGTTAAATAGAGCTGTTAGAACGAGTGTCTCATTAAATAGAGCTGTTAGAACGAGGGTCTCATTAAATAGAGATGTTAAAACGAGTTTCTCATTAAATAGAGCTGTTAGAACGAGTGTTTCATTAAATAGAGTTGTTAAAGCGAGTGACTCATTAATAGAGCTGTTAGAACGAGGGTCTCATTAAGTAGAGTTGTTAGAACGAGTTTCTAATTAAATAGAGCTGTTAGAAAGAGTGTCTTATTGAATAGTGCTGTTAGAACGAGTTTCTCATTAACTAGAGCTGTTAGAACGAGTGACTCATTAAATATTGCTTGTTAGAACCAGTGTCTCATTAAATAGAGCTGTTAGAACGAGTGTCTCATTAAATAAAGCTGTTAGAACGAGTGTCTCATTAAATAGTGCTGTTAGAACGAGTTTCTCATTAAATAGTGCTGTTAGAAACAGTGTCTCATTAAATAGAGCTGTTAGAACGCGTGTTTCATTAAATAGCGCTGTTAGAACGAGTGTCTCATTAAATAAAGCTGTTAGAACGAGTGTCTCATTAAATAAAGCTGTTAGAACAAGTTTCTCATTAAATAGTGATGTTAGAAAGAGTGTCTTATTAAATAGTGCTGTTAGAACGAGTGTCTCATTAAATAGTGCTGTTAGAACGAGTTTCTCATTAAATAGTGCTGTTAGAACGAGTTTCTCATTAAATAGCGCTGTTAGAACGAGTGTCTCATTAAATAAAGCTGTTAGAACGAGTTTTCTCATTAAATAGTGATGTTAGAAAGAGTGTCTCTTTAAATAGTGATGTTAGAACGAGTGTCTCATTAAATAGAGCTGTTAGAACGTGTGTCTCATTAAATAGAGCTGTTAGAACGAGTTTCTCATTAAATAAAGCTGTTAGAACGAGTGTTTCATTAAATAGAGCTGTTAGAACGAGTTTCTCATTAAATAGTGCTGTTAGAACGAGTTTCTCATTAAATAGAGCTGTTAGAACGAGTTTCTAATTAAATAGAGCTGTTACAACGAGTGTCTCATTAACTACTGCTGTTAGAACGAGTGTCTCATTACATATAGCTGTTAGAACGAGTTTCTCATTAAATAGTGCTGTTAGAACGAGTGTCACATTAAATAGAGCTGTTAGAACGAGTTTCTCATTAAATAGAGCTGTTAGAACGAGTTTCTCATTAAATAGTGCTGTTATAACGAGTGTCTTATTAAATAGTGTTGTTAGAACGAGTGTCTCATTAAATAAAGTTGTTAGAACGAGTTTCTCATTAAATAGAGTTGTTAGAACGAGTGTCTCATTAAATAGTGCTGCTAGAACGAGTGTATCATTAAATAGTGCTGCTAGAACGAGTATCTCATTAAATAGAGCTGTTAGAACGGGTTTCTCATTAAATAGAGCTGTTAGAACGAGTGTCTCATTAAATAGACCTGTTTGAATGAGTGTCTCATTAAATAGAGCAGTTAGAACGAGTGTCTCATTAAATAGAGTTGTTAGAACGAGTTTCTAATTAAATAGAGCTGTTAGAAAGAGTGTCTTATTGAATAGTGCTGTTAGAACGAGTTTCTCATTAACTAGAGCTGTTAGAACGAGTGACTCATTAAATATTGCTTGTTAGAACCAGTGTCTCATTAAATAGAGCTGTTAGAACGAGTGTCTCATTAAATAAAGCTGTTAGAACGAGTGTCTCATTAATAGTGCTGTTAGAACGAGTTTCTCATTAAATAGTGCTGTTAAACGAGTTTCTCATTAAATAGTGCTGTTAGAACGAGTTTCTCATTAAATAAGCTGTTAGAACGCTGTTAGAACGAGTTTCTCATTAAATAGTGATGTTAGAAAGAGTGTCTCTTTAAATAGTGATGTTAGAACGAGTGTCTCATTAAATAGAGCTGTTAGAACGTGTGTCTCTCGAGTGTTTCATTAAATAGAGCTGTTAGAACGAGTTTCTCATTAAATAGTGCTGTTAGAACGAGTTTCTCATTAAATAGAGCTGTTAGAACGAGTTTCTAATTAAATAGAGCTGTTAGAACGAGTGTCTCATTAACTACTGCTGTTAGAACGAGTGTCTCATTACATATAGCTGTTAGAACGAGTTTCTCATTGAATACATGTGTTAGAACGAGTTTCTCATTAAATAGTGCTGTCAGAACGAGTGCGTCATTAAATAGGGCTGTTAGAACGAGTTTCTCATTAAATAGAGCTGTTAGAACGAGTTTCTCATTAAATAGTGCTGTTAGAACGAGTTTCTCATTAAATAGAGCTGTTAGAACGAGAGTCTCATTAAATAGAGCTGTTAGATCGAGTTTCTCATTAAATAGTGCTGTTAGAACGAGTGTCTCATTAAATAGAGCTGTTAGAAGGAGTGTTTCATTAAATAGTGCTGTTATAACGAGTGTCTCATTAAATAGTGCTGTTATAACGAGTGTCTCATTAAATAGAGATGTTAGAACGTGTTTCTCCTTAAATAGAGCTGTTAGATCGAGTGTCTCATTAAATAGAGCTGTTAGAACGAGTGTCTCATTAAATAGTGCTGTTAGAACGAGTTTCTCATTAAATAGTGCTGTTAGAACGAGTTTCTCATTAAATAGAGCTGTTAGAACGAGTTTCTAATTAAATAGAGCTGTTACAACGAGTGTCTCATTAACTACTGCTGTTAGAACGATTGTCTCATTACATATAGCTGTTAGAACGAGTTTCTCATTAAATAGTGCTGTTAGAACGAGTGTCACATTAAATTAAATAGAGCTGTTAGAACGAGTTTCTCATTAAATAGAGCTGTTAGAACGAGTTTCATTAAATAGTGCTGTTAGAACGAGTGTCTCATTAAATGGAGCTGTTAGAAACGAGTTTCATTAAATAGTGCTGTTAGAACGAGTGTCTCATTAAATGGAGCTGTTAGAACGAGTTTCATTAAATAGTGCTGTTAGAACGAGTGTCTCATAAAATAGTTCTTCTAGAACGAGTGTCTCATTAAATAGAACTGTTAGAACGAGTTTCTCATTAAATAATGCTGTTAGAAATAGTGTCTCTTTAACTAGAGCTGTTAGAACGAGTGTCTCATTAAATAGTGCTATTAAAACGAGTGTCTCATTAAATAGAGCTGTTTGAACGAGTTTCTCGTTAAATAGAGCTATTAGAACGAGTACCTCATTAAATAGTGCTGTTAGAACGAGTGTCTCAATAAATAATGCTGTTAGAACGTGTGTCTCATTAATTAATGCTGTTAGAACGAGTAACTTTGTAAATTGTGCCGTTAGAAAAAGTGCCTCATTATATAGTGCTATTAAAACAACGTAATTTTTAGATAATGCTGTCCCATCAAGATGTGACAGTTAACAAGCTCGAGTTCGATCCTCACTAGATGCCCAATACTTGTGCAAGGTTCAAGGTTTATATATATATATATATATATATATATATATATATATATATATATATATATATTAATAACTGGTTGAAACAAAAACTCCGACACGAGTGTTGAACATAACACAAGTGAACTTAATAAAAGCACATGGAGAGACATTTATAACATGAAATACATATACATGAAACAAGATACATAGTGGACAATATACGTACATAGATATATAAGAAGAGTTACATAGAAGATATGTTTAGTTATGGAGAGTCCATAGGCTAAGGTCGCTTACTAGTGTCTGTAATGGGGGCCGAGGCCCCCACACGAGTAGGTGTAGACATAAATGTCTAACCCATTTTAGTCACGTCCTGAGAAGCAAGAGAGCGAGAGAGTTTGAAACAGGCGCTTAAATACAACAGACCCCTGGTGGTCAAAACGGTAACCCAGAGGGAAGATAACTCTTCCAGGTAAAGGGTAGGCAACCCAACACTTGCGACGGTTCACATCCTTCCCCTAGCATACAGGTTCGGTAAAATGATATCCCATCGTGGTATAATGGCTGCTAAGCTAGTCTCCCAAATGAATTACTCAATAGTGAGTTCGATCCCTTTTGGAGATCCTGTGCACGAAAACTTTTATCACATCCTACCTTTAGCGAACGAAATTGAAAGTTAAATTGTTTACATTTCTTTTTCTTTGTTTTTTTTTTTTTTTTTTTTTTTTTTTTTCAACATAAAAAATAATCGGTCCCATTATAGTATGTGGCCTATCTTTTGAATGTGGCCTATGAAATCATGTCTCTTTTATAGTATGTAAGTAAAAAAGTAAAGTCGAGGGGCGGCCTAAAGTCGGTATCAGCCAGTAAGCGAGGGAGTCTATCCCCTTTTCAATAGCGCTAGACCAAGAAGATTGTTTTAGCATCTGAGGTGGAGCGCCACACCTACCATCAGCTCCTTACTCTACCGTACAGATCCCTGTGCTACTCATACGCTGAGTGGGCGAGGACCGGTATCGATGTGGTCTACCATAAAAAACATATTATAATAATAATATATATAATATATTATAATAACTGCTAATGCTAAACCTAACCCTAACCCTATTTCAGAATTTTAGAGTATTTTAGAATTAAATAGATCTCTGATTCATGTAAATTATGGATAAATTCTTTTTTAATTATTCTTAATTACTATATAGAGGTTATAACTGAATTGCATTTTTTTTTAAATTGAATATATGTGAAAAATAATTAGTTTCAATATTTACTTATATCTGTACACATTCAAACCTGGTAGGCCACGTGCTATAACCGAATCAAAAAGGTAGGCCACATACTGTTACATAATTAATGGATCCCTAATACATTTTTAAGGTATTGTCGAAATCATTATGGCGATCAGTACAGCTGATGGTCTTGAGAGTGAGTGACAGCGTTTGACCTCACTCTGACCTTGCTTTCTGGGGATAGACCGTGAGAACCGGAACCCCCATAGAAAGCCCCCTTCCGGTTTAAGGAGTAAGCAACTCAGTTAGTCAGTTAGAACTTAGAAGCCGAGCTAGCAACATGTAAGCCTCATCTGCGCAGATTGTCTGGGTTGGGAATTTGGAATAAAGTAACATCAACGTGAATCGAAGTCTTGTGTTTATTACTAAAAACTAATAATGACACAGGGCTTCTGATAACGAGAGATCCCCAACAGAAACCAGACCCGGAATCCCAAGAAGACCAGACCTTAGAAGATATACCAGACCAAGATAGATGATAGACGATCAGAAGCAAAGCCGGCCAGAAGAATAGACGACAGAGTAAGAAGTAAGAAAGGTATATAACGTTATATAGATTTGGTAACGTGAAAAGACCAGTATATAACATATACCTATTTAGTGCCGGTAAAGAAGGCGCTATGCTACAATACTATAACACAATCAAAAAGGTTGGTCACATACTATAATGGCACCAAATAATCTCATATACCTGAGGTGGGTTGTACTGTAAATGCAAGTCTTAATTAGGTACCACCAATTGTGAGTTCACAGACATATTTTACAAAATAAATTTAACCCTCCTGATTGAAAAAAAATTGACAAAAATCAGGGAATTATCCGATTTTAATGAAATTTTCAGTGTTGATCAATGAATGAATTTTAATCAATAAATAAATTATAAAAATTTATTTAAAAACTTTCAATTTTTTTCAAGTTACTTAATTTTGACCCTCTCTTATTTTGGGAACACAACATATTGGTGGGGTTATAAAAATCTAACAACAATTTAACTTTTAATTTAAGAATTAGTCACACAGGATTTACGCACTCCTTTATCCTGCAATAAGAACAACAACCACAGTGAATCATTTTGATTTTTGGGACTGTTTTCCTTGTTACTTAATGGGCGTGACGTGGAGCCATGAGTGTAACCTGATTTGTGGATTAGACCGGAAAAGTTTAAGTGATGATTTGACGAGCAATGATAGTGAGCAGGGAGAAAGTAAAGAGATATATTGTAAAAGAAACAGGTTAAGGGCGGAGATGGGTGGCCTTCTTGGATAGAAATTTGATCAAAGCAGCATTAAAACGACTGATGAAGCCGAGCTTAAAGCTCAAGCGAAATATATCCAACACACTTTTGTCTGAATTTTTTCTTTTGTTCTTCACATCTCCACATAAATATATACTGTTACAACTTTTTCTTTGTATTTTACTTTATACACACACACACACAACACACACACACACACACACACACACACACATATATAATATATATATATATGAATTTATATGCCCACGTTAGATACACATAAACACCTATACATGTGCAAACACATGCATATTTTGAATAATAGATAAATAATTTTGATTTTTGGGACTATTTTCCTTGTTACTTAATGGGCGTGACGTGGAGCCATGGGTGTAGCCTGATTTGTGGATTAGACCGGAAAAGTTTAAGTGATGATTTGGCATGGACACGTGGTGTGGTTTGATTGGACGTGCGAATGGTACGTGGCAAAGGGGAAAAAGGAGGAGTGAATGGTCAGAGTGTAAATTGAGTCTGGGAGAATGTATTAACGGAGCAAGACCTGAAAGTTTTAGCTCTCACCAGTTGTAATTTGGGGTAGGGGATAACATACTCACGAGTGAAAAGAAGCGACCGTGTGTTATTACTACAATATCTAAATGACACAAGGCAAGATAACCTTCAGCCCCCAAGTTGGCGTCCAGACACCATATCATCATAGAATTGCCAATAACTGAAGGGAGATTGTTTTTGCTGAGGTAGAGCGCCATACCTACCGTCAGCGCCCCACTTTACCGAACACATCAGTAATCTGTGCTATTCATAAGCTGAGTTGGCGGGGAGTGGTCGCAAACTCAGAACCATGCGATCCCAAGGCGGGTACTCTACGACATGTCAACCGATTGGGTCATAGTTGGTAAATTCCAAACAACCAACGAACCAACCAAAATATGAAAGCACAAACCACAGAGGAGTCATTTTTTATTCAATCAATCAATCAATCAATCAATTAATAAAGTCTCCTTTCCGATATCATCATATCATTTTTTGTATAAATACCGAACTCTGACACGGTTATTAGGAATTAACTTCCTTTGTTCTTTGATCAGTGGAATTCCATGTTGCAAAATACACAGTTTTTAGGATATATCTTTTTGAGAATGCGAATCTAATTAGTATTGTCTGCTTTATTCGGACTATTGTCCCCATCTTCATTGTTATTTGTACAACGTTTCGGCCGATATGCCCTCCGGCCTTCTTCAGGTATTTCTTGTCGGACTCGGGAACCTTCTCGGACTCGGGAACCTTCTTTTCGAACTCGGGAACTTTCTTGTCGTAATCGGGAGCCATCACGGAACTTTGAACCTAACCCTTTATTTAATCCACGGGGGTATCCAGAAGGTTCCCGAGTCCGATAAGAAACACCTGCAGAAGGCCGGAGGGCATATCGGCCGAAACGTTGTACAAATAACAATGAAGATGGGGACAATAGTCTGAATAACGCAGACAATACTAATCATCAAGCCTCATCTCAAACATTCAGAGAAAGGGAATCTAATGGGTTTTTTTATACATCACACATC
This sequence comes from Doryteuthis pealeii, assembly GCA_023376005.1. Taxonomy (NCBI): domain Eukaryota; kingdom Metazoa; phylum Mollusca; class Cephalopoda; order Myopsida; family Loliginidae; genus Doryteuthis; species Doryteuthis pealeii. The sequence goes on from CM042175.1 coordinate 5,374,435, forward strand.
AAGGAAACTAACAAACTATTGAAAGTTTTTACTGAAAACACACTTATACTGCACAAAGAAAAAAAATTCAAATACTCGAAGCCTTATATATCAAACAAAACAAACCCACCTTAAACAAAATAAACTTTGAAACAAGTCAACATGTCCTCAAATGTCTACAATCTCCTGTCAATCATCCTTCCACCAGTTCCCTTACTTTCTTACAAACGTGTGAGCCCCCCACCTTACAAATTTCTACTGCAACTGTTCATTTAAACGGAAGTTGTGTGCCCCTCCTCCTACTAATTCCTACTGCTACTGCTTGTTTTAAAAGCGAAACAACAGAAACATTCCACCAGTTTCACACCTAATGATGGCACAAAGATGTTCAGAAAGCGCTCAGGAGAAAACCTTTGGTGGATTGCTACACCAATTCGTCTAGTAAGTGAGGGTAAGAAGGTCTTGCAGACTACACTAAGAAAGGCAAGAAGCAGACGATATCCCACAAAAACTATTAATGATTCAGACTACGTAGATGATCTAGCTTTTCTTTCAAATACAGCTGCTCAAATCTGGAACAGGCAGCAAGATTGGTATCAGATAAAACAGAGTTCATTAAATGACAAACCCCTGAAATTAGTATTATCTGCGTTATTCGGACTATTGTCTCCATCTTCATTGTTATTTGTACAACGTTTCGGACTCGCGAATATTCTCGGACTCGGGAACCTTGGGACACCACGCGTCCCCGTCCAGAAACTCGGGTCGACGAGTCCGTTTCCTACGACTATAGCCAGTATACCACGCGTTTCCATAATATGACGCCACTCTGTCTGACTGGGCTTTATAATTAACCGACCCGCACCTCTGCAGGGGGTTAACCCCTCACCACATGGGGCTACCTTTTGGCATTTTGGTGGCGACCCTTTATGCTTAAAAATCGAGCCCTAGTGTCTAAGTAGTCTGACATTCAACACTTCACTTTGGCGTTCTCTTAGGGTAGCCGGGCGGTCTGAGAGGCCCCCTCTGATCAAATGGCTAGTCATTAGCTTCTGTATGATATGCCAACCATATTGCCCTTATGGCAAATTCCAAGCTTTTTTATCATATATCTTCTAGAAGGTGGAAGCTGAATGTCGTAATGTCCTGGGTATGACGTTCAAATCTTACTGATGGTGAAGTTCCAATTCTGGAGCTAGTAATTGGGATGATGAGATACTCCACATTCTCCAATGTGGAGTATCTCATCAACCCAATTACTCCCAGGTCCACTCTGACGCGGAGCACCTGTTAGGGTCCCCTGTATAGGTTAGATAGAAAACATGAGTTTAAACAATATGTTAAACATTGGGTTAAAAATGGAATAGCCATCAAAATGAACAAAACAAAGTCTTCGGTATAAGTTGATATGCCGTAAATTCCAACCAAACAAGAAAACCAGCCAACCAACTATTATATGACGAGTAAGGTCTATAATTGCATTTTTTTGTTTTTGAGTCTGCTATTGACCTGGAGTGGTAGTGCATGTTAGGGTACCATCTATGGGTTAAATAGATAAAAATAAGTTTACAAAGATATGAAAAAAATTTATTACCCAACAAAAATGAATAAAAGAAAAAGTCATCGGCAAAAAATAATCTAAGCATCGGTTCCCGCTAGATCACCGAATTTAAGCAGTGATGAGCTTGTTTAATACTTAATTAGATGGCCAGTTAAGCAACGACAGGTACTGTAAGTAACTCGATTCCTTTGTATATAAAAAAAATGACTAGATTGGACATGCAAAGTCCCGAAAAGGCTTAATATGTCGTAAAAACAATTACAGGATCTGAATGTGTGGTTCTCATGATACGCCGCCCTGTCGGCTGGGGCGTTAGAATGCACCGACTGCACCTCTGCAGAGGGGTAAGACTCCCCCAATGGGACCACCTGTTGGCCGTGGGTGGCGACCTGTGATGCTTAGGGATAGAGCCCAGGTGGATGAGCAGTTCATGACTTGCAATACTCCACTTTGGCCCTATCTTGGGCTAGACGGGCGGTCGGAGAAGCCCCCTCCGATCAATCGGCTGGTCACGTCAAGCCCTAGCACCTATATGATTTTCCCAACCCTATTGCCCTTATGGCAAGCCCCAACCCCTTTTTATCATATGGGTGCTAGAAGGCGGTGGCTGCGGGTCTATATGTCCTGGGAATGACGTTAAACTCTATCTGGTGGTGAGGTTCCAGTTTTGAAGGTTTGGGGAATGTGGAGCACCCCTTCATCACCATTGCTCTCTGATCCACTCTGACCCGGAGTGGTAGTACCTGTTAGGGTCCCATCTATGGGTTAAATAGAAAAATGTATTTATAAACAAAATTGTATTATCCATTAAGAATTGATTTATTTCAAAACTTTATCGGCATTAAATGACCCACTGAGGTTGATATGCCGTAAAACAAAACAAACCAAACCAAATCTCATGATTCGTTGGAAGGCTCAGTAAAAGCTTCAAACATAGGTGAATATATGAGAAGTAAATAAACAAACGATGTGTTTTGATATGTTTTTTAGCCGACAGTTTTTGGGAGAATATGTGCTTAATTGAAGTCATACCTAATTTTGAACGTTGATTAATTAATAATTTTGCCTGTTAGCTTGACAGTCAGGGTTCGAATCTATCTTCCTATCTATAGCTCTGCTGATGTGGCCTAATAGGCCGAAATGTACATACATAGATTGATTTTTCTCGATTTGTTTAGCCTTATATTTGAATGGGTATTCCGGCCTAATTAATTAATTACTAATTAATCAACTTTCAAAATTAGGTACGACTTCAGTTAAGCACATATTCTCCCAAAAATTGTCGGCTAAAAAGCCATATCAAAACACATCGTTTGTGTATTTACTTCTCATACTGTCGTGTAGAAAAAGTCACTATAGGTGAATATATACATAATTAATCCGAACAAAGAAGTACAACATAACAACAGTACAGACTTTATTGTCTGAGCAAGTGGAACATGACATACATGACTGGGTACAAATAGTACGGAAGTCCTTTGGAAGTCAGACCTTTCACCCGGCCTAGCTGGGGGTCCAGTGAGCTTCGGCCGCTGGACTTGTTGAGAGTTAGATAATAGCGTCGATCCCAGGGGGCTATCCCCCCAGGCAATATCTGTCCCCTTGAGTTAAATGGGCAGGGCAGGGTTTATTGCCCAGCGCTTGAGGCGCCGCTCTTGAGGGGGAATACCGAAGGGAACGACGCAATTTTTGTTTTTCCCACCCATGAGCTTCGGTTTGTGGGTCGGCCCACATTAAAACGAGGCCTTGTGCCCAGCCCATACAAGTGGGGTATGAGGCAAATATCCCTTTGGAAGTCAGAAAATGTTTATAAAGAATAAAACGTGTTTATAAATTAAGTTAAAAAATGAATAGCCATTAAAATGAACAAAACAAAAACGCTTCGGTATAAAATAACCCAACAAGGGTTGACATGCCGTAAATTCCAAACAACCAACAAATCTTAACTTCATTTTCATCTTATTTTGGTGATAAAACATCTTTGGCATAAAATAACCCAACAAGGGTTGACATGCCATAAAAATCCAACCAACCAACAATTCTTACTTCATCTTCATCTTCTTTTGGTGATAAAACATCTTTGGCATAAAATAACCCAACAAGGGTTGACATGCCGTAAATTCCAAACAACAACAAATCTTAACTTCATTTTCATCTTCTTTTGGTGATAAAACATCTTTGGCATAAATGCGTAAAATCCAACCAACCAACAATTCTTACTTCATCTTCTTTTGGTGATAAAACATCTTTAAAATAACCCAACAAGGGTTGACATGCCATAAAAATCACAACCAACCAACAATTCTTACCTTCATCTTCTTTTGGTGATGAAACATCTTTGGCATAAAATAACCCAACAAGGGTTGACATGCCATAAAAATCCAACCAACCAACTATTCTTACCTTCATCTTCATCTTCTTTTGGTGATAAAACATCTTTGGCATAAAATAACCCAACAAGGGTTGACATGCCATAAAAATCCAACCAACCAATTCTTACCTTCATCTTCTTTTGGTGATGAAAATCTTTGGCATAAAATAACCCAACAAGGGTTGACATGCCGTAAATTCCAAACAGCCAACAAATCTTAACTTCATTTTCATCTTCTTTTGGTGATAAAACATCTTTGGCATAAAATAACCCAACAAGGGTTGACATGCCGTAAATTCCAACCAAACAACCACCGAAACAACGAACCATTATATGACGAGTAAAGGTCTATTATTGCATTTTTTTTGTTTGTTTTTAAGTCTGGTATTAGAGAGAGAGGTTTCAATTAGCCGATGTTTGCACCGAAGCGTCAATGCACAATACGTTTATCTGTTGCATGAGCCAAAAGACATTGTCATAATCATGCGTTTATTTATGTCTTGTTTTACCAAATTGCATACATGAGTAAAAGAAAAGCAATTAAAGACTAATCAGTCATTAGACTACTTTTCGTTTAAACGAGTGGAACGCCAGAAAAGAAAGAAAAAAGAAAGAAAGAAAAAGAAAAAAGAAAGAAAGAAAGAATGATTATAAAAGAAAGAAAAATGAGAAATAGAGTATAGCAAAGAAAGAGAAAAGAGGAGAATGAAAAAAAAAGTAAGTAGTTGATAAAGAAAGAAAGAAAGAAAGAAATAAAGAAAGCAAATAAGAAAGAAAATAAAAAAGAGGGTGTAACAATAAAAGAGTAAAGAAGAAGAACAAGAAGAACAAGAAGAAGGAGAGGGAAGCGGCTAAAAAAGACAATAAAAAGGAAAGAAAGAATGAAAGAAAAAAGAAAGAAACAAAGAATGATTATAAAAGAAAGAAAAATGAGAAATAGAGTATAGCAAAGAAAGAGAAAAGAGAAGAATGAAAAAAGAAAGAAAGAAAGAAAGAAAATAAGAAAGAGGATGCAACAAGGAAAGAGTAAAGAGAAGAAGAAGAAGAAGAAGAAGAAGAAGAAGAAGAAGAAGAAGAAGAAGAAGAAGAAGAAGAAGGGGGAAGCAGCTAAAAAGACAATAAAAAGGAAAGAAAGAATGAAAGGAAAAGAGAAAGAAAATAAGAAAGAAAGAAAGAAAATAAGAAAGGGGTGACAAAAGAAGAAGAAGAAAAGAAGAAGAAGAAGAAGAAGAAGAAGAAGAAGAAGAAGAAAAGCAGTTAAAGAAGAAAATGAGAAAGAAATAAGAAAGAAATAAAAAAGAAATGAATGAAAAAAAAGAAAGAACAAATATAAAAATAAAGAAAATATAAAATAGGGTCTAGTAAAGAAGGGGGTGTTACAAGGAAAGAGTAAAGAAGAAGAAGAAGAAGAAGAAGAAGAAGAAGAAGAAGAAGAAGAAGAAGAAGAAGAAGAAGAAGAAGTTGAAAAAGAAAGAAAGAACAAAAGAAAGGAAGTGAAAATGTGAAAAATAAAGGGAAAAATTCAGAATGAGAAGGACGCAGTTGAAAAAGAATGAAAGGAAGAAAGAAAGAAAGAAGAAAAAAGAAAAAAAGAAAGAAGTATTTGGAAAAGAAAGAAAGACACAAGAAGAACAAGAAGAAGGAGAGGGAAGCAGCTAAAAAAGACTATAAAAAGGAAAGAAAGAATGAAAGAAAAAAAGAAAGAGAATAAGAAAGGGGGTGTAACAAAGAAATAGAAAAGATGAGAATGAAAAAGAAGAAAGCAGTTGAAAAAGAAAGAAAGAACAAAAGAAAGGAAGTGAAAATGTGAAAAAGAAAGGGAAAAGTTCAGAATTAGAAGGACGCAGTTGAAAAAGAATGAAAAAAAGAAAAAAAAGAAAGAAAAAAAAGAATGAAAGAAAGAAAGAAGAAAAAAGAAAGAAAGATAGAAAGAAAGAAGTATTTGGAAAAGAAAGAAAGAAAGAAAGAGAAAAGAAAGAAAGAAAGAAGAAAAAAGAAAGAAGAAATATTTGGAAAAGAAGAAAGAAAAAAAATTCGAAAGAAGAAAGAAGAAAGAAGGAAAGAAAGAAGGAAGAAAGAAATAATTATTGGGAAAGAAAGAAAGAAAGAAAAAAGAAAGAAAGAAACAAGAAAAAAGAAAGAAAGAAAGAAAGAAGTATTTGAAAAGAAAGAAAGAAAAATGATAAAGCTCAGCAAATTCTAATTAATTAACTAAATAATAAATTGGTTCACATCTGACGCCTTTTAATTGGTTAAGTAAAACCCAAATAAACTACAATCAAGTGTGGAATATTGTACAGTCGGCCTTGAAAGGGTTAAAGACTATTTATTCATTCGAGGTAACAATTTGTTTACCCTGACAGTATAAATACCGAACAGATCTTTGCTTGGTCGTCAGATACGACTTACAGTCACTCAAACCACAACACTCCGTTCTCTTTTTGGTAGCCGACAAGCAGAAATCAAAGCTCACCATGCCTAACTACACTCTCCATTACTTCAATGGCCGTGGCCGTGCCGAGATCCTCCGTATGATGATGGCCATGGCTGGCATCAAATACCTTGATAAGAGATATGAAATGTCTGACTGGGATAAATGCAGGAATGGTAAGGAACTCTCTGAGTAATATTCCTTTTTTTATTTTTTTAGATTTAATTTACAAAGTTACTGTTTACTAGGAATCTTGAAAAGAAATGTATAAATATACAATGTTCTGTTATAAATATACCAAGTTAGTCTCGCAGATTCGTGACGTCTAATTAGTGAGTTTGACCCTCCTTCCTAATCAAACCCATATTGGGAGGCTGCAGACCAACTTTAATGAAGTCTAGAAAGGAACAAATCATTATGTCCGGAAAATGCATTGGTCATACAAAACTAACGCACTCTTATATACTCAAACAAGAACAACAACCACAATGTGAAATATGTCAAACACCTCTGACAATTAAACACTTATTGATGGAATGCAGATTTTTTGCTCCCATTAGAAACCAATATTTTAAAGCAAACAATATGAAGGATCTATTTGAAAATGTTAACATAGGGGATATTTTCTCCTTTTTGAGGGAAATAAATTATACCATAGAATATAGACATGAAACAAATCAATACCATACAACATAATCCCCAATAATGCTAACACATTGTTAAAACCAATTACTAAAAGTATATATATGAATGCACAAAAAAGGCGTCCCATTGCAGTGTAATAGTTAACAATCTAGTCTCGCAGATCCGTTACTATCGAATAGCGAATTCGATCGATGGATGCCCCATGGTTGTGGAAATACCTAGTTTAACCCAGAAAATTTTTTAAAGGGATTCCTTTATTACGTTAGGGAATTATTCTGTAAATCGCCCTTTCGATTGACTTAAATGACATTGTGTATTATTAAACTTTATTTGACGTACTAGATGTGTCAGAGAAGCGACAAAGGTAAGAAACATTCACCTCAAAGACAGATACTTCGATTGAAGATGATGTTCTTTATTGCCTGGTCGAATAGTTTCAACATTCAACATGTGTCTATGCTATCCTAACTTAGATCTACATATGCTCAAAAACTGATATTGAGCACTCTTTATTTATAAATATAGCAAAGGATATTGGAGGCACATGGTGTAAAGGTTAGCATCATAGGAAATGGACTTGGTCACCTGATTTCAAATCCTGGATGAGGCTGTTTGCATTTAACATAGTGGTAATACCCTTGGGAAAGGTATGCATCCAATTATGGGCAAATAGTAGGGCAGACTGGGCTCTTTGGTTAGGCAACCATTCTAGGAGAAGGAAAACTTTGAATTAAAACCTGTTAAAGTCTGCTTGATAAATTGACCTTGTGTGGCATCCTACTCGTCCAAGGGATTAGTGTATATATATATATATATATATATATATATATATATATATATACACATATGTATATAATATATATATATATATATATAAATATATATATATAAATATACACATATGTATATAATATATATACATATATATAAATATATATGTGTGTGTGTATGTGTGTATGTGTGTGTGTGTGTGTGTGTGTGTTAGTTTGTAACTAAAGATATGAATATATAGAAGTCTAAAACTAAGTGTGAGACGAGAGGCGAGACACGAACACTGCCGGCATTTAAGGTTGAAGATTGAAGGAAGGAATCAAAATATTGTGGTTGTCTGTCGGTGAGAAGTAGCTACATGCAGCACAACACTTCATTCTCTCTTGTAATTTACAAGGAGAAAGCAATGGTATCATACATAACAACATTCTCTATTACTTCAATGGTCGTGGCCGTGCCGAAATCCTCCGTATGATGATGGCCATGGCTGGCGTCAAATACACGGATAAGAGATATGAATTATCTGACTAGGATCGTTGCAGGAACGGTAAGATATTGCCTACATTTTGTTGTTTTTATCAGTCCGTATATAACAGGACGAGTTTAACGGAAGCGGAAAGTGTAAAAGTTTGTTTTTTTTTAGTTAAAAAATCAGAGCGTCTTTGTGACGGCTTTAGAGATTTGTGGAAATAAGCTGCCGTGGTTGCTGTTAACAATAAGACAGAACTGGGATGGATGCAAATTTCATTGGTTTTATTGAAATTGCAAAAAGCAAAATATTGTATAAGTTCTAATTTTGCTTATTGTATTTCGTAGATAAAAGAAAAGGTCACTGCAGTGAGCTAAGTTGATATGTTTGTTGGAGCTGTTAGATCAATGGGGTGGCTTTGTTTTGTGGCTAGCGATTAGTACTCATTGAATTTGCCACGATGACAAAAATAGGTACACGTTTTTCTATAAAAACGACGTTCTGATTCGTAAAAATCAGTCAGACCAGATCGCCAGAAGGAAGTTTGTCACAAGGCCACAGAGCTTCTTCAGAATTGCTGAAATAAGAAAAATTGCCTCTAGAAGAAATAGACCTTGCCGCCAAGAAAACAAACTTTGATAAAGAATTGGCTGAATTACTCAATGCTAATTAGCATAGAACAAAACGCCAGACAAAGCTCCTCGCCGTGTCCTTTCTCTCCAACGTAGTGTGCAAGGCATATTCCTCTCCATTATATATTAATAAAACCATTCTTAATGTTAACAGCAACCATGGCAGCTCATTTCCACAAATCTCCTAACCCGTCACAAAGACGCTCCGACTGATTTGTATCGATCCCAGTTCTGCGGGTCAAACCATTCTTAATTTTAACAGCAACCACGGCAGCTCATTTCCACAAGTCTCTAAACCCATCACAAAGATGCTCCGACTAATTTACATCGATCCCAGTTCTGCGGGTCAAAGGAACACAACGTGGGCGCCGAAGATATCGAAAGAGCAACTAGCCGGAATCATAGGTGGTAGTCAGGGAACTAATTCATCTTATCAAGTACCGTAACTGACATAGGACCACACGTATAAGTATGCGGCGGCCTTTTCATCATTGTACGCACGCATGCACTTACCGCATTTGGTATTTGTTTCATTATTGAACTGGGAGTAATGGCGATGAAGGGGTACTCCACACTCCTCAGAGCTCCAGAATTGAAACCTCACCACTAGATGCAGTTCAGCGTCATACCAAAGACACTAAGATGCACAGCCACTGACTTCTAGTACGTTTATGATGAAAAAAAACCGTTGGGGTTGCTATTAAAGCAACTGAGGCATACGTTGGGAACAATCATATAGATGCTAGGGCTTAACGCGATCAGCCGTTTCCGACCACCCATCTAGCCCAAGGGCCAAAGTTGAGTGTTGGGCTGCTCAGTCACTAAGATCCCGTCCTTAAGCATTGAGTCTTACCACCTACGTCTAACAGGTAGCCCTATTGGTAGGTGGTGTTACTTACCACTGCAGAGGTGCAGTCAGCGTATTCTTTTATTTATTTTTTTATTACGATTGCCATGGATAGGACTTGTTGATCAGACGTTGGCAAATAAGTTCAAATTAGCCGTAATACGTTGTTTTAATGCAGTTCAAGTCAGGACAATTTTCACTACTAGACCTGCATTTCGCTCCACCCAAAAAGATGTTCTGCCAATCCTTGAAGAAAGTTTTGTAATTTATAAATATCATTGGTGGTGTGCTGCCAGTCATATTGGCAGGACGACACAACGATTGAGTGTATGAATTAACCAGCATGCCCCGAGGGGAATAAGAAGTATTCCCAAAACCATATCCGGACTCTCACTGGCACAAGACTCTGACATCGGTGATCACCTTTGCAGCATAAATAGTTGTAAAATCAACTATAGTGATCAGCAATTTTCTGCTCTATGCAAGGCTAGGACAAACCACCACCTTAATGTCCTCGAGGCAGTGACCATTTTTATACTGCCCGTCCTTGTGTAGACAAAGACACTTAAAAACAGTCCCTTGTAATCTTTGCTAGGGACGTCACAGCTGAAGTGGGGTAACGTGAAGGTATAATATGCAAATATTTTTTCCTTCATGTCGCTCCAACATTTACATGGTCTAACCCCACTCTTTTACCCAATACATATACAGTGTGACTGGTGGGCACTGAGTGGGGTATTAAGTGGAATAGTGTTACATAATCATTAGATACCTAATGATTATGACAATAGCGTAGAAATCATAATAGTGCAGCTGATGGCCGTGAGAGTGAGTGACAGCGTTTGACCTCACTCCGACCTTGCGTTCTGGGGATGATCGTGAGAATCGGAAGCCGATAGAAGGCCCTTCCGGTTTAAGGTGTAAGCAACTCAGTTAGTAAGAGTTAGAACCAAGCTAGCAAGATGTGAGTCTCACTGCGTGATTGTCTGGTCTGGGGTTCTACGAATAAAGTAACATCATCGTAAATCGAAGTCTTGTGATTATTACTAAAAACTAACAATGACACAAGGCTTCTGATAAGGAGTGATCCCCAACAGAAACCAGACCCGGAATCCTCAATAGAAGACCAGACGAGACCTTAGAAGATATACCAGATCCGGCCAGAAGAATAGACGACAGAGTAAGAAGTAAGAGAAGTATATAACATATAGATATTTAGGGCCGGTAAAGAGGTATGTAACAATAGGTCAGAAGGTAGTTTTATTGCACTTTCTTTTTTTTCTCTTCCTTTTACGTAACATGTTTTGTTAAACACTACTGACAATTCTTGTCGGACGAGTTTTTGTTCGATCCTTTCTGTCTGGCCATCTAGTAAGGGGAATGGTAGAAGGAGGATTGGCGGGAAATTATAGGCATTTCAGGACATGTTGACTAGTTTCAAAGTTTATTTTATTTAAGATGGGTTTGTTTTGTTTGATATATAGAGCTTCGATTATTTTATTTTTTTTGTTTGTTTTCTTCTTTGTGCAGTGTGAGTGTATTTTCAGTTAAACATTTTCGGTAGGTAAGACGGGGCATGAAGGTGATTTTAAGTGTTGCATTATAGAGCTTGTACAGTTAGGTATAGCGTTAATGTACGCGATAATGTACTTACTTTCTTATAAACTTCTGAGCCCCCCCCCCTCCTACAAATCTTTACTACCACTATTCGTTTAAACGGAACTGTGAACTCTACTACCATTCCTACTGCTACGATTGTGTATTTTAGAATTAATTTATAACTTTTTTTTCGTTATATTGTGACGATACAGACCCGATAAGTTATTTTACGTATGGTTAGTTAACGCACATAACGTCTAAGTGGTTCCTGGCGTAAGGTTCATGGTTAATATATGTGTTGGATATTGTACAAACGGAAATAGGAATTTCCGGTTGAATTAAAAACAGGGGGGATGACGAAGATAACAAAGGACTTTGTCCTGGTGGTAGCGAACAAAGAAAACGTGTAGGCGTTTGAGAGATACAAAATACATCACGGTCAGTGGGGACAGTCAGTCCGGAGAGAGACAGCCGACAAGAACGTACTTGACCGCGGTCACGCATCATCGCTGCCAGCGGGCAGTGAGGTTCATTCACCCCTCTGTGCCTGAGATCCCAGCAGTAGTAGTTCCCATTGTCAACGCCGCCCCTCGCCATCCACCACATACAGCCGAGATGAGAGAAATAAAGTCAAATCTCCTACTACATAGAGCATGCCTTGTGATTTCATTTAAGCGACCACTAGATACATCGTCTAGGGGTTAGAAACGATCTCCGCTGTATACCAGCAACGTATACGATTCAGAGTAGCGAAGAAGGGCTATGAACATACAACTCCGACAAGTTTGTTGGACAAAACATTTTATATTATAAACAGCACAGAAATATGACAAGAAACATAAAATAGGAATACAAGATAATACAAATGAGATATAATAAGGAAACATTCAAGTGTTACGTACATGCACATATAAAAAGAGTTACGGATAGTCCATATAATGGAAGTCACTGACTGACTTAGTCCGTACGTGGGGACCAGAGGCCCCACGGGGGTGGGGTGTAGTCATAAAATATCTAACCCATGGGGTTCAGCCGAGAAGATGTATCTAGAAAAGAGGTAGAAGCGTTTGAATCAGCCGCGTAAATACTATATGCCCTGGTGAGAACAATCGGCAACCCAGCGGGAAGATAACTCTTCCAGGCCAATGGGAAGATAATCTCAACACTGGGCATAAACGTTACACTCATAAGGCGATGATAAGAATTGTAACCAGGCCCTATTCAAAAATACCCATTGATATATAAAATGTCCCTTGGATTCTGTTACAATTTCAATTAGGTTCGCGGTGTGACGAAACTCATAAGCATATATATACATATACTTATGAGTAGAAATAGATCTATTACCGTAATAAATTATATGCTTATATGCCCCCAAAACCCGGCAAAGCTCTCTAGGAGCGATTTTAATTGACTTTCACCGCCAACATAAAACAATGATCGTCTATTGTTTACAGATTTTTATCTCTATGGGGATCGTAAAATATATACACACATGTATTTATTTAACAGTTAAAATACCGCTCCTTAATGGCAGCTGTTGATGGCCGAGAGGTTAACAAACCGGGCTAGTAAAAATCAGTCGGGTTTCGCTTCTGGTCGGAGGTAGTTGCCCTGTCTAACCACACTGATGAGACGTGAAACGTCGAAACACGGTGCCTGAGGATGACTATATATATATATATATATATATATATAATATATATATATATATATATATATATAATCCAAAAGTCCAGAGAAGAAATCCTCCTCACGACTCAAGAGCTTTATTTTAAAAAAACCTGTCGCAATTTGAGAGCTCAAGGTGTGCTCTTAATGTTAGAGTCACATAGCAAATATATAAGTAAAGAAATAACAAAAGACTTAGAGATTTAGCATATAGTCTATTTCAGGGAGCTTAGACAAAGTGTCTAACTCTCCCGACTCATCGGATGCGAATGATGAATTCTTTATTACTTTAAAGGCATTTGAAAAAAGATTTTATTTTTTTATTTTTTTATTTTTTAAAATTTTATAGTCCTGTGATATGAATTCCAAACGAAACCCTTGATGTTGCAAAACAATTTTATGTTGTAGTTACAAATCGAGAAAAAGTCGATCTCTGTATGTACATTTCAGCCTATTAGGCCTCATCAGCAGAGCTATAGACAGGGCAGTGCTTTGTGCGTGATTCGAACCCTACCTGTCAGGCTGACAGGCTGACATTCTAACCACTACACTAGCTGGCTTCCCCAGAATTTCTCGTTCATTTTAAACTGATATGTATATCGCACTTTTTATTCTCGATTTGTTTACGCTTTACATTTAAATCGATATGCACGCCTAATTCATTTAATTATAATTAATTAATTAACAAAATTAGGTATGACTTTAATTAAGCACATAATCTCCCACAAATTGTCGGTCTTCGCCATTTGAAACACATTGTTTGACCACTTCATATATATATATATATATATATATATATATATATATATATATATATATATATATTTCTAAAAACAATACTCTTCGTGTAAACTTACAAAATAAGACTTCGCTTAGTTTTCTTTGTTTAATGGCCTATCAACCCTTGTGGGTTATTTAATTATTTTAGTTAAAGCCATCCTTGTGAAGAATAATAATACAACTATTTACCCCATAGCTGGGGGTGAAGGTTTTCATTCCATGAGCATTTGTTTGCAAATTAAGCTAATGGCGTGACTGGAGTTCGAACTCGCTAACAACGATGTCAGACTCCAGCACGTTTAGCCACCAAGCTACGTGGACACCCTGTATACAAAAAGAGTCTATTGAAAGATGTTGCATTATTTCTGATTTCATAAGAAAGACGGTAATTTTCACCTTTAGTTGTCAAAATTCCTAGCAAATAAGGCAATTAGAGTAACCTCCCTTGACTTTCACTTTGAACTGAGCCGGTAGCTATTTTGAAAGTCTCCGTGCATAATAAACAAATCTTAGAATCGTTTCGAAAACAATACAACAGCATACTTTAACACAAAAATATCATAAAATGTGTTCTTAATAACAATTAAGTTCATTTCAGATAATTTGATGCTAGTAGTTTAGCCAACTGGCTTTCACTTTGAAACAAGAATGTAGCCATTTTGAAAGTCTCCGTGCAAAATAAACAAATCTTAGAAACTTTTTCGAAAACAATACAACTGCATGGTTTAACACAAAAATATCATAAAATGTGTTCTTAATAACAATTAAGTTCATTTCAGATAATTTTGTGCTAGGAGTTTAGCCAACTGACTTTCCCTTTGAAGGAAGACGGTAGCCATTTTGAATGTGTCCGTGCGAAATAATTATGTTAATTATGACTTCACAAATCTGCAACAATATTTTGCATAGTTATGGTAATTACGTAGACAAGATAATGATAAATTCAACAGGTAATGAAACACAACTCAAAGGCTTTATACAAATGAAATATACAATATGTAATGTGTGACATACAAAATGTGTGTGTGGTTTACAAATTTGTTATAAATTGTACAATTGTACATTGCAGATGTAGGGGTTTTGCAAAATAATGCTCTTGCGAAAACTTATCTGTCTCTGGTAAGAAGTGTCTCTTGCTAGCTTGAGTAGTTTGACTTGTAAGATGTTCTCGGCTCCTGTGGTAAGCTGGGGTCATTAAGCACGTCTGTTTATGGCGGCTGGTTTCAGCGAAAGAGAAAGAATGATGGTATCAACCCTCGAAATTTGGCGGCTAAACTAAGCCTAGTAATGTGTGTTTTGATTGGTCGCCAACAATGGCCCTTAGCCAATCGCACAAGGTCTCTTATCAGACGATGGCTAAAGGGCACAGTCTCTATATCAGGCAATGGTCAGGGGAGGTAACTGTGTAAGGTAATATTATTTCTTATAATAAACAAATCTTAGAAACTTTTTCGAGAACAATACAACTGCATTCTTTAACACAAAAAATATCATAAAATGTGTTCTTAATAACAATTAAGTTCATTTCAGATAATTTTATGCTAGGAATTTAGCCAACTGTCTTTCCCTTTGAAATAAGC
The DNA here is from genome assembly GCA_023376005.1 of Doryteuthis pealeii. Classification (NCBI taxonomy): domain Eukaryota; kingdom Metazoa; phylum Mollusca; class Cephalopoda; order Myopsida; family Loliginidae; genus Doryteuthis; species Doryteuthis pealeii. Next base: position 5,389,771 of record CM042175.1, read on the forward strand.
CGCTAGCCATTTTGAATGTGTCCGTGCGAAATATACAAATCTTAGAATCGTTTCGAAAACAATATAACTGCATGCTTTAACACAAAAATATCATACAATGTGTTCTTAATAACAATTAAGTTCATTTCAGATAATGCGCACGCACAATTCTATTCTAGTAATTTCAACAACTAAAGGTGAAAATTACCAGAATGACTACGTCAAAAACGCCCTATTAGTCGCCAAGCTATTAGGAAAATCATTTGTTTTTTCCAAAATTTAAAATTTCATATATATATATATATATATATATATATATATATATATATATATATGAGTATAGATAAAAGGATATGAAAACAACAGTAAATATAAGTAACCAACGGGATTCACATTATCAACGGACTCTTTATCAAGGATCCAAGCGACCCAAGCGTTTCTGCTTTAAGGTCAAGGAATGGCCCTTGAAAAGGTAACATGTATATAAATGAATTCATGAATTAACATTGTTGTAATATTGTGATTCTTTCTTCTTCAGATTTCCCATGTAACAACCTCCCCTGTCTCCAAATGGACAATGGTGACATGATGCCCGAAACGATGTCTATTTGCAGGTATTTGGCCAGGGAACACGGTAAGTCACCCGCAGACCCGTTACATTCAAATTTCAGATCCAAGTGTGCCTCTACCTTTTCGTTTCTTTGGAGGCTGAAGACCAACTTTAAGGAAATCTAGAAAAGTCATTGTATCCCGATTACGCATTGGTCATTCAAGACTAACGCACCCTATATACTCAAACAAGAACAACCACCACAGTGTGAAACATGTCAAACACCTCTGACAGTTAAACCCTTATTCATGGAATGCAGGTTTCTTACTCACATCAGAAACCGTTATTTTAAAGCAAACAATATGAAAGATCTATTTAAAATGTCAACATAGAGGATATTCTCTCTTTTTTGAGGGAAATAAAATTATACCATAGAATATAGACATGAAACAAATCAATACCATACAACATAATCCCCAATAATGCTAACACATTGTCAAAACCAATTCCTAAAAAGAATAAATATAAATACACGATATGTATCACTTCCTAACCGTTAGGCATAAAATAGCCCCAGACGGGTTGATATCCCTTTTTAGTGAAATAAAAGTATACCATAGAATATAGACATGAAACTAATCAATACCATACAACATGATCCCCAATAATGCTAACACATTGTTAAAACCAATTACTAAAAGTATAAATATAAATACACGATATGTATAACTTCCTAACCGTTAGGCATGACATAACCCTAGACGGCTTGATATGCCGTTAAAATCAATAAACAAACAAACAAAGAAACAATTTCCACTAAGTGATCCACAGAGACAGCAAAATCCACATTTTAAATAGGATTTTAATGCTATTTCTATGTATATTTTAATTTTTGAATATCTTTGTTATAAATCAAATCAAAAAGCAAGAACTGTAAATATCTAATGTAAGCACCCAGCCACCTCCTCATCTTATCACACTGAACAAATCCCAATCTTTTGAACTTCCCCCCTCTACTTTCCATGATAGATGTCCTCTCACCAATCAAATCCTCACAAACCCCTCCCTTCCATCTTGAATTACTCACCAAACTCCCCCCCACTCACTATCTCTTCTATAAATACAAATGTATGTACAATGCTTTAATAACCTGACTGAAGAAGCACCGCTTAACGCGGAACGAAATATATCTCTCTATATTTATCTGTTTTGAGTTATTCCTTTTTGTCCATTTTCCCTTTATCCTTACCACACACACACCACACACACACACACACACACACACACACACACATATATATATAATATATATATATATATATATATATATAATAAAATATTTTTGAAGGCGAAATAATGCAAATGTATGTTTAAAAACATATTTATTTAATTTTTCTTTTTTTTTTTTTGTTCCTTAATATTTTCAGGCTATGCCTATCTTCAGAGAGTTGAAAAATTTTTTAAATTTCATCTGTATTTGTTAAACTCAACTGTGATGTTAATCCGTTGAATGTTTTAATGTAAATGCAATTTACATTTACATTAAAACATTCAACGGATTAACATCACAGTTGTGTTAACAATACAGATGAAATTTAAAAAAAAAATGTTTTTCAACTCTCTGAAGATAGGCATAGCCTAAAAATATTAAGAGAACAAAAAGAAAAGAGAAAAAAAAATTAAATAAATATGTTTTTCAACATAAATTTGCATTATTACGCCTTCAAAAATATATTATTAGATTTTAATTAATGCTTCGAACTCACTATAAAAATAATTTAAAAAAAATCTTTATATATATATATATGTATATATTTACTTTGTCGTGTAATATTTTCGTAGTTTAATCCAGACATACATACATACATACATACATACATACAAACTATTTGTTTTAACTTCTCTCACAAATAATTACATGTTAGATTTCTTTAAAAAATGAATTAAGACAAACTTATAAAAGAAAGTAAACATTTGTTTTCCTTATTTAAATTATACGCATGTGTTATGAATTATAATTAAATATTTTATGTAGGTCTCTACCCCAAGAGCCCCATGGACATCTTCAGGTGTGACTACATCTGTGACTGCTTCTATGAAATCATGCACGATTACATGAGGTACTACCACTGGAAGAACGGAAACTTCAGGGTGAGTCAGTTATTTTTAATTTGCTCGATATTACATATTTACAAATCTATCCATTAAGTATGGAAACGATCAAATGATTAATTTTGAATTATTTCTACTTTCTAAGCCAAAATTACGCCTACGAGAAATGTCAGAAAATGTCACAAAGGGAGCCATCACGGAACTTTGAACCTAACCCTTCCTTCAATCCACGGGGGTATCCTGTTCTCATTCCGCTAACCCTAGCTGGGGTAGGGGCGCTAGGCTGTGATAATTATTATTCTATGTTACTGCTGCCCTTGATCAGGACTGAACCTGCAATCCAGAGATAACTGTCACTCAGAACTGTCTTAACCTAACTACCTTATCCACTAGGCCATGTGTGTGTTTTTATATGCAACTTTTATAAAAGTATTTCTCTGAATGTTTGAGATGAGGCTTGAAGATTAGTATTATCTGCGTTATTCGGACTATTGTCCCAATCCTCATTGTTATTTGTACAACGTTTCGGCCGATATACCCTCTGGCCTTCATCATGTATTTCTTGTCGGACTCTGGAACCTTCTCGGACTCGTGGAACCTTCTAGCGAAATGAAAACAGGATACCCCCGTGGAATAAATAAAGGGTTAGGTTCAAAGTTCCGTGATGGCTCCCGGATACGACAAGAAAGTTCCCGAGTTTGAAAAGAAGGTTCCAGAGTCCGAGAAGGTTCCCGAGTCCGACAAGAAATACCCGAAGAAGGCCGGAGGGCATATCGCCGAAACGTTGTACAGATAACAATGAAGATGAGGACGATAGTCCGAATAACGCAGATAATACTAATCATCAAGCCTCATTTCAAACATTCAGAGAAATAAGATTAAATATGTCAAAAAAGATAGAGAAACCGCAACATATAAAGAAAGAAATATTTTCTACTTCGTTTTTTTTCTATCTTCCTATCTTTCTGTATCTTACGAGGTATGTCCGAAAGTTCCAGGTTGATCGCATTCTTCGATGTGAGGTGCATCGTCCACTACGAATTCTTGCCACAGGGCCAGACGATCAACCAGCATGTCCACAAAGAGATACTGCGGTGTTTGCTTCGTTCAGTGCGCGTGAAGAGGCGAGAGATGTGGCAGGACAACTC